>CM053406.1:75203711-75261669 GCA_028644305.1 Xerus rutilus | reverse complement strand
CGCGGTGGCTCAAGCCTGTAATCCCAGCACTTAGGGAGGCTGAGACAGGAGAATCGCGAGTTCAAAGCCAGCCTCAGCAATGGCGAGGCGCTAAGCAACTCAGTGAGACCCTGTCTCTACATAAAACACAAAATAGGGCTGGGGATGTGGCTCAGTGGTAGAGTACCCCTGAGTTCAATCCCCAGTACCAAAAAAAAAAGAATGAATATTGAGGTAGGAAGAGATTCAATATCATGTCCACTGTTGGTCATTGAGTTAATGGCAAAATAAAACTTTAAAATAAGGCAGGTTGACTGAGAGCCTACAGTTTAGCCAACAGTTGTTTTTTCTGGTACTGTGGATTGAACCACTGAGCTGCTTTAGAACCCACATCCCCAGCCATTTGAATTTTTTTGAGACACTGTCTTGCTAAATTGCTGTCCTTGAACTTGCTTCAGCCTCCCAAGTTGCTAAGATTACTGGTGCGTACCACCACACCTGGCTCTTTGCCTCTTACATCTTGATTGAAGATGGTACTTGTGGCCCAGATCATCCTTTTGTCAGATGGATAGAGGAATTACAAAGACTACTTTTGGGTCCAGCATAGCTCTTAGCAGTGTAATATTTAATCAATAAATATTCATTTAATAAATGAATACTAGTTAAAATCCCTTATTACTTATCAACGAATGGTTTTAGGAGTTTGTTCCTCTTCCCTCAAATTCTAATTGCCTAAGATCCAATTTTTCCTTAAGGTTTTCCCTGATTTAATACCTGATTTATTGCTTTCCTCTTTTTTTTTTTTTAACCTCCTGTAGCTTTTATTAATTGGATCATGTATTTTAGTCCTTATTTACATTATGGCACTGTCTTCTAATTGAATTTTTATCTTAATTCCTCACAGTTTGTGAGTATCTAAGTCAACTAAAGTATTCTTTTTGTGTCTTCTGGGTATCTAGCTAGATTTTTACTCTTTATTTTTAATCAAAGTTCAGTCTTAACCACCAGTTGGACTATTGTAATGTTTTAACATTTTCTTTTCCAAACAAGAATTTCCTTACATTCCTTACATTCTCCGAGTTTAAATTGTAAGACAACTTGTTATTGATGATCCAAACAATAGTTTCTTAATGCCAATTCCATGAACATTAAATTCCAAATTTATACTTTTGTTGAAAAAAATCTAGGATTCATTTAAAAATAGCAGCAGTTGCTCTAAATATGTCTCAAAATGATTGTATGTAGGACATATTTGCTTCAAACTAATTTCACAGGGTTTTCTGTCTTTATGTAAAATAATAAATAGCTCATATTTTGTTCACACTCGGAGAAATATATTTCATTCACTTTTCATACTCTCTCCCCTCCCATATATACATTTTCCCTGGACATTTCTTTCTTTTTCTCATTTGTTGTTGTTGTTCCCCCTTCAGTTAAAGTAGTTCTAGATTTTTTTCCTCTTCCTCTCTGTGCATCTGCCTTTCTGGAATGATACTTCTCTTTTTTAAATTTTTGTTATGTTGTATAGTTTGATTTCTCTTCTTCTGGAAGCTGTCTGCTCTTAATCAAGAGATGCATTGACCCTCTAATTACTCACATCTTCCAAGTGTACTGCCTAAGTAGACTGAGCTACCTAATTTGCACATCGCTCTGCAGTGATTAACAGAGGTTTTTAGAAAGTTGGAGTTAGAAATAAAAGGAGAGACCATTACTTTTGTTGTTGTTGTTTGGAGTTTCACTTAGGGTCAAATTTTCCTAATCTTGATTAATTATTTCTGAGATATATGAACACTTAGATATTTAGCAAGTAATTTTTTTTTAAAGATCATGCTTCCCATTTTGAAAGTTTACTATATGGTAGAGAAATAAATTAAAAATCAAATTTTATTTCGGATGGAATTATTTTAGAAAAAGGAATTTTAAAAAGTCCAAATATATTTGTAACATACAGATAAATAGCACTTACCTTAAAAAATATTTACCACGTGGATTTTTCTAGTCACTAGGAGTTTCCTTGTTCACTAAGTCAAGAAGTAGATTTGTGATCTGTATCAGTGAGCTACATTTTTTTCTTGTGTAATTGAGAGGTTAAAGCATAACCTCAAAATGCAAGTGTAACATAGGAGAACCTATGAGATAGAAAGCCACTGGTTCCATTTTTTAGTTGGAAATTTTTCAAAGCATAAACCCTGTGAAACTATTCCCAAAAGCTTTTATAGATAGGAAAGAAGTGTCAGGGCTCCCATTTCTCTTACCCTGTTCTGTTTCACACCTGAATGCATCAGGAGGATTGGATGGGAATATGATTGTTTGAGTCATTGGATATGTTTTACAGCTTTCTGATTTGTAAAATCAGGACATAAGTCTTCAGTGTTTGTTCAATAACCTTAATGCAGGCTATGTTTAAGGCCCTGATGTAGGAACCACAGGGACTTGACATACACAAGGTGTATTCCCTTGAGGAATTTTTATTCTAGAAGGATATCAGTTTACTATTTAATGAGCCACAAAAACTATCTCTATGAATTGATAAAAGGAAAGATTGGCCTTTCTCCAGTGACATTTAGCTACTGCTCCTATTGAAAGGATTTATAAGGTAAACTTCAGGAGCACCACGCACAGAACCACTGGTTGCCAGTTCTCTTGACCCTTGGGAAACTTTGAAGCTGGGTGTTGAGCTGCCTGTGCAGGTGGGCGTTCGCTCAGGGCATTCCCACAACAGATACCAGGCACAGGAGTTCCCGCTGATCATAGTAATTTTTAAAGAGTAGTAATTAAACTAGTTAAACTAAATGTTCTAGTTAATAAAACATTCTGAGTATGTTCACTTTGCTCCAAAGTATTTTAAAAATAGAAAAGAAGCTGAGGCCACATCATAATACTATGTTGGGGATGTTATATTTTTTTCTCCCCGAAATGGCTTAAGAACAATAATAAAACAAAATGTTTTTTAAAGAAAAACATCAAGTCAAATGCCTATTTATTTTCAGTGTACACTTTTTAAGCTTCTGATATGGTTAACATTTTTATTCTTGTACACAAAAGGAAAATATTACTTAGCCTTCCAGAGGGCCTAGAATTCACTCATTCATTTATTTAATAGTTGAGTGCTTAACATATGTCCTTGGAACACTTTAGAAATACTTCTCCCCATTTGTTAAACTACCTACAGGGATGTGGAAAATGGCTTTTTTTTTTTCCTCCCATTAGACAGTGGCACTTCCCAGTGCAGCTAAGGTCAGTATCAGGAATGTGTGTTCATTGCAAACCCTAATGTGCACTTTCTCCATCTCTTTAAAACTACCTCCTTGAGCTTCAAATGATCATCAGCCAGTTTAAAGAACTGCAAAGTAAGATTAGTTTTAAATATGTCATGCCAGATGATAAAATTCTGTATACCTATCATGCTACATTAAATGGATAAGGCAAAGAAGTTAAACAACAAAAATAACTTTTGGGGAATACATAAACACCTTCAGGATGGGTTTTTGAACCCAGGAATAGTTTATTACTCATGCAATCCTTGATAAGAAGTGGCACATTGTTAGGGACAGCAATTTTACCATGCTTGAACATTCATATGGTCATCCAAATATTTTTCTATAGAAGAAAGCCAGGTAAGTTCCTTTAGATTCAGACCCACCAAGGGATAAACAGAAGGAGATGGGTTAGAATCTTCTCAAAGGAGCCAACTACTCTAGTTTAACACAGCCATTTAGGCTTGCACTGAGATAGATGGTCTTGAAGTTCTTCCAAAATTAGGACAGTCAAGAGAGTAGGAAAGGAAAGTATCCAGTCATCATATTTATGTCAATCATATTGACTTCTAGACACTCACTAAAGCTACCAGTTTGGTTTGTCCAGGCTCAGTAGTTCCTATTGTGTTCTCTGTAGAATGGCCTAAGTCATTCCACTGAAAATGGAAGTGAGAGTTTCACAGTATGTTTTAGCGAGAAAGATTCCCTTACATGGTTCCAATTTTTGCTTCCAATGTTGGCCTTGATGAGTTACTTTACAAATTACTGTCTTAAACTAGTTGGGTCATGCTGCAGAGAGCTGTTTTCCAGAGCTTGTGGGTATAGAGTTTTATTCCAGGCTTCAGGGCAGGAAGTAGATAATAAAAATAAGTTTATAGATGGCACTAGGCATGGTAGCCTAGACGACCATAAACAAGAATAGTCAAGAAATTATCACATGATGCAGGAGAAAACAGAATATTCCTCAAAGTCAAAGATAGATAACATAATTCACAGTTAATCATCAATGAGAGATTATAGCTTTACTCCTCCAAGAAAGGTCAAAGACAAGTACCTTTTTGTTGTTGCTATTTCTTGTTGGTTTTAAGTCCCTTTCCACATTGCAGTCTTACTACAGATGTTCAGAGCACATGGTATTACACTTAAGAGACCTATTCATGATAAATCTATTATGTGTGTGTTTTTATACTTGCTTCAAGGTCCACATGTAAAGTTAGGGTCACCCTAGAATACCATCTGGCAGTGGGGCAGTGACATGGCATGACAAGAGCCTGGCCTGGAGCATTAGCTCTGGGAATATGAAGGAAGGGAGAATGAGAAAGAGTTCAAATGGAGAGCTGAAGTAATTTGCCCTTGATTAACTTCTCATAGGCAGAAGAGAGGAAAGAATAAAAGTTTTTAAGGTTTCAAGCAAGTGTAACTGTGTGACCATGCAGTAGTTGATTAATCTTGTTTTAAGTACAAAAAGAGTGCACAGGTGAACATGTAGCCTATTTGGGCTTTGGGAGAGGACAGAAGGTCATCAGTTACTAAGGCAGAGGTGATGAATGAAAAGATAATAAAGGTGCTGGGCAAAGAGTGTAGGGATAGGAGTTTAGGGAATACCAGCATTTGGAGATGAGAGGAAAAGAGAGAAGAGAAAAACTAGGGCAATACAGCATCTATAGAAAGACTTAGTCTTGATGGGGTGAAAGCATTACGAAGAAGAGAAATGAAGATAATGCACATAAAAAGAGTTAGTAATGCAGAAAGCCAAGGTTGAAGAGGAGAGGCCAGAACCTGGAGGAAAACTTAGCCATCTAGGAGTGGATAGCATCTATAATCCCATATGTTAAAGTATCCCATTTCAGAGGAAAAACAAAAAGCAAACAAACAAAGAAACCTTATGTCCTGGGGGAAGAATAGAACAAAACAAACTAGCAAGTAGGTAGTGTACAGATAAAGCAATCAAGGTCTCAAAAGCCAACTCTAGGCTGAAAGGTGTCCCCTAAGGTATAATTGTATACCTAGCATGGGGATTTCAGCAGCAAGGATGATAAGGAAATTCCCCTGCAAGCTGGGAAATCTGGTGAGAAGGCAGTCCTGTAGTCTGAAAGAGAGATGCTGATAAGTGCAAAATAGTTCTAAAGTGTTTGAGATAAGGCACCAAACAGTGTTGGAGGGAAGGAGGAGACAGATTAGGCTGGGTAATTGACAATTAAATGGGTGAAGAGAGAAGGAGAATGGTAGATTAAGAAGTTGCAGAGTAGAGCTGAACCTTTTATTTCCCCAAGCAGCAGAGGTCTTTGCAAACATAAACACCTATAAAAGAGATGCCCTATGAGGGGAAATATTAGTGTAGTTGAGAGGAACAAGATACTGGAAGAAGGGAGATTGGGGTTTAAGAAACTTAAAGGTTTGGAGTGGGGAAAAAAGAAAAAAAAATTGGGATGGCAGCATTGGGATGTGCCTAAAGATAGTGCTGTATAATAAACAACATTATACATTGATAACAGCAAAGACCCTTGGTGGAGCTTTGGCATCACCATGTAGAAGACCAGTGTGTAAGATTCTGAGAATTTCTCTAACAGTGGAATGTGGAAGAAATTTGAAAAAGCAGGTGGAGCCACAACCCAGGAATCAATTGTGCAGCTACCAGGGGAAAGAGAATGCCATATTAAGTCACACACACTCAACTTATATAACCTTGGACAGATTGTGAACCTCTCTAAACGATGGCCGTCTGATAAATTGGAAATGAGACAAGGTATTAAAGCTTATTAATATAAAAATTATTAGTTTTTATACTCCCTGACCAAGTACTCTTAATAACCAAAGAAGAGAATACTACAGTAATAGGCACATGTAAAAAATGCGTGCAATAAATAAATAAGTGTATAAATGAATTAACATCACATGTATTTTACAACAGCACTATATTTGGTGCCAAGATTATATAGCCACACATTTACTGTTGTGTGTACAAGCTTGAGCAGATTTTTTTCCCAGAAATCTGGAAATATAATCTCTATTTTTGAACTCATGGATAAGAGCTCATTCTTAAGGTTTAAACTTAAAAACACAGTCAGGGACTCCTACTTCAACACATTGAAGCAATAGGATTGTAGAGCTGGAAGGACCCTTGGGGATTCTACCCTAACACTGCCCTTTTTTACACGGGATAACTAATCTGAAAAAGTGATAAATAATTTGCTCAGGATCAAACAATTACTGTTGGAACCAGAGTTGGTGGTCAAGGCTTCCATTGCCTGTATAGGAGAGAGTTCACTTGTAGGTCTGTAACTTGCTTTAACTTTACTCTCCTTGAAGGTGTTCTGTGGTTTTAAAAATGAATGATTATATTCATTTAAAATACTATTGTTTGTTTGACTACTGTATGAAGGACATTGTATAACAAACATATTGGTACCTTTTCCCTGTGTATAATAACAGAAAATATTTCTTCCTTTTTGAAACTCCTAGTAACTAGCAGAAGATATTAATTTCTATGACTTTTATTCCTTCTAAAGAAGTTCAATTTTGAAGAAATGATTCCTTCTCCAGTTAAAGCATATATGGACTTGGTCTTGAAAGGCTTTAATAAGTGAAGAGATCAAAGAAGAAGCAAGTCAGTATTCAACCCATTCAGTCACAGCACTATGATATGTTTCTAGATATGAAATTTTTATGAGAATTATCTCCAGAATTCAAGCAAATAGGAATGGGAAAGAGTATTATAAAAACACAGACATGCACACACACACACACACACACACACACACTCACACACACACAGAAATTTCATTACACTTTGTAAATTAATTAGGGCAAGCGAGTGAATTTATCCAGAAATTCAAGTGAGTACAAAACATCTGTATTTAAATGTGCCACGATAAGTAACCCTAATACCCTATTTACATGCTCTCAAAGCCTAGGCCAGGACAGTTAGACATGCGCAGGAGCAGCCGGAAGAGTGAGCAAGCTAGTTACCTGACCTTACCCACCAAAGAAGGTCTGTTTGACCTTTGTTAGACATCCTCCGTGTGGTGCTGCTATTGAACAACATCAAACTCACAAACCAAATGCACACCCTGTGCAGTAATGTTAGTCTAATGAAAATCTTCAGTGGTTCCTAAGACAGCCATAGCAGTTAGATATTTGTTAAGGTCAGAATTTTCTTTAATTCAGAGATCTGTGTAGTTTGCAATAGCACAAGAATGTTCCTTGAAGCATTGTTTTGTCATTTAAAACATCCAGAAACTATGTAAAACTAAAGTCATTAGCAAATAGTTAAATCAACAGTAGCAAAATTATTCAAAAGACAAGTTCATCCTTCGAAAAGAATGAGGTAGATATGCATGACATGGTATGGCCTGGTTTCTAAACTGACTCAAGGTATGACATAGTGTGTATAGTATACCTACTCAAGTACCCACTTTTGTAAATAAAATACACACATAAACAGAGTAGAGTCTTGTTATTCATGGTAATTATGTTCTGTAGGATCACTGCAGACACCGAATTAGTGAATGCTGAATCATTGCTCATAGTGGAAATACAGGATTAGGTCTTGAAATTCTTTGATCATAATATTTTCAATAATCAATGAATACATAGCTTGTTTTAATTATGTTTTTGTTTAAAGACACATTATTTAATATATATGTGACTTACTAATGTAATTCATGCCTGAATGAGAAGCTTAACTGACATGTATTTTCTCCATAAGACACATCCCAGCCTTCTTGTGATTTGGAACATTCAGAAGCCTTTCGGCCTTATTTATTGTTATTTGGGAACATGTGCAGCAGCAACTCAAATTTTTGACTGCTCTGCACATGTTTACAAGTAACCTCAAAAGCACTGTATTGAATTTGAGGACTACAAATCAATTTTGAATAGACAAAGTTGCAAATAGGAATCTGAATAGTGATAATTAGTGCAGGTACACACATGTACCCCTCACCCCCGCCCCATATATACATGTACATAACTGGAAAATTTTGGAAATGAATAAAAGAAACTACTCCATAAAAGTTACTTTTGAGGAGTAGGACTTTGGGCAGGAATGAGATACGATGTACCTGTTACTGTCCTCTCTGTTCTACATGACTTGTTCACCATGTGCGTCACACATACCTTCTTATCCTCTGTCTTCTCCCACCACCACCATTGTAACCATTCTTTTAAGCAAGACTTGCAAATTTTCTGGGGTGCAACAGTGACAAAGTTTTATTTGAGCCATATTAATCAGAGTGACTACACGTTCAATCAATTCTTGAAAAATCAGGCTATAAAATTTTGCAAAAAAATACTTCAAAAAATACTAAGCTTGACATTTAGAACATGAGCTCTTGTGGTAATCTATGTCACACAATATTTCCTTTTCTTCCAGAACCCTGTAAAGGTCTGAACTTTGGTATACTTCAGGTCTTTCAAATACACTTGCTTAAATTCTCAGCACTGGTTGTCAGAATGGAAGCTTAATACATGGGTAATGAGTGGTATTAATGATACAGTAATAATGGTGAAGTAATATATAAAATATGGTATGGAAATACTCCCAGGTAGACTCCAGTGTCTGGGTTCCCTGTACCTACCTCATAGTGGCAGAAGAGGTGGTGATTCTCTTGGTTTGGTCCCTGCTGGCTTCATAAAGGATTCAATCAAGAGTGTTTGATCTCTCTTTCCTAGGATACCCAGACTCAAAAACATCCATTTCTAGCCTCAGCATGTGTAATGTCTTGAATTATTTTTGAAATTTTGCCATTCATAACTCATAACTTTAGAAAAGCTTTAATTTTTGTATAATGTTTCATTCCTTGCATATGTCATGGTGTTCTTTTCTTTTGTTGAAAGAAAAGGCTGAATAAAAAGTAAATTCTGGCTTCCCTGAAAGATTTTTTTCCCCAGTCAATGCATACATTTCCACATCCCCCCGGGTACTTTCTGTGATGTACTGTACCCCTCGCTAAAAGCAAGCTAAACTAAGCTTATGGTGAATAAAGAAAAAGATATATAAGAACATACCCATATCTAATCATAGCTGGTATACATATTAGTATTAATGGTTTTCTCTGGATTGTTGTTTATTAGTCTGTAATTTGAAATAATTCAATTTTTGTATAATTGAATTTTTGACAGTTAGTATTCATCTATCATTCCATCTCTTCTCAAATATTGAGAATACTGTCTTTTCTATGTATGCATATACACATACATAATAAAAATGTGTGAAAATACCCCTTTGGAAAAAAATCAACAAGACTTGTAAAGAATAACTTTAGCAACAAATGGTGAGTTTATTTTAAGAATACACTTTGTAAATGTATGTTCCTCTAAAAATAAAAATACTAAAATTTCTAAAACATTTAGTTTCCTAACTAAATACAATAGTTCCCCACAGGTAACCCAGATTATAGTTGTTGATCTTATCTCTGAAAAGTCACTAGTGTTCTTGTGGAAAGCATATGGGTATCTATGTGTCCACCTAGTTTACTGTCACACCTGTATAGAGAGTCTAAATTAAAACTAAAAGGACCTTTATGATCAAAACCTGTGTTGGATGCTGTGTGCCCCACCAGTTCAGGCTTTCTTTAGATTGACGGTACCTTATAGCTAGGACCAAGTTCTCTGTAACTGATTTTGTATCAGTTGCTCTATGAGTATACACTGTGAGATATACTTCTGCCCCAAAACAAGTGCCCATCTTCAGTGCATTGTCTCCTTTACAAATCACCATCTTTCCATGTCTTTGAACACTAAGATACAAATCATTCTTACTGTGTATGCTGTACTTATATTTGAAAGGGTTCTTCTTGTTTATTAACCCTATAAACGAGTTACAATCCTCAGAACCATGTGACTATCCTATTCTTTTCCAGTAGGAAGAGCTAGCTACAAAATTGAACCATCACCAGATGGTGACTGAGTAAACATAAGCACAGATCAGTCAGGCTCTGGTCAAGTCTAATAGGTTTGAGGGTCATTATAAGTAGTTGTATTGGAATTCCATCATCCACATTCATTTATGTGTTTTCTGTGACTGTTCTCATGCTACAACAGCAGGGAGGAGTAATTGCAATAATGACCTATTACCCCCAGAGCTGAAAATGTTTACTATATGACCAAGGCCAGAAAACTACATTTTCTATCATGCATCCTTGTGCTGTAGGCTGGTGACTTATGGAATAGCTGAGATGAATAAATGAACATGGTGAGTTGATCATCAGTAGAGTTGAGAAGGGAAGGAAGCAACTAGTTGGAATTAGAATCATGGTTAAGTGAGGAAGAGTGCAAGGATAAATTATGAAGTTAAGAAGTAAGGAGAAGAAACTTGCCTGGAGACAGAAGGGAGTAGAAAAGATCCAGGAAAAATGCAGTGGCACCTTAGGGAGAGATCAGATGGCCCTGAGACAAAGATTAGCTTGTTCCTCAAGCTCCCTGGGTCTCCGACATCTGCCCAGCCCACAGGTATACTTACACAACTCTCCTCTAGAAAGCGAGGAATTCTTTTTTGAAATAAAAAGAGAGTAACTAAAATAGCCTTTATGTTTTTACCATTGTGGGGCAAATGTATTTCTCTTATGTCCAAATTCTTATGGGAATGACTACCCCCATTAAACCTCAGCATTGAAAATAAGTATGAAAAAACTATATGGGTAGAAACTTACTTGGTGTAGTAGAAAAAGAACCATGGTGTTAGAAAACTTAAATGCATTGTTGACTACAGTTAAGATAATGTGCATGCAAACACACACGTAACTAAATAACATTTTCTTTTTTTCTTTTGATTTGTTCGTTCACTCTATAAATATTGGAATCCCACTAAGGGTACAGAACTTATATAAGACAGCCCAATGGATGAGAACACGTATATAACAAGTTCCATTCCCAGAAAACAAACCACTTCATAAGTAAATTGAGACAGGTATACCAACAACTATTAATAAATATTTATAGCAGATTCATCATATTTTAAAGCATAATAAAGGCACCATGGATACCAAGCTGGATGAGGATGAGCCCTTAACATTAGAGACACTGTAATACTGTGCATGAGGAGAATGGAAGATCACTTCTTGCCACTGAGATCAGGCAGGCCATCATGGGGCATTAGGCAGATGGGCACATGAGATATATTTAGATAGCCCATTGCAACATTGTTGATAATAGAGAAAAATGTCCATGAAAATAGCAGGTAAAGAATTTGCAGTGTCATATGATAAAACACCACATAGTAGTTGACAGGAATGAACTAGAGCTGCTTGAATCAATATTGATACATATCAAATCTAATAATGAATCAAAAATAAGGTGCAAAAGCATTTTTATAGTGTGAGAAAACAATATGATGTTCAAAAACATGGAAACCAATACTTACATATTGCTTAGATCAGCATGCATATGCTATATAAATATTTTTCTTAATGTTAAAAATTGATAGATACAAAGATAATTTAAATCTAGGGGTGGGAAGAGGAAAATGAGATTGAGGAGTGTATGCAGTGATTCATCAGAATAGTTTAATTCTTTTTTTCAAAAGTGATCGAAGCCTGAGGAAATGCTGCAAAATATGTGGGGGGTGGGTACATGGACATTCATTTTTATCATTCTCAGACATTCTCTGTTTGAAATACCTCAGAAGAGAAAGAAAAGAAGAGCTGCATGTGTTTATATGGAGGCAATCCAAAAAAGGGGAGCATGATGAATCAGTTGAACTAGATGATACTGTTTTACTTCTGAGTGCCCAATTTTATTGGTCCTGAATTGTGTTGGTCAGCCAAGGAAGCACATCCTGTGGTCAAACTAATAATCAGATCCTGAAGATAACTTTATTTGAGCACTGACCATGCTCTGCTGACTGGGGTGCAGTTGGATATGTAGGCAACAGCAGAGGAATGCTAGGAATTCTTGAGTAGCACATAATTCAGAAATCCCTGGCCAGTAATTAATGGTGTAAAGGCTTAGTCTGCAAATGTTTTGGGGTCACAGCCCCTTTAGGAGAAGTAAAACACATCTATGAACCTTAAATAATCATTCATACATGTGTGCACAAGTATGCTTGGTAGCATAAATTTCCATAAGTTCATAGACCATCAAATCTAAGAAACTTGGTTAAGAACTTCATGTATAGACACATTGTCTTTGTTAAATTTGATCAAGTGGAGATAACTAAAGATGAAGTTTCTGTATACATCTCAGGACTCTGGAGATGGACCTGCAGACTCAGTGAAGTCTGTTCAACCCAAGGAAACTTTGGAAGCCGATTGATTTAGATACCCAGTTAACCACTATACATCTTAGAGCACAAATTATCAAACTATTGAGAATCTGCCCCTTACTGTAGTGGTTTTGTAATACTTGAATGCTTGTTTAAGGATTGGAGATGTTGGGCATTAGAAAATCCTTCAACCATTTTTTTGTTACCTCATGTGCCGCCATTTAGGATGGTGTAATTTAACTGAAGCATTTCATGTGAAAAGGAAACTCAGTCAGATGACAAGTCAATTCTTGGCTTCAAACCCGACCACCAATACAGAATATGACTAAGGAATGAAACTTTCAGTGAAAGGTCACAGACAACATGGACTTCACACATTTTTATTCACCAGGTGGCAAATAGAAATGAAATCCCAGAAACTTGGTTTGTTAAATAAATACTGCACTGACTGACATATCCAAGTATATTTAATATAGAACTCTCTCTGGAAGTACTGCACCTTTTTCCTGACTTACGTATTTTTGCTCTTGACTCAAATATTTAATGACTCTTCTATAATAGTAGACTTAATTTTCTACTCTTCTGAAATGATATTTGTGTTGTTTTTATCAGATGATTATAATGTACTTATATGAGATAAAAATTAAGTTTCCTTTTCTGGCCTTTCTTATGATCGAATCTGTATTGGATCATTAAACTAGTAACTGTTATTCTAATAATTTACCCTAACCATATTTTGTTCTCTGAACTGGCTGACTAGCTAGCTAAAGTATCTGAAAATAGTGATTCACGGATATTTTGAAATAACCAATATAAATAGGCACAGTCTGGTTATGCCACCTTTTAAACAACTTCCTAGTCAAGTGAAATATAAAAAGAATACTGCAAATATCTTGAAGTGTGTTTCAAGCTGACTTTCAGATTAGGTCCACATTTATATAGCTGTGTAAAAAACAAGGAAAAGAAACCAGAAATTCCAGAATATTTTCAAACTGGCTAAGACATTTTGACACTTTATTGTTTTTTTCTGCCAGGAGAGTAAATGAGTGGTTTGCCCTCTGGGGAAAAATCCATTTAAAAGAGAGAATACTTTAAGTTCTTACCTTTGTGGAAGAAAAGATAAAAGAGTACTTTTTAGTAGTTGGGGGAGCAGTTATATGTATACATGGGAAGACAGTGCAAGATGCTAGTCTAGGGTCTTCTTTACTGGTAATTACTAGTTGTCCCTTGGTGTCTACTGGAGATTGGTTCCAGGAACCCCATGAATAGCAAAATCCACTACAACTCAAGTCTCCTGGTGATTGCATATAACCTACATAATCTTCCTGTGTACTGTAAATCATCTTTAACTTACTTGTAATACCTAATACAATGTAAATGCTATGTAAATTGTTCTTGCACTGTATTGAGAATAGTGACAAGAAAAAAGTTGTTCTTAGTAGGGGTGCAATTTTTGTCTAGTATTTTCAATTGGTGGTTAATTGAACCCAATGTGCAGAATGACATACGAAGGACCTACTGTATTTTTGTTCCTTTTCCCATTTATCGTTCATTTACACAATGAACATTGGTGACATGAAACTGAAAGAACCAATACTTACCTCCAAGTAGCTTCAGTCCTAGGGAAGAAACTTGAGGACACAACAGTGTGGTGTCACCTTAGAGGTGCTAGAGAATGCAGTGTGTAGTAATTCCATGGAGCATGAGGGAGAGGATAAACAAATAGCCTGGTTGAGGGGACAAGTGTGAAGGAGCAGAAACAGGCCAAATGCAAGAGAGAATATTTTGTCAACTGCATTTGTGAATTATAAATTTCACCTTCTGTGTGGAGGTGAGGTAAGAGGCATGATTTATGCCCTTGGCTCTTGTTCTCTTACTTTTGTTCATATGTTTAATGTAGCTATCCCTCCATTATACTGGTATCACCTGATTACCTTTTAATCTGTTCAAGAATAGGAACATTCTGCCAGAGTCTATTCCCTAGTGTCTAATATAAGACTAGGCATCTGTGGGTGAAAAATGACCACACTTTTGGTTGAACTGAATAAATGAAAGGAATAAATAATGATTGGATGGACAGACGGATGGATGGATGGATATTCTGTATTTAGAAAGAAATGTACTTGGGCTGTGACTGCTTCAGTGGAAAAAACAACATAGGAAATAGGAAAAAACTGCAACACATGGGGTGTGGTAGAATGTAAAAGAATTTTTACTAGAAACACTCTGGGACTTTATTATAAATTAGAAATTTTTTCTTCCTGTGACTGGACCTTCCAAAATTTCACATTTATGCATATACTAATATACTTGTTAAATTGTTGAACTAAAAATTTGATTGATTTAGAAGTCTGTTCTTTCATTAAGATGCCTCTTTTTAACTAATAATGGAAGTTTTCTGATTAAAACACTAATTTTGTGATGTGTACCTCAGTTATGTGAAAATACATTGCTTAGTTCATTGGAAAAATCTTAATTCTGTTAAGTCCGGTAAAATGCCATTACATATCAAAGAGTACACCTTTAAACTACCAATGGAGGAAAAATAAAATAGCTCTGGAGACACAAGGAGAGCAAGCAGACAGCTGGAATTTTTGGGAAATGTCTGTGGCATTTGGGTTTACTTTTAACAGAAAGAAAAATTTTCCATTAAATTTTATAAGACAATAACATTTTAAAAACTTACACTCAATAAGAACCTTTATAGTGCTGATGTAAAATTCAGATTATATTTTACTCATGAATTACAGATTTGTTTTTTGATGAGGGTGGATAGTGTAAGAAACAGGCTTTTATAAGCTTCTTCCATCTTCTTTAATTACCTCCACCTCCTGTCTCAATGCACACACACACACAAACACTCACACCTTTTTATTTTTATTTTTCATGGAATCTATGTGTAAACAACACCACACCACATATAAATTAAAAAACACTCCACATATTCACTGGAACATTAAAAGGAAATCAAACAAAACATTCTGTAATGTGTAGGCAACTTTAAGTGCGGAGACAGAAGCAAAAAAGAAAAAGGAAAAAAAAGTGAGAGAGGCTGTCTACCCTTATGTCTTTTTTAGTAAGATGTTTCAGAAGATGAAGAAGTTTTAATTATGTGCTTCCTTAGAAGAGTGGGATATTCCTCTGAATCATTCTCTCCAACTTTGAGTCCCACTCTTATTTTCCTCTCCCTCTTCTTTTCACCCCAGTTCCTCCTTTCCTCCTTTCCTCTTTTCTTCCTCTCCTTCCTTCCCTTATCTCCTTTCACAAAAAAACAAAATTGCTTGATGGTTATCCCCTAGAATACAGCAGGATTGAGCGAGGTATGAGCCATTCTCACTTTCTTCTGTTCCCTCTCTTATCCAACCTGGGTATTATTGGAGTCTTACTGATCTGTGTCAAAGCCCACCTCTCCCCTCACCCTGGACAGTGTCATAGGGTTTGGAAAGGCAGAAGGCACATTTGCTAGTATCAGATATGCTGTATTTGATATGCTGTATGTTTGTATTGTAGTTAAACTTTGGGCTAGATAGGAAAGAACACTCAATCCTAGTCAGAAAAGAGTTCAATTCAGCCTCACACAAGTACTTTGCAATTTTAAACAATGTAATCTTCAGGTCCCAGTTTCCTCATCTGCAAAATGAGAATGATTAGAGCCATATCTCTGAAGCATGGGGAGGATTACATGAAATGGGCATGTTCCTGCCCTCCATGCTGTTCACAACAGCATTCTGGGTGTGCTCCCTCTTTCAGTTGGTACTGTTCATTCAATCACAGGTACCCATAGATGATAAGAACCACTAGCAGTTGCTTACTGTAAACTCCTCAGGAGTGGCTTTGATTTATTTTGAAGACAGACATGTCCCTTGGGTTTTCATTACAATATGTTTCATCTGCCACATTTTCTGAAACTTCTAGGTCTTGAAGCCTTTGTGGGCATGTCATAACCAACCTGCAGGTTGTCAGAATCAGTGGAGCAAACCATTTACTGCTTGTCTTAGATACAAGAATGGTTCTCTCTTTCCCTAGTGCTTCAATTTTCTGCTGTAAGGATCCTCCTTTGTTTGAATAGATTCTTCATCACTGCCTGCATCTGTAATTTTTATCTCTACTTTTAGTTATGAAATTTATTTTATAGATGTGAATTTGCTTTCAGTACTCTTCAGAGAAGGAAGGATGATGAATGGCACACAAAACAAGAAGCTAAAATAATGCCTTTTTTCATTTTTACCATATTTTGGTGATTTTTAGCAACTGCTTTAGTTTATAGTTGTGGTCATTCATATTGCTTATTAAAAATAGTTATTTGAAATTACTGCGCTGATCTCAATTGCTGAATAATACACTTGCCAACATAACATTTTCTTTTAAGAGAACAAACATGTTCTAAATAACAGTTTGTATTGCTAAATGTAGTTACACAGTTAATTCTCTTGCTAAGGATGCTTTTTTTATCAAATTGAAATAATATTATCTTGATATTTTTCTGATACAATTATTCCTAAATATTTATTAGAGAAAATTCTAGGTAAAAATTATAGGTATTATGTACTTAATTCTGAGATGGAAACTTATGGAAACTTGGACATAAGATAGTTTCATATACAATGATATATCCTCATACTCAATAAATATTTGAAAGACTTCTCATTTGTAAAATATAAATAACAGTAACATCTTCTAATTGAGTTACTTTGAAAATCAATAAAAATAATGCACATAAAACTTAGCCCAGTGTCTGGCATGTGGTATGCATTTAGTGAATAATAAATATTATTATAAACATAGCCCAGAATAAGACCCTAGGGACATATTGATAGGAATAATTAACATTTAAATAAAAGAAAATGCAACTTTTGGGAAAAAAATAAAATAATAAAAAAAAAATAAATAAAATAAATAAATAAAAGAAAACAGAAAATAAATAAACAAATGATTTCATTGTGTTCCAGATCATGTGATACAAACAGAAATAGAAGGGAGCTGGAGTCCAAAGGAGGGAAAATGGAAGAGTCTGGGGGTTTGGAGGAAAGTAGCAGCACTAAGGTGTGTTTGGTATACACTGAATTTAAAGTGATTGAAGTCACTGTGTTGAAAATATACTGTAAACATCTCATGGATTGAAATAGATCTTCTGTGCTGCTGTTGTTGTTCATCTGATTTTTCAAAAGATTTTTATTGTGGGCCAACTATTTACCAGACATTGTGCATAGGTGAGAAACCTAGAATAGAAATAAGTCAGTTTGCTAGTTGATTTTCTGAGGAAAGGTTAGACATGGGGAAGAATGTGGTAGGCATGGCTAATGATACAAGAGAAAAAGGAAGAAGTCCCCAAGGTGGCAAAAAAAAGAGGCCGCAAATATACCAAGAGAGTGCAGTGTCAGGGCAGAAGATAACTTCAAATAATTGTAGCTATTCAGAAGAATCATTTTTATATGAATTGAATGTTTTTTAGAGTTTAGTATCATACTTCATATAGAAAATGAAGATAAATAGATTATTATTGGAATTTTTATACCTTAGTTACAGATGAAAACAACTACATGTATCTATTTATTCCAGTATGAAATAATTAATTTATTATTAAAAATATTGAAACATCTACTCAGTGAATCATGAAAAATGTACCATTGTCTAAATACTAATTAAGGATGCTTTAATATTGGAAGATGCTTATTTCTACAATTTTTCTGTACAATTTGTAGCAATCCAGACATATTTCTGAGAAACAATGTTTTATCTTTTTTGTTGTTTTGATTAATATCTGGGATGTTTTTTTTTTAAGAAAACTAAAACTGGGTGTTTTAGTTTGGTGCATGTGTGCAAAAGGGGAAAAATGGGGGAAAGTCTTTAGAATAAACTGTGATGGACCTCAAGCTTTAGAACCCCACACCTAGTCACTAAAGGAAACCTCAAATACTGCTAGATTCAGTTCAAAGTGACAAATGAATATTGACCACCCATTTTTGAGCAATACGTTAAGTTCTACAAGGCACAAGCTCACAATCTTCAAGTGTAAGGAGACAATTATGTAAAGAATCATGACACGGAGGATTTGTTGATCACCCTAAGACATTTCTGAAGGACTGTGAAGATCCACAGAGAGAGTGTACACAATACATTGATGGAGCAAGAAAAAGTTCATCGTGAAAGTAGAGTTGGAGAGGAATGAGGAGCAGGGATGCAGAATGATGCCATGTTCTCCACCACGGGAGTGACGAGCATAGTGAAGACAAGAAGACATATGTGGTGTCAAGTGCCGGTTATCATTCTGTTGGCTATAGAAAAACAGATGTAAAAGTAGGGCAGTAGTAGAGGATTAGGATACAACGTGGGGTGTGAGTACATACTGTTTGTGCTGCTGTGAGGAAATTCTGATGGATTTGGTAGGCAATGAGAAGCCATTGATGGGTTCTAAGTGGAAGATAATATTACTGGAGTAGCAATTCACAAGACTGATATGACAGCAGTGCATAATATATTCTGGAATGAAGACAAATGGGAATTTGGGAAACTGGCTGGGAACCTTTTGTTATGGCCTAGCATTTAATGAAATAGAATGGGAGGGAATGAAAAGGAAAGAATCTATATATGGGTCTTCCAAAATGCTAATATTTGGAATCATTCCATATATTCAGAACACATGTCTGTGTTTTAAATTTTCACATTGTCCTCAGATATTTGGCAGATCGAGCTGTAGTATGATTTGGCACAGATGATCTCAGCTGCAGAACACCACTTTTGTCCTGTATTAATGGTGTCTTCTCAACTTTATAAGGGTACCAGAATGGATGCATAAGTAAAATTTGTCCTCGTTGCTATACTGGTTGTCTTGGACACTCACACAGTCAAATTTCATCAGGGATTCAGGACCATACAAAACAGTATGGTGTTATGAACTGTCTTTTCTGGAGAGTTTTAGGGACTTCTTAATTACTTAAGAAAGGCAGCCGCTCTCACCCACTATGACTTGGATATTCCGTGTTTGCCCTGTGGGCTCAGTCCTCAAGTGCATCTCGACTTGGTATTCCATTGGGAATAAATGGTGTGTTTCAAAGTATATTCCTTTATTTATTTTTCATAAGGCTCAGTTTCCTACTCGGTTAACAGAATAAGCTCTGAGTAAAGAACATTTCAGTTACTGTTATGCTGTCTATTCATCTATTACATATTTTCAATATTAAAATACATCGAGTTGTGAATAAAACTTTTAACACAAATAACTATGAAATAAGAATCTATGTCAACCATTTTAGCCTTTTTCTCTTCTTTTCACCTAATAAAAAATAAATTTAGTATTCTTCATCTGCTAATGCAATAAACATCATAGACTCAACTTCCTGTGATTTATACTCCATGAAGTTACCTCCACCATGTCTGTATCCTATGGGTATTTATTTCTTGCTCTCACACATTTTGGCCTGGACCTAATTGTTCCCATTGACTATTGCATCTAGAATACATTTGACTCTGTCACTAGATGCTTCAAGACATTATACAATATCAAAATATTTTGTTTTTAACCAAAATCCTGTGAATGAAGGTACATTTTTTAGCCTAAAAGAATAATGGGGGGAAGACCTTGCTTTCTAAAATCCATTCCACAAATTTGTTTTAGGTTCTACTCAAATACAATAAGAAATCAGGTCATATTTTTTTAAATTGAGAGGTCTTAGAAATGTGGTTATATTTCTCAGTATTCAAGAGAGTAACTTAACATTTTTGCTTATCCGTTTTTGCAATCAATCCCCTGATTAACTCACCCATTTCATAAATAGAGCCTTTTCAATGAAATAGGTTTAAGTATCATAATGTACTTTCTCAGACTGAAAGAGGTTATTTTACTTCTGAAGGTGTTGAAGTTTGCCTTATGGACTGTTCATGCCTAAGGAAAGAAACAAAGTCTTGTTCACCTACAGCAATTCCTGGGAGATGCTAGAGAAATTTACTCAGTTTCAGAATGTGCCAGGACTATTAAAATTCTTTCCTCATATTAAAGCTCATATTAAAGCCATTGTAGATAGAAATTCATAGCTTATTTCCAAATGATGTTATTATATAGTTAGTTAACTTTTATATTTTTTATTTGTCAAACATGTTAAAATTTAATGCAGCCTCTAAAGTTACATTGGTTTGTCTTTAATATTCTTAAATCTGCTCATTATCAGTTATTATTTTTATCAGTTATTATTTTTAACTCACAACTTGTCCAAGTTCATTTTTGGGGGGAAGGTCCTCAGAATTTGATACTCAGGCCACATTAAGATATAAATGGTCATCAAACTTCTCACAGTCACTTAGACAAGACAAAAAAAAAATCTTCCATTAAAAAAATTAACAAACACACTCTCCCATCTTATTTCATTTCCGCTGCTATATCAAAATAACACAGCCTGGGTAATTTGTAAATAGATGAAATGTATTCCTCACAGTTCTGAAGGCTGGGGAGTCCAAGACAAAGGTGCCAGCAGATCTGGTATCTGCTGAAAGCTGCTTTCTGCTTTTAAGATGGTGCTTTGCTCATGTCCTCTGGGAGGGATTAAACTCTGTCTTCATGTGACAGAAGGAACATAAGGGCAAAAAGGGAACTAGAGTGCTCTTTTCAAACTCTTGTATAAGAATAACACCATGCCTTCTTTCTTTATTTGTAGTACTGGAGAATCAAACCCAGGGCCTCATGCATGCTGGACAGGCGCTCTACCACTGAGCTGCATTGCCAACACTAATCTTGATTAAAGGGCTCTTCCCTTATGACTTAATCACCTCTGGAAGGACTTACCTCTTAATGTTTTCCTGTTGGTGACTACCAACACAGGAATTTTAGAAGACCACATTTAGACCCTAACATCCCCCACAAGCAAATTCAATTTTGAATTATCTTGACCCTTTCTCACAAATACCAATTCCAGTCAATAAAGCATCTTTGATGCAATCTGTCTAGCCTTTCCACATCTCACCACTCCTTCTACTCTTACCTTGGTAGTATGGTACTATGATAGTTGCCTACCCAGTTTTTCTATTGTGGTCCCCTACAACCTGTTCTTGATACTGAAGCTAGAGTGTGCCTTTTAAAACCCAAGATAGATAATATATTTCCTCTGTTGGAAACCTTCTTGCAATATCACTGAAATGTTATGAGCATTGGTAATAATAACTAATGTGTGTTGATCACTCACTATGTAGCAGATCCTATGTTAAAAGCATATAAACCTATTCTCATTTTGTTCTTACCACAACCTCTTATTATTCCTGGCTTATACATGAGAAAACTGAGGTATGGCAAGATTAAATCACTTTTGCAAGATCACTTGGATAGTACAGTGGCAGAGCTATGCTTTCTCTCCTTCCTTTGTAACTATTTAACCTCTTAACATGACATTATAAACAAAGTCTATCTTATAATCCATTTTTATAGATGAAGAACCAAAAATAATATGCACTATATATTTCTTAAAATTTTCAAAATTCACACATAAGTGTACATATTTATGGCATACAGTGTGATAATTTGGTACATGTATACAATGTATAATAATCAAATCACAATAATTAGCATTTCCATCTCCTTAAACATTTATCATTTCTTATATTTTCATTACATTGCATTTGTAAATTTTGTTCTTCATGAGAATCATCAGGAATTAAAATGAATGTAATTTTAGGCAAAAAAAGAATTTACTAAATTGGGAAACATTATTATATTTTATCAGAGTAAATAATGATGACTATAACCAAAGTTGTAATAACCTAAATATGAACATATAACAAAAACATTATAAGATGCATAAAAGGCTCATTTTTGTGGTTGACAAAAAACATTTTTTAAATCATATTTATTTTTTCATGAATTTAAGCAAGTATAAATTTCCTTTGCTATCCAGTCCTAATATATTTCTTCATTTCCAATATTTTTAAGGTACCTGGTATAAATAACTGTCCAAATGAAAGATATTATAAATGTGAGAAAGATATTATGTATAGTGAGATTTAATACTCTTACCAAAAACTAAGTCACTAGTATGTTACTGAGTCCTTATTTTCTTAGGAATGTAAAATTCTACATAATTTAGTATTATTTATATTGAAATTATAATTACATACATTCTGAGGCTACTAATTGGAGTACAAAATAAAATTGACGGGGCTGGGATTGTAGCTCAGCGGTAGAGCGCTTGCCTCGCATGCGTGAGGCCCTGGGTTCGATCCTCAGCACCACATACAAACCAATAAAAAAAAATAAAGACATTATGTCCATCTACAGCTAAAAAAAATATTTTAAAAAAAATAAAATAAATAAAATTGACATGACTTTACATATAAAGGTATTTCTAATACTTGGCTAATGATTTTTAGTTTTTCTGTGCAAGTTTATCAGCTTTTTTAGCATGATCCCTATTTTAGATTTATATAATCAAATAATAAGAGAATGCCTGCCTGGAGGTACTATTTGTAAATCAGGAGTTGCTCTTAGAAAAATACAAGTTTACTTACCATTCATAATATTATCAAATTACTCTTAACATAGCTAAAAGCACATAAAGGATTTTTTTTTCCATAGGAGTCAGGTTTTTTTTACATATGTTTTCTCACTTAGCTTCATTTTTTATGTTGACTTATGCTTGGAAATTTTTAAAATGTTGCTCTGTATTTTGAATGATTCACACACCATTGTGGATCAGTCACTTGAATAGTGTGATAAGATGAACTTTAGAGACATGCAGATTTGAAAGGCAGATCTGTGACACAGCAAATTTTGTTGGCTTTGCTATTTGGCTGAATTATTTAATCTCTCTCTGTTTGTTCTTCATGGGTTCATGTATGTAGAGTATTTGGCATACTACTTGGCTAATAATGACCTATTTTTTTTTTTTGGATTTGTATAATCATATCATAGTCTGGAATGGGCTTCTTAAGATGGAGGACTGGACTGCTCCCAAAATATTTATTCTCACCATCCAGAACCTGATGTAGTACAGAGTGCCACATTCAAAATGGACAAGCAACAGAAGTACCGCCATGCACGTGGTTTCTCATTCATTTGACTTTTGTTCATTCAGTGCTTGCTTCATATTTTATTCCCTCTTATAAACCTCTCTTTTCATATGATTTTTCTCCTTACTTCTCTCCTCATTGCATGGCTAATTCCTATTTAGAAAGCAGTTTTTATTATCACATCTTTTCTTCTCCATACAGTTTATATACTGAGTTTTATTTATTTATTTATTTTTGGTGCAACTGAGAATAAGAAGTTTTTTTTACCATGTAAGCACATTTACTTTAGTCACAATCACCATTTAGTATTTTTAATGATTAAAAGTGCTAGGCATCAAGATATATTAATATTCTAGGAATAAGAGCAAAAAATAAAATTTTGTACTTTTGCATAGCAAAACATCTATAGTTTACTTCTCTTTTGTTCCTTTAGTCTCAGTAGTGTGGCAGTGATGTGATGACATAAATAACTTGTCTGGAATGTTTTTATTTATTGAAAAGCAGGTGTGGAGCAGCTACTAGATAGATAACCTTACACTATGCCCATGAGAAACAAAAAGTAAATTAAAAATTAAATAATGCTCACAAATAATCAAACTGCAATATCAAAGTGATCAAAAACATGGGTTACCTCCTGGGAAATAACATTTTTATATACCTAACAGGATATTTTACTTTTACCTTTAAAGAAAACTCTCAATGACACTTAGCAAATGTAAGATTTTTAAAAAACATTTATTTTTTAGTTGTAGGTGGACAGAGTATCTTTATTTTATTTTTATGTGGTGCTGAGGATTGAACTCAGTGCCTCACGCATGCTAGGCGAGCACTCTACGACTGAGCCATAACCCCAGCCCAGAAATGTAAGATTTTGAACAATTTAAAAACCAAATTACTCCTCATCTTTCTAGGGGATTACTTTGTTGTTACTGCTTTCATTGTTCTGGTTTGTTTAAACCACTCTACTTACTGGTAAAAGAAAAATAAGGAAAGCAATTTTAGATAGGCCAAACCTAAAACTAGGATGATCTGCAATAATTACCAATCTCTGAACTTATAAGGGCATCTAGAGTAATATCAGTGAATTTTGTGTTGCTCTTTTAAAAACTTTCCAAGATGAAATATTTTAAAGGTCTTCAGGAAATGGCACACATGGTACAGTAGTAGTTGCCTGATCATTAAAACACTCATGTTTCCAAGAAGGCTTAAAGTTTCATTTCATTAAGATTTGTCAAGGATTGAAGCATCACATACTGCAATTATAATCATAGTTGGTATTTAGCATAATTTATTTCTTAAGGGATATCCTTTTGGGTCAGTAGTTTAAAAAATATTTTATCTTCTGCATACAAATGAGGACACTGAGCTGTGCCAAACCGTATTTCTCCGAGTCTTCTCCCTATTCTGCTATTCACCACCCATGGCTTCTACTCGACCTTTCTATTCTAGCAGCAGTGGCTGCTCCAAGCATGGAGATATGATTCCCACGCAGAACGTACAGAACAGCAGAGTGGAGACATTTTCAGGACAGCAAATCCTTGGCACCTTCAGGCTCAAACAACATTTTTTATTTAATTTAAGCCCCCCCTACCCGGGGCTCCCATTTCTTTTTAGGTTTCTCTGAACTCTCCTAGAAATATTCTCTAACCAGGGTAATCAGATGGCCCATTGATACTGATCAAAAATGTTATAGTTCTCCAAGGAATCTTACAACTTATCTAGAATCCACTCTTTAGAAACCTCTCTTCTAGTTCTGAAGAATAAAGAGCTCTCATTGGAGGGCCTTACGTTATTTTATCACAGTCCAAAAGTGGAACTGAAAGAAAGTCTCATGAGTCATTACCACCCCTGAATGGTGTAAGAAGGCAAGTAAGGGATGGTCTAATGATGGATCTTGTGGTAAACACTGTTTTGGGTTGCGTAGAACAGTAACTCTGCTCTGCAGGTAGCAGTGTTGTTTGATAGCTTCCTGTGAGGCCTGGAAGAGGAAGCCTTAAAGTACATGGCAATTACTTTTGAATGTGGCTTCATATTACACTGTAGGTTGGTACTTTACCCTTAAGAATTTATAGAAGACCATTTCTGTGGGGAGAAAAATAACAAAATGTGTACATTTTCCAAGCATTTATATAAAGGCAAATTTACCACAAAATGCATGAAACTTAGTATTATGGTTCCTCACATGCACAGCCCCTACTGAAAACTCTGTCATCATTATTATCGCATGTATTTATTATTAATTTCATAAATATCCCCTACTGAATTGCACACAATATGAAGTACTTAGATATATACTTTATCAGGGAGATAACCAGATTGTGCTTTTTTACTATGTGCAAATATATTTTAGAGTAATTTTTGAGAATAAAAGAGTTCTTTTAAATATCTGACCATGTCTTATCTATAAATAAAAATATGATAGTATTCATATATTACCTGCAGTAACAACTAAAATTTCAATTTTATGGCTGTGATTTGAGGATGAAATCCAAAGGCCAAATGTTCTCTTCAATCTTTGAAGATCAAAGTCTTCTATCCTCATAGGTAAGGTGCTATCATATGGAGAAGCTGTGAAATTACTCCTGTTGTACTCCCATAGCTGAACCATTTATGGAATTTATAGCCCCCAATTTTTTTATTATGGGAAGAAATATAAAAGTGGGATGGGTAGAGAAGAATGGAAGTAATTTATATTAGACAAAGGGGACTGAAGGGAAGGGAAGGGGAATGGGAATAGGAAAGATAGTAGAATGAATTGGACATTACTTTCCTATGTTCATATATGAATACATGACCAATGTAATTCCACATCATGTACAACCAGAAGAATGGGAAGTTGTACTTCATGTATATATAAAATATCAAAATACATTCTACTATCATGTATAACTAAAAAGAAAAAATAAAAAAATCCATATGTATAATAGGTGTTTTGAAATTATCAGAGTCTAAATCTCTGTTGTCATCATTTAGATCCAGATAATGATTACCAAGAATTTCAGGAAAGAGAATCAGTACCATTTTTTAAACCTCTAGCTAGCTTTGTGTGAATTATTCACATTATATATTGCCAGTAAGAAACCACTTTCCAACTCAGGATTCATATGAGGTCATCTGAAGCATGTTAACTTCACCCAAAACAATCAAGCTGCTTCCTTTCCATGTAATTATATTTTTCATCGTTAGTTCACCTTTTCACATTTCTGCTCGTTTGCCCTCCTTAGAGCTCCTTATGTGAGGGTAGTTATGGCATGCCAGAAGTTATCCCACACTCTGCTGTCCTTGAGGTAATATCCAGGCAGCCATACTGGTATATAATGTTACTGGGAGACTACTTCTTAACCACATTGGAATTGCCTTCAGAGTCACTTCATGAACTACATAAGAATTTCAATCATTGGGCTTCTGGTCATGATGAAATTGTCCCAAACCTGTGTCCCACTATACTCTCCACTCTTGACTTTTAATGATTTTATATTTCTTCCCATAATAAAAAAATTTTGAGCTATAAATTCCATAAATGATTCAGCTGTGGGAGTATAACAGGAGTAATTTCACAGCTTCTCCATATGATAGCACCTTATCTATGAGGATAGAAGATTTCAATTTTCAAAGACTGATGAAGTTACTGGTATACTTCAAAACATAAAATTACATATTCATTTTTTATAAATAATAATAAATAAAAAGTAGAGGTATAATTGTGATATTAAAAAGGGCTTTAATGTTATTAACAAAAAAGTTCTAATTCTAAACTTATATTTGTTGTACCGTGTATAAAAAGAAAATTACAAGTTGGTAAATTTACATATTGATTTTGTGGGGAAGCCACGCCTTAGTTCAGTGTCATTATATTATCAACTCATCTTTATCAATGACATAAAACAGAACCCCTTAAGAATGAAATATTTAAGCTGGGCTCAATGGCACATGCCTGTAATTGCAGTAGTTCGGGAGGCTGAGGCTGCAGGATCACGAGTTCAAAGCCAGCCTCAGCAACAGTGAGGTGCTAAGCAACTCATTGAGACCCTCTCTAAGTGAAATACAAAATAAGACTGGGGATATGGCATAGTGGTTGAGTGTCCCTGAGTTCAATCCCTGGTACAACCCCCCAAAATGAAATATCTAGTAATTTTTCACTAAATTTAATAGGCTAATAAGTGATTTACTTCTTTTTAATTGACTTAAATCTGTAACTTTGGATTTCATTTGTGTTTTTTAAAAATTTCTTTAATTTCCTTTTGAATAAATTAAGTATTAAAATTATACATAATGATTAATATATAATTACATGATTCAAAATACAAATATGCCAGAAGGTTATTTGAAATACAGATTTGTTCAATATTAATATTAAGTCATGAGAAATATGTTAATAAGGTAAAATATAATTATTATGAATATTTGCACTTAATTTTTAAAGTGTATTATTATAAAATTAAAAATATAGTGAAAAGCCCAATAAAAAACTTTTTAGGTGTATTCATGCTATGGAGGTAAACTAACTCCTAGAGTTCCAAATACATATAACAATTAGTAAGTTCTTATTTCTGTTTTCCAAAATAGTATATTCCACTGTTTATAGATACTGCAATAAACATTTTCAAAATATTGGTCATGATCAACCACCACATAAATCAATTAGACAATTTCTAGAAAAATTGTATAATTATTAATAATTGTCTAATAATTAATAAAGCAATTATTATAATATTAGTAAAGAAATCAACAAAATAGAGTTTTTTAAAAAAAAAGTCAAAATAGCTTCTCATTAGAAGTGTTTCCTGCTTGCAACTACTCTCCTACCTTCTGCTCCACATCTGTTTTCAGTTACCCATAAAGCAAGCAAGCAAGCTTAGCTCAAATATTGATCTCATCAAGAAAAGTAGGATGGGCTAGACCAGTCAAGTTAAGTCAGACATCAAAGCTGATTGAAGCCTAACATCTGCCTCCATGCTGGATTTGGGCACTATTAAGTCTCCTATTGTAGAGTTGTGTTGATCATTCAGACTCTTGTCCCAAATTCACCCTTCATCTCACTATCCAGGGAAGTAGGGCCTTTGCCATTGGTCTCTACAGAAGATTGCAGCTGATCAGTTTGTTTTGAAACTTGACAGTTCACGGAATAAGGAAAATTGAAAATCACAATTAGGTAAATACTGCCAAAATAAAAATGGATAGTAAAATGTAAAACCTGCCAATGTATGCTAAAATAAGTGGATAGAAGGTAGAGGAGAAACAGAATAAAGGTAATGAAAAACTGAAGCACTATCACAGATTGAAAGATCATTAGCAGAAAAACTGTGAAATTCAAATAAATCTCTAATTTAAGGACTGCTAGTATAATAATTTCTGGGTCTGATAAATGTGGTGTAATTATAAAAATATATTAGAAAGGCTGAGTGAGGATCACATAGGAAGACTCTTATATGCCCTGTGGTATAGGGCATACTATTTTTGCCTCTGTAATTAATTATTTATTTATTTATTTATATGTTTGGTAATAAGGATTGAACCAAGGACCTTATGTATGCTGAGCAAACACTTGACCACTGAGCTACAACCCTGGCCCTTTTCAAAACAAATTTTGTCTGACACAAGGTCTCTCATAAGGTTGCTAGGGCTGGTCTTGAACTTGCAACCTTCCTGCTTCAGTCTCCTGAGTAGCTGGGGCTGCACTACACCTGCACTTTTTTCCCTGTAGTTTTTGAATGAATGATCTCAAAATTTAAAGTTATTTTTTTAATAAGGGAAGTTGACACGGAGTGGTCAACAGGAAGAGAATAGACCCTATAGCTGTGTTAGCTCAGGCTGCCTTAACAGAATACCTTAGTGGTAATAAACTATAGAATGAGTTGCTTAAACAACAAATTTATTTTCTCATAGTTCTGTAGGTTAGAAGTCCCAGATTGAGGTGCCAGGCAATTCAGCCCCTGCTTTCTTTTTGGCTTGTAGACAACTTCTCATAGTATACTCATATGTCAGGGAAAGAGATAGTGTGATTATTTTAGTCAGCTTTTTTGCTGTTGTGACTAAAGGACCTGGCCAGCACAATTATAGAGGAGGAAGAGTTAATTTGAGGACTCATGGTTTCAGAGGTGTTAGTCCATAGAAGGCCGGCTCCATTCCACAGGAATTGAGGGGAGGCTGAACATCATAGCGGAAGAGTGTGGCAGAGGGAAGCAGCACACATGGTGATCAAGAAGCAGAGAGAGAAATCTCCACTTGCCAGATACAAATATATATATCCCAAAGCCACGCCCTAATTCCCACCTCCTCCAGCTACACCCTACAACTTCAGTTACCATTCAGTTAATCCCTATGAGGGGATCAATTCACTCATTGTGTTAAGACTTCACAACCCAATCATTTCTCCTCTCAACTTTCTTGCATTGTCTCACATATGAGCTTTTGGGGGACACCTCACATTCAACCTGTAACAATGATATCTTTCATATCTCCTTTTATAAGGACTTGATCATATTCCCCACCTTGTGACATGGTTGAACTATAGTTACCTCCATAAAAGCCCTTCATATTAAGTTCATAACAGCAGGCAGCCTTTACTTTGGGAAAATGGAATGAATCATTTGCTGGGGGAGCAAGGAATAGGGATACTGCTGAGTCTCACAGGGAGTCTAGGTGAGGGCTTAGATGTGTTTCTTGTCAGAATAGTCAGAAGAGTTTCCCACAGTTGTGTCACCAGGATTTAGATAGTTTCAGTAATTAGAAATACTCGAGTTTTCACAAGCCTTATCCCAAACCAAATGCCTTTGAGTTTTTTCATTTGGATTTTGTTTTCTAGAGAGAAGATAACAGCAGTGAATACATTTTTATTCATCACTTTAAAATTATGCTGTCTTTTGAGCTTAAATTTTCTAATATCATTTATTCCAGAAATTGCATCAATTTTGTACAAAATGTAGTAATTTCACCTTTATACGTAACAAAGTATATGAGGATTATCAAAAAAGTAACCATGACAACAGGCTTTCTTGCAACGAGCATGCAGATCTTTCGCAGGAAATATTTGTCTGTGGTCTCGCTCTCACACACACATGCACATCACCAGAAAATTTTATATGTATATGTACATATGTTAATAAATTTTTTAACATAAGAAAAATCAGAAGATCCACCAGGGTTCACTAAGATTGCATCATAGACATGAGTATAGTTTTATAAATAAATGAGAAAAGTTTTGGTGTTTGAGTTCTGGCTTCTAGTTTGGAGTTAGTCATGTTTCAGAAAACTATAACCTCCTGAGGTTTCCATTTCCTCATCTGTAGAAAATGTATATTCCATCCCCTGCCATACCTACCTTAAAAAGTCATCAGAATCAGAAGACGTCGTGCCCAAGAAAGGATTTTGTGAAGTGTTATATTTATTTCACTACCACACTGATTATTACTTTCTAATATTTGTTACTTTTAAGTTCCATAATTAAAAGTGTTAGGTAAAAGTCTGGAGATATCAGTTATAATTTTAAAAAGTGACAAAAAGCACCTGTGAAAGGTTAAATGCACTGTAGCAATTATGCATGAGGAAGAGATGCCAACAGGTGATCCAATAATTGTCTTCAAGCACTCCTGACAGATAATAATGATGAGCATGAATGGGAAAGGTCGACATGACCTATTTAGGCTAATATTACAAGATAACCTTCCAATAGTGAAAGAACGCGCACCGTTTGAGTATGCTATTCCACCCCTCGGTCTATACCCAGAAGACTTAAAAACAGCAAACTACAGTGCTGCAGCCACTTCAATGTTTATAGCAGCTCAATTCACAATAGCTAAACTGTGGAATCAACCTAGATGCCCTTTGATAGATGACTGGATAAAGAAACTGTGGTATATATACACAATGGAATATTCCTCAGCAATAAAAGAGAATAAATTTATGGCATTTGCAGGTAAATGGATGGAGTTGGAGAATATCATGCTAAGTGAAGTAAGCCAATCTCAGAAAGCCAAATGCCACATGTACTCGCTGATAAGTGGATGCTGATCCATAATGTGGGGAAGGTCATGGGAACAATGGTGGAACTCTGTTCACAGGGGTGTAAGGGGGGAGGGGCATGGGGACAGTAAAGGTGGTGGAATATGATGGTCATCATAGCCCTAACTTTATGTATGACTGCATATATGTTGTGATTCTATACAACTTATAACTAGAGAATTGATATGTTATCCTCTATCTATGTACAATGAATCAAATTGCTCTCTGTTATCATGTAAGCCTAAATAGAACAAATAAATGAATTAAATATGAAAAAAAAAAAAGAACGCGCAAAGTCAAATAGGCTTCTGAGGAGGCTGTAGCATCCCATTTTGTGACAGCTCCCCATTGTATGGGAGCAGTTCAACACTAGCCTTTACTGAAGTTGGGGACTTGACTCCACAAGCCCAGAGCTCCCTTTCAGTGTTGTGCCCTGTACTTCCATATAGATCTTGGGTGCTGTGATTGTGGAAAAAGGAACTTATTTTCCTTCCGGGCATGATTGTTTAAAGAAAAAGAAGCAAATGATGGAAACCTACAAACTAAATACACAATATCAACTGCATTTCCTTCCTTGAGAAAGTGTCCAATTTTTATTTTAAAATATTGAAAACAATTTTATTTAATGAATATTTTAAATAGTAGAACATACTTCTTTCCAAGATCATGTTCATTTAAGGTGATTGAGTTTGGAAAGAAGGCAAGAAAAAGGGAGTGGACCAGGAAGAGGGAGGAAGAGGGAAAGGAGCCTGGGGCAGAGTGGGGATTCAGATGGGCAAGCAGGAGGACCTGGTGGAGGAGAGGGGAAGGAGGACGTGGTGTGGGAACGCTTAGTGCAGGGCTCCCCCGCTGTTCATGTATACTGTGGGGATGGGCAGTGTCATCCTTCATGTCCTGCCTTTGCAAGAAGGTGTTAGCTGGTTAACCACTAGATCTTCTACCCTCTGACACCTTTACTTTACTTTAATAAAACTGAAGAGGGCCACTAGAGGGGACACTGGAAATTGTTTTCTAGACCGTGGCAGCAGTGACAAAGCAGTTTCATCCAGATTACATCAAACCAAATGTTTTCCAACCAGAAGGAAGTTCTCCACTTCAGCCCCAGAGAGGTGAGCATGAGTCACTTTACACTAAAAGCACTGACACATTATTTACTTTATTCTAATGAAGCATCATCTTATTAATTACACTTCTAACTGTAAAGACTTAAAGACTCAAGCTATAGAATGAATAAAATATCATCACTGATCCTTTTTGAAATGAGGGAAGAAAATCTCTGTATATCTATTCAACAATCTGTCATCTACTCACTTATTCATCTGTCGTCTATCAGCCATTCATCTATTTATCTGTCTTGTAATCTATTATATCATCTATCATCCAGTGTTTTATTTTTTCAGAAGAAATTATTTTTCACTTTCCCAAAGTCTTGATAATAATTACATTTCTTTGCTTGATGGATTAGAGAATGGATTCCAGAGATGACACTTGATGGAAATTCTTAACAAGGTTGGAAGTAGAAGTGGCACATTGTCTTTTGATAACCTGAGACTTTGCTATCCACTAGTTTTGACTCCATGTCACAGAATAGCTCTGTCTTATTCAGTGAGGAAATAACATGTGTAAGCACAACTGTGCAGATGCCACTAATCTCTTACTTTACCTAATACAATTATTACATAAAGACTATTTTGTATAAAGTTCTTTGCTAAGTTGTGCATTTGATTTTTCATTACCACTGTAGGTCAGTCTTTAAAAAAAGCCCAGTAGTTATTTTTGCTTTGCTCAGATCTTTCTGAGACAAACAAAACAAAACAATTTTTTAAAACCTTCTCTTTGTATTTCCCAGAAGATGTTATATATTGATACCTGGGGACAACTTGATTTTCAGAATTGAGTATCCCAAACAATCTTAGGGACACATAAGGCTTAGTCATGAACTTACTTGTTAAATTATCAAGTTAATTATACTTTCTATCCAAGAGCTTTCCAAGAAATTATAAAATTGTTTGTGTAAATGCAAATTTAATTCCCAGGGAAAATTAGAGAAAATTAGAGAAAGCAGTCTCAATTATTTTAATTTATCTTAGAATTGAAATAATGTTTAAATTAAAATTTTGTGCCCTTGATTTCTATTGTGGAAAGCCAGTGTTTGTCTATGGTCCCTGATTTCAGTTTTCAATTCTGGCTCTGATGTCTACAGTCTTGCTTCTTACACAGACAAACAACAGCCATCTGAGATTAACCACCAGTGGTTAAGACCGAATGACTGGACAATAGTGAGAATTGCCAGGGAGATAATAACCATGAACTTCCTTGGTATGCTTCTCATACCAGATTTGTGAAGGAATATGTTACAGTTTTCCAGAATGACCCCCAGTGAAACACTGCCTTTATGGAATTCATCTCCTTTATTTCACTAAAGGTTGCATTAACAGCCTTCAAGTTTTATGTTCCTGAAGCTTTGTACTATTAATTTCCAGAATTTTCAGGTGATTTTATGAGATGAAAGCAATGATTTAGAAAAATTGATCCATTCTAGAATTAAGGGAGTAAATCACTGGACATTTTCACCTAGTTTACTCAAACAGTCTTTTCTTTGTTTATAACATACAAACTCTGAGCTGCTTACTGATTTTGAAATGGTATGCTGCTCCTATTTAACTGTTTAAGTAAATCCTGAGAATTGTATCTTTGGAGCTATGATCATAAGACCCAATGTCATTAATTCTTACATAGGCCTTCTGATTTTTGGGGTTGTCTCTGTGAGACAACTAAGCTGCCCTCATCTGCTGTACATCCTATTTACCAATGCATGAAAAGGAATGTTTATTCTCTACTCTTATCTTGAGTGCAAAGATACCTCTGGGCATGTGAGCTAGGAGTAGGAGACTTGTGTGGGAATGCAGTCCTCCCAGAAAAAACTGAAAAATTTGTTTTTCTTTTTTTTTTCTGGATTGTTTAAGTATGGTTTGCTTTCTCTCAAAAAATAATATAATAAAAGTCTCATCATCAAGTATTTCCCCCTAGTATGAATTCAATTTCACCACGTCAGAATGTGTCCAGGGCTAATATAGAAGGATAGTATCTTACTGTTCTATGGTAAATCTATAATGAATCAGGTTGGTAATCACATCCCTAGGTTCAAAGTAAATTTTTGGAAGAAGCATTCTCAAACTTTTCTAAATGAAGGAAGAATATATAGATTCCTTTATAGAAGTGATAGAAAACAAGACTTGTATTTAGAAAAAAAATTATTATTTATTTCTTCGACTGTAGTTGTAACATTAATTGACCATCATTGTCATCATTATCATTATTTGCGAGTGTGGTGCTAGGGATGGAATCTAGGGCCTCCCATGTGTTAAGCAAGTGCTCTAACACTGTGCTACATCCTTACCCTGATCAACATTACTTTTTAAAAATGCTTTCATTTATTTTTATTTTTTTCCACTTTAGTTTTTCCCTGCAAATTTGACATTATATTTGCAATCTGTGTATGATCCTTGTTACACTAATTTTGTCCTGATTCTTTATAAAATGATAATTTTAACAAAACTTTTTAGGGAAGATGAAATCAAGTTGTCTAGACTTTTTTATTTTTTTCATTTCCTTTTTCTTTAAAAATCTATAAAATAATATAGGGTCAAGTGTTAAGGGTCCTGAATAGTCTAAATCCAAAGCAGTGTTTTTAGATAAAAAGGAATGTTTAGGACTATAGAATACAATCGCTTTTTCTGTTAGTATCTCTCTTTTCAGCTAATTTTTGGGTAGTGGTGTGTGTGTCTGCACTTCCATAACAAGCTTTGGATTTTAAGGATTATCGTCTTGCATTAACAAATCAAATTAGTTCAGTAATTGTGGTCTCAGTTCATTTTGTCTTCCTAAAAATGGGTCAGCCAAAAACTCAGTTCACAGAATCAATACACACCCTGCTACAGGAGTCTCTGAAGCTGCCATTACCCTGCTCCCTGTGTGATATGAAGTCAAGTAAGCCAGGACTCACTCACACCACTCACTCACATCTGACACATCTGTAACCAAGGTGAAGCACCGGGCCTTGCAGGTGACTTCTCTCACAAACACTAGCACCAGCCTTTAGCCTTAAGATCACATGTGGGGGGGCTGGGGCTGTGGCTCAGTGGTAGAGCACTTGCCTCGCATGCGTGAGTCACTGGGTTCGATCCTCAGCACCACATACAAATAAATAAATAAAATAAAGATATTAAATTTAAAAAAAAAAAAAAAGATCACATGTGGGATTGTCTCCAGGAATGGTGTAGGTGGGACAGGGCCCAGATGATTTGGGAACCTGAGGAATGGAAGGTTTATGGTAGTATGACATAAAATAACATTTCCCCCTCAGGATAAGGAGTCTTGTGTTTAAGATTACTATCACTGCTTGCCATACTATGAACTTTTCTAAATTACTTAACTTATCTTGAATATGATCTGTGTCTATTGTCACAGAGAATAAGTGTATCTGGCATTAACATTTTATTGATGGTAAACCTGACTATCACTAAACCTTATCTTATAATTGAAGAACTTGTCTATTTCTAATTCTAAATACAATATGTCTCAGAATAAGGTTTTCAGGTTTAGGTAACATAAGGTTTAACCTTCGTTTGTGTCTGTGACACCTTGCACAATGCTAGGGAATTCAACTCAATGGAAAATACATTCTGTGTAACTATTTTCAAAACATAGTGAGTACCCAGAATTACTTACAGAATATATGTAATGTCACTTAACAGTAAATCAAGCAAAGTCGAATGAGCAGACTTGTTTGCTTCTTTTCATTTTTCATTATACTGATGGATGCCACATGTCTTTTGTAGGTGATTTTTTTTCCAGGTGACTGACAATTATTGCCATTATTGTCTGTGATACAACAGTACTCAGCAGTTATTCTGCTTATAAGCAATTGAATAAGATATTATGTTTGGCTTCATTTATGGAAAAAAAATATTTTATGAATTTGTGGTTAAAGGCCTGTTAACAAAAAGGATGAATGATTTCTTGGAATTATAATTTGAATATTTTGAGAGAAACCAAAAAGTGTCTTACTGTGGGCTGAATTGGTTTGTGACCTTGCTTTTCTAGCTGAGATCCATGTAGTCTAACAAAAGTGTCATTGGAATAAGAAATGATCCTATAAAACTGCATTAAACAGAACTAAAAAAAGATGATGATGAAGATGATTATAATAATATCAGTTTATCATGTGCCCAGCATCATATTAAAGCACTTTAAGTACATTATAACATTGAATTCTTAGAACCCTATATTATTATTCTTATTATAAGGATGGAGAATCAAGAAACTTCCCAGGGAGATCAAGAAACTTTCTCAAGGGCATAAGTAGGAGAATCAGGATCCAAATCAGACAGTCTAACTCCAGGTCTTATGGTCTTAGCTACCACATTGCTACACATTTTTGTCCAGTTATTAAATAAAACCTTACATTAATGCCACTTCCATTTGCATGATTTTAAAAAACAAAGAAAAAATAACATTGGCTATATATGTGTGTGCATTGTTTATAAAAATTACATTATTCTTTTTTTCTGGAAATTTCCGTTGCATTAAGTTACTAGAAGACCAAAATATAAAGCTTGGCATTTTTTCAACAAATATGTGTGATGCTCTAGTAAGTGTTTACAATGTTTTTGGAACAACATTTAATTTGCAAGGTTTTTTTTTTTTTATTAATGTGCTCAATTAAGTAATTGTTTCTTCACCACCTTGGGTATATTCCATGTTTGATATTCTGCTGGCTTCAAGGAGTCACACAGTGTAATTCTTATTTAATCTCATTTTGCCTCCACTTTGTTCCAAAAACAAAGACAAAAATGAAAGATATGAAGCACTTTCTTTATCCTATAAAAAAGCTGATAAAATAAAAGAATCATCTAAAGCATGTTTTTTTCTCAAAATTTAAAATTGACAGCAAATTTTGTTTATAAGACTGTGGAAACCAAACTGAAATTAACTTACAGGGATTTCGAAACTTGTTTTGCTAATGTGGTGTCACTCAGGAATTCACCGAACCTCACAAGGTAAACTCATGGGAATGTTTTGGGAAATGATGATGATGACAGGCAAGAATTTTCTAGGTAGAAAATTGAGATATAATTCATTCAGATAAAGTTCATCCTTTTAAAGTATAAATCTCAGGGTGTTTCCCTACATTTGAAGAATTGTACAACCAACACTACTATGTAATTCCAAACTATTTTCATCACCCCAGAAAAGATGCCCTGGACCCATAAGCAGTCATTGTTCATCCCAGACCACCAACTCCCAAGCCCTAGGCAACCTCCAGTACATTTTCCATCTCTATGTTTTAGGCTGTTCTGGATATTTAATAAAAATGCAGTCATATAATATGTGATCTTTTGTGCCTTTTCTTTTACATGATTTTAAAAAAATTTTTTATTTGTATTTAATTAGTTATACATGACAACAGAATGCATTTTGATACATCATAATGGAGTGAAATTTCTCATTCTTCTGTTTGTACATTATGTAAAATCAGGCATATCTATGACATAGCATGTATCAGCATTCATAGCATGTATCATTCCTTTTTACTACTGAATTATGTTCCATTGTGTAGACATACCACAATTTTTATTCTTGAGTTAGGTGATGGATGTTTGGATCAATATATTTTATCCATGTTAAAATTCTGAAGGAGATAGAATAGAATTCATGCTGGTTTCTTACTAGAAGGCAAAAATTAAAATTCATGACTTCTCTCTCATATTAAACAGTATCATAGCCTATGAATAGAAGATACTTTTAGAAAGAAAAACCCTGACTTCTGTGGGCATTTAGCAAGTGGCAATAGAAGAGAGATCTCTAGACTGCAATTATGTACTGCCAATCACAAGCTGCTAGAAATACTTCTTACTGATTGTACATTAAAGAGCTTGAGTGGAAAAGTGTGAACTGGCTGTGAATAATTTGCTCATCCTGTTACTTGTTTCTATAAATCATGACACATGTTGAGTGACCTGTGTGTTTATCACAGTTCTCCTGGAAACACACAGGTCCCGCATGTTTGGGAAATTACAACACTGAAGATGTGAGAAACGAACATGGGGCTTGCTGTGTGATGATGCTTGTCATGACTCTTATGATAACAATAACAAGAATGATAAGAGAGCTGGGCATGGTGGCACATTCCTGTAATCCCAGCAGCTCAGGGATCTGAAGCAGAAAGATTGTGAGTTCAAAGCCAGCCTCAGCAAAATGAGGGGCTAAGCAACTCAGTCAGACCCTGTGTCTAAATAAAATGCAAAATAAGGCTGGGTATGTGGTTCAGTGATGGAGTGCCCCTGAGTTCAATCCCCGGTACTCTCCTGCCCCACAAAAAAAAATGAACAAGATACAACAGTGGCTGTCCTTACTTGAATAGTTACTATCTGCTGGGCACCTTGTGTCTAGACTTTAACTCTTAATTTCACAACCCTCCAAGATAAGTTTTATTATCACTATTTTATAGACAAGGAAAGTATATTGCTGAAGAGTGAAGTGCTTTCCCCTGTCTCAGAAAGCTAATAAGTAGCAGAATAGGAATTCAAATACTGACCTGAAGGCTCTGTCTCTCTCTTTAAACTAGGAAAGATAGGCGATGAGTGTTTGATGTCAAAACTGTAGACACCACATACCTGCAACATTGACAATAATATGGCTTGCAAGGCCCAAAAGACAGATACTGCACATCTGTCCTAAGTAAACTGTTGCACCTACTTTGTTATGGATCTGGCACCTTCACAGCTGCCCCTGTGAGCTTATCCCCATAGCTTATTATCATCATGCATGATCTTATGACAGCCAGAAGATGTGATCGTTTTAATGGAATTAACTCATGAACCATCCTCTTTCAATGCCTTACGTGCCATTGTTTGACTTTAGAATCTTGAATCACTCTACAATATTTTAAATTTTTCTTGAGGAGTGAGTCTTCGGATGTACCTGGACCTGCACCTTGCTTGTCTTGGAGGATGAAGGAGTTCTCAGCTAAGGGAGAAACTGGAAAGTTCCTTGAGTTCCCCAGGATTTCAGGATTTCCTTGAGTGTAAGGAACTAACTTCCTGCAGATTCACTGACCCAGATTTCAAGTCTTTTGAGAAAAGAACCTCAGTTGATACATAGACACATTATAAAATATCACCTTATATTTTAATGCTTAAGCAATCCCACCTGTAATGTTAAAGAAATTGGACAAATTCTTCCCATACTTATGTTCTTTATCTCAACACAGTATTAATTGATTATTTATATTAATTAATTTATTTATTCTGATTAGGCTTATATAACAGCAGAATGCATTTGATTCATTGAGCACAATTTTCCATTTCTCTGTACACAATGTAGCATTGCACCATATGTGCAGTCATACATGTACCTAGGGCATTGATGTCCATCTCATTCCACCATCTTTCCTGCTCCCCATGTCCTCTCTCCTCTCTTTCCTCCACTTTGACCAAAGTTTCTCCCTTCTTCCCATGCTCTCTCCCCCATTATGGATCAGTATCCAGTTATCAGAGAGAACATTCAGCCTTTGGTTTTTTGGGGATTGGCTTATTTTGCTTCTCATGATATTCTCCAGCTCCATCCATTGACCTGCAAATGCCATAATTTTATTCCATGGTGTATATAGACTACAGTTTCTTTATCCATTCATCTATTGAAAGGCATCTAGGTTGGTTCCACAATTAAGCTGTTGTGAATTGAGCTGCTATAAACATTGAAGTGGCTGCATCACTGTAGTATGCTGTTTTTAAGTCCTTTAGGTATAGACTGAGGAGTGGGATAGCTGGGTCAAAAACTTGGTTCCATTCCAAGTTTTCTAAGGAATCTCCATACTGCTTTCCAGATTGATTACACCAATTTTTAGTCCCACCAGCAATGTATGAGTGTGCCTTCCCCCCCACATCCTCACCAACATTATTGTTGCTTGTATTCTACTGCCATTCTGACTGGAGGGAGATGAAATTTCAGAGTAGTTTTGATGTGCATTTCTCTAATTGCTAGAGATGTGGAACATTTTTTCATATATTTGTTGATTGATTATATTTCTTCTTCTGAGAAGTGTCTGTTCAGCTCCTTAGCCCATTTATTGATTGGGTTGTTTGTTTGTTTTTTTTGATGTTAAGTTTTTTGAGTTCATTATATATCCTGGAGATCACTGTTCTATTTGATGTGCATGTGGTAAAAATTTGCTCCCAAAATATAGGCACTCTCTTTACCTCATTGACTGTTTCTTTTGCTGAGAAGAAGCTTTTTGGTTTGATTCCATTCCATTTATTGATTCTTGATTTTATTTTTGGTGCTTTAGGGGTCTTGTTAAGGCAGCTGTGGCCTAATCCAACATGATGAAGATTTGGGCCTACTTTTTCTTCTATTAGGCGTAGGGTCTCTGATCTAATTCCTAGGTCCTTGATCCACTTTGATCTGAGTTTTGTGCATGGTGAGAGATAGGGGTTTAATCTCATTTTGCTGCACATGGATTTCCAGTTTTCTCAGCACCATTTGTTGAAGAGGCCATATTTTCTCCAATGTATGTTTTTGGTGCCTTTGTCTTGTATGCGATAACTGTATTTATGTAGGTTAGTCTCTGTGTCTTCTATTCAGTACCATTAGTCTACATGTGTATTTTGGTGCCAATACCATTTCATTTTTGTTACTATAGCTTTGTAGTGTAGTTTAAGGTCTGGTATTGTGATGCCTCCTGCTTCACTCTTCTTACTAAGAATTGCTTTGGCTATTCTGGGTCTCTTATTTTCCCAAATGAATTTCATAATTGCCTTTTCTATTTCTATAAGGAATGATGTTGGGATTTTAATTGAGATCACATTGGATCTGTATAGTGCTTGGGTAGTATGGCCATTTTAACAATATTGATTCTACCTATCCAAGAACATGGGAGATCTTTCCATTTTCTAAGGTCTTCTTCCATTTCTTTCTTTAATGTGCTATAATTTTCATTGTAGAGGTCTTTCACCTCTTTTGTTAAATTGATTCTCAAGTTTTTTTTTTTTGAGGCTATTTTGAATGGAGTAGTTTTCCTGATTTCTCTTTCAGAGAATTCATTACTGATGTATAGAAATGCAATTGATTTATGGGTATTGATTTTATATCCTGCTACTTTGCTGAATTCATTTATTAATTCTAGAAGTTTACTGGTTGAATTTTTTGGATCCTCTAAGTATAGAATTATGTTGTCTGTGAATAATAAGTTTGAGTTCTTCTTTTCTGATTCGTATCCCTTTAATTTCTTTCGTCTGTCTAATTGTTCTGGCTAGAGTTTCAAAGACTATGTTGAATAAGAATGGTGAAAGAAGTCATACCTATTTTGTTCCCATTTTTAGAGGGCATACTTCCAATTTTTCTCCATTTAGGATGATGTTGGTCATCAGGATGATGTTGGTTGTGTTTAGCATACGTAGGTGTTACAGTGTTGAGGTATGTTCCCACTATTCCTAGTTTTTCTAGTGTTTTGAACATGAAAGGGATGAAAGGGTGCTGCATTGTCAAATGCTTTCTCTGCATCAATTGATAAAATCATATGATTCTTATCTTTAAGTCTATTGATGTGATGGATTACATTTATTGATTTTCCTATGTTGAACCAATTTTGCATCTTTGGAATGAACCCCACTTGATCATTATGCATTATTTTAATATGTTTTTGTATGCAAATTGCATGCAATTTTATTGAGAATTTTTTCATCTATGTTCAACAGCGATATTGGTCTGAAATTTTCTTTCTTTGACGTGTCTCTGTCTGGTTTTGGTATTAGAGTGATCTAGCCTCATAGAAAGAGTTTGGAAAGGTTCCCTCTGTTTCTATTTCATGGAATAATTTGAGGAGTGTTGGTATTAATTCTTCTTTGTAGGTCTTGTAGAACTCAACTGAGAATTGTCTGGTTGGTAGGCTTTTGATGGCATCTTCTATTGCCTTGCTTGAAATTGATCTGTTTAATTTGTGTATGTCCTCTTGGTTCAGTTTGGGTAGGTCATACATCTCTAGAAATTTCTAGGTGTTTCCAAGGTTTTCTATTTTTCTGGTGTATAAATTTTCCAAATAGTTTCTCATTATATTCTGTATTTCAATAGTGTCTATCATAATATTTTCCTTTTCATCACAAATTTTAGTAATTTGAGTTTTCTTTCTCCTTTTGTTAGAGTGGCTAAGGGTTTGTCAATTTTATTTATTTTTTCAAAGAACCAGCTTTTTGTTTTGTCAAGATTTTGAATTATTTCTTTCATTCTAATTTCGTTTATTTTAACCCTGATTTTAATCATTTTCTGTATTATTCTTCTTTTGGTGTTGGTTTGTTCCTCTTTTTCTAGGACTTTGAGATGTAGTCATTTATTTCTTAATTTTTTCTTCTTTTAATGAGTAAGTTCAGTGCAATGAACTTTCCTCTTAGCACTGACTTTATAGTGTCCCAAAGATTTTGATATGTTCTATTGGAGTTCTCATTCACCTGTTAAGAATTTTTTATCTCCTCTCTGATGTCTTCTGTTATCCATTTGTCATTCAGTAGTGTATTGTTTAGTCTCCAGGTGCTGGAATAGCTTCTGTTTTTTAATTTGTCATTAATTTCTAATTTCATTTCATTATGGTCAGATAGAATGCAGGGTAGTATATTTTTTTTGTATTTGATAAGACTTGCTTTGTGGCATAACATCTGATCTGTTTTGGAGAAGGAGCCATGTGCTGCTATAAAAAAAGTGTTTGCTTGTTGATGGATGGAATATTCTATGTATGTCTGTTAAGTCTAAATTATTGATTATGTTATTGAGTTCTATAGTTTCTTTGTTTAGTTTTTGTTTGGAAGATCTATCCAGTGGTGAGAGACGTGTATTAAAGTCACCCATGGTTTTTTATCTCATTGTAGTATTTATTTATTTAAAAAGACATAAACCCAGTGCAGTGGCACACACCTTTGATCCCAGTGACTTAGGATGCTGAAGCAGGAGGATCACAAGTTTGAAGCCAGTCTCAGCAACTTAGCATGACCCTGTTTCAGAATAAAAAAACATAAAAAGGGCTGGAGACAGTTATCCTACTCTTTGGTATTTTCCTAAAATATCTAAAATCTATGTAGATTAGCTTTTTATACTGTAGCAATACAGTGACCTTATACCAGTACAATTCACAATAATTAAACTATGGAAAAAAACAAGGTACCCATCAATAGATGAACGAATTAAGAAATTGTGGTTTATGTATACAGTGGAGTTCTACTCAATTATAAAAAAGTATGAAATTATGACATTGGCTGGTAAATGTATGGAAATGGAGAATATGCTAAGTGAAATTAGCCAAACTCAGATACTTAAAAGTTCAAATGTTTTCTTGTATATGTGGAAGCTAGAGTAAAATAAAGGAAAGGTGGAGGGAAGGGTAAGACAATGTAAAGATAAAGTGGAGGTCATCCATGTAGAAGGAGGAGATCCAGAAGCAGAGAGGAGGGATGGGAAAGGGGAGGCAATGTAGAATGAATTCTTAGAAAATCACGTTATGTGCATGTATAAATATACCATAGGGAATTTCAACTTTATGCATAAAATAAAAAGAATCAATCAAATATAAATAAATAGATGAGTGAAAGCAAGTCTAGTAGAGTAGAGGAAGGAGAATGGGAGACAGGAGGGAGGACAGAAGGGGTAAGGAGGAGGGAACTGAAACTGATTTCCACGCATGTATGAGTTTGTTGGGATGAACCCACCTTCCATGTATAAGTATAAAGCTCTAATTTAAAAAGGAGGCATTGGCGAAGTAGCTCAGTGGTAGAACCTTCCTGGGTTTTAATTCTCAGCACTTAAAAAATATTGTTTTTAGGAATGATGCACATTTATTTTATCACATTGGCCAACTTCCTTGATTAACATTGCCTATCTGATTCCTAAAGGCATTTGCTTCTCAAGCCTCCCGTACCTGATAATCTTCTGAATTTCTTCTAGCTCTGCCATTTCTCTGATTTTCTGATTATTTCAAGTTTACATAACAGTACAGCTGGGTTTTTCTCTTTGGCCCCATGTTTGGACTATCCCTGCTTCCACATCCATCCTATTCTTCCTGTCTTTTCTTTAGTGTTCACATATCCAGTGTCTCCTGGCTGTCAGAGGAATATCCACAGTCCCTCACACACACCTTGCCCTCTCTCAGCGCCTCAGCCTTTTTATTAAATTGTCTTTAACTATGAAGAATCATGAAAATAATCTGTTCTAACTGATTTCTTACTGAGAGTAGACAACTCCTGATATGTCTTGTTGCCAGTAAGAAGAGAGTTGGATGTGGAAGAGGGAATGCATCTGAAGTCCAGTGAGTCTTGAATTGGTGGAAGGCCAAGGTGGTATTTTTTAAACACTTCCCAAAAAGAAAGGAGAGAAAAGAGGGGCTGTGGCACCCCACTCCACCTCCAAGAGGCTTTTTACTTTTCTGGGTTGGAAAGAGGAGCTGATCAGTGCCTCACTTATAGACATCTCACTCCCTTCCTCTCTGGAGCATGCACACCCACTCTTCTGACTGCTCTGCTCTCCACCATGCATGACTTGGTACCTCAGTATCTGCCTTGCCCCAGATGCAGCAGATGGAAAATACTGTTATTGACATATTTGTAGTTAGAAGAGGGAGAAATCTACACCCATATTCCCAAGCACTCCTGGACTCTGGTCTTCATGGGAGCTTGAAGTAAGCTCATTGTGTACATGTGTCGCATGCCCAGTGATTGTCCCTGCACGTACTTTAGCTGTTTCTTAAGAATGCTCTTAGTGTAATTGCTTACCAGCTTACCCAGTTAAGATGAGTGATTATGTCAGTATTCAGATTAGTACTGTTTGGAGCTTAATTATATAATTGTTAATAGGCTTTTCTTTAATGTTTCTATGTAAATCATAATTTTATGTCCTCATAGAAAATTTTACCTGTGAGAGAAACTTTAGTATCTTTATTTTTCTGGTAATGAGACTGAGTCTTACTCTAACTGTTCTACATCATAATGTCAACACATAGTCCTTCCAATTCCAAACCCTATAAGTAAACTTTGTTCATATATGTCTAGTGTCATCCTCTGTTATGTACATAGCATGATCACCTGGTCTCTATAAAGCAAAGAAAATAACCCCACTGTGGATCTCTCAGCACTGCTATTCTGAATGACCATGATCCCTCCAGCCATATATACCAAGTTGTTATTTATTCAGCATCATTCCTAGGTCACAACTTGGCTCTTTTGTTTATACTAACAGAAACTACATCCCATACTCCTTAACACTGGAGATTATTGACAAACTCCTAACCACTCTCCTAACCAAGTGAGAGTCTGTACTTAGGAAGTATTTTGGTTTCTTCCCAGTGTGTTACTTGACATTTGTCTGGAAAATTCCATCTAGTGTGACAGTAAAAGTATACAAAGCTTCTAACAATGCCTTTTGCACAGATCTGCCTTTCCCACATATATTAATATCAGGCTTTTTGGTATTGTTCTATTCGTCCTCTACATAATTCTTTAAAAGCATTTTTACTGGGCTGCATTTCTTGACATAAAACATGATCTTTCACTCTGAAGGTTGTTTATACACTGGTCCCCAACAAACAAGCACAGTAAACACATAGAACAAAATAGATAAAAGGTGATAAATATGAGGTGAGGTGGGGGGGGTATGGAGTGTACATTGTGCAGAATAACTGAATTCAGACAAGTTCTGATTTGGCTCATAAAAATCTATTTTATCTACTTTAGTAACCTGTATTTAAAACCTCAGCCCAAAAATTTGAAATGAATCTAGAAATTTCTGTCTGAGATACAAAAAGTTTCTGACTAATCAGTAAATAATTTTCTTAGAATAAATCTCTCAGTGAAGTGAAATAGACTGTTTTAAGTTGAAACTCAATTTTTACTCTAACTGTTCTACATCATCAGTTTTTGGTTAGCAAAGTGATACATATTGCCCTTTTACTTTTGATTGTGCATACACACACACACACACACACATACACATACACATAACACAAAATTAAAAGGAACTCATTGTTTATATTCGGAAGTCTCTTACCCATTCCTGCCCCTCCTTACAACTGGTTTCTTTCCCATTAATACCACTGTCTTGGCATTTTTGATGTCCTTCAGACATGCTATATGAAAGCCAGGTGTGGTGGTGCACAGTTGTAATCCCAGAGACTCAGGAGGCTGAGACAGGAGGATTGCAAGTTAGCAGCAATTTAGTAAGGAGTCTCTAAACAAATTAGTGAAACCCTGTCTCAAAATAAAAAATTTAAAAAAGACTGCAGATGTAGCTTGGTGGTACAGTGCCCCTGGTTTTAATCTCCAGCACCCAAAAAAAAAAATCCTATCTGCATTATCATTAGATATGTTTTACTTCTTTTCTTTTCATAAATGTTAGCATATCATATATACTGTATTTTTGCCTTAGCAGTACATATAATACTGCTCTATTCATTTTTATACTACACAAAATTCATCAAATGTACATATACTAATTGATCCAACTAAGCCTCAATATTTTCAATAAGCTTCAATTTTTGATGAAAACACTTAGATGAATGTTAGTGTATCCAGAGGGTAACTGCATATAAGTGTCTTAGAACAAAAGTATCTTAGAACACTATAACAAAATGCTATAGGCTGGAAGGTTTAAATAGTAGACATGTATGGCTCATAGTTCTGCAGGCAGAAGAGTTCAAGATCAAGATGATATTCTATATTAGCCCTCTCTCTAGTTTGCAGATGGCCATATAATGACATGTATGCCCACAAATCCTCTCCTTTTTGTGTGCTCAGAGAAAAAGCTCTGGTATCTCTTCCAAATCCCACTACAATGACTCCACCTTCATGACCTCATCTCAACCTAATTACTTTCCGAAAGCCCCACTTCTTAATACTGTCCCATTGAAGGGATCAACATACGGAGTTTGAGGGGATGCCAGCATTGAATCCATAGCACAACTGGATCAAACAGTGTAAAATGTTAGATTTTTTCCATTGCTCCACATCAGGTCCTACCCTTTTCCAATGTAATAGCAAGCTTTTACACCTTGCCAAAAAAAATGTGTTGTCAAATTTTTGAGTGCTTCTTGAACCAATAGATCCAATTGGTAGGTTAGTATAGTTTTAATGTATATTTTTCCTGTTAATATGTGAAGTTGAAAAAACATTTCATATGTTTAGTAATTATAAATACTTTCTTTTATGAGAAACAGCCAGTTAACATCTTTGCTCACATTTTGGTTTTGTTAATGTCTTTTCTTTATTTTCTAGGACATGTGTATTTACTAAAAATGTGTCTTTTGTCACTGATATAAACTTTTAAAATTTTTTTGTATATTTTGATTTTTGTTAATGGTGGGATTTTTTAATGCTGAATTTAAAAACTTTTCTTGTATTGCATATCTAGGATAAGATTACAAATTATTGCTGTCATCTTTATTTTTAGAAACTGAGGACTTTATTTTCAATTTTAAGTCTGGTACATGTGTGATTACTATGCTATACATTCTGAGATAAGAAACTACTTTTGTTTTACTTTATTGGTCTTCTTGCTCTTTTTTTTTTTTTTAAATATTTTGTTTTAGTTGTAGGTGATCACAATATCTTTATTTATTTTATGTGGTGCTGAGGATCGAACCTAGTGCCTCACGTATGCGAGGCAAGCGCTCAACCGCTGAGCCATAGCCCCAGCCCCGGTCTTCTTGTTCTTTTAATGAGCTCTATCTGTTCACTTGCAGCATTTCTTCACATTTGTCTTTTCTTATTTGCTGCTTCTTATTGTGTTCATTGGGGAAAAAAGATGAAGCAACAAGTCAGAATTATACCTAAAAAAGAATTTATAGAATCTCTATGGTAGCATGGAATTTCCTCTTACAAATAACAAAATGAGCTTACATGATAGAACATGTGCAGTCAGTTTTAACTGTCATCAGATCTGTTCAAGTTGTTTATTTCTTAGCAGTGCTTATACAGTTGAATTTTCTGGATAAGTTTCCTGGGTATAGATGGAGTATGGTCATATATAAAAAATAAAATATAAAACGTTCCCAGAAGGCATTTAATGTCATTCTTCATACCTTGATTAAGATTGCATATTTATTGATAGAAATATTTATCATAGTTATCCAACTTGTTTTCATGTTATCTAATACTATAAAATGCCTATAGTTTTTTAAAAGCTAATTTTAAAGTGTCAGTTTGTGGTGCATTGTTTTTTATTGTATCCAAGTTGCCCAAAATTATAAGATTAGTAAAATCTTATTACCTCTCAAAATACTTCATGTCAAAATGGTGCACATATAAAAGTAGAACTTTTTAGTTGGATGAGGTGGCATATGCCTATAATTCCAGATACTTGTAAGGCTGAGGTAGATCACAAGTTTGAGACCAGGCTGGGAAACTTAGCAAGATCTGTCTCAAAATAATACTTAAAGTGTGGGAGGGTCTGGAGATATAGCTCAGTGGTAGAGTGCTTGCCTAGCATGCACAAGGTGCTGAGTTTGATCCCAAGAACCCCCTCGCGTACACACACCCAAGTTTAGAGAGAGAAAAAATTTTATAAAACTAAAGAGTTTTGACCAATAGAAATGTCACATTGTCATTATGCATTCTATTCTCATTGGAAGTTCTTGCAAGGGAGAACTGAATTTACTTATGGTCTGTCTACAACTAATTTTGAAGTTTAGAAGGAACTTCATAGAGACAGCCCTCTGGAGTCCTTTGGTTAGAATACAAACCATGCAACTACTCTATCTCTCTCCAAATGTGTGGAACTCTGATGTCAGCAATAGGAACAGAGTCCATGAGGGCAGTGACAGGGGAAGTGACTAATGGAATGGACCTTCAGTCATGAGTCTAATTCCCCCATGGACAGAGCTGGCCTTCACACAGGAAAACAAAACAAAAATTTCCAACAAAAAAAAGATATTCCACAATCTCAGGCAATATCCATAACTCATCCAGCCCTCTCACAAACATGAGCATTCATCCAGAGAGAACTGGGTGAGAGAGCATCAACCCAGAAGGTCAAGGAGCATCCGGTGGATGAGGGTCCAGAGTAGCATCCTTGCTAACAGTAAAATGCATTTGTGGTAGACCCACACCAGATTCTAGTCCCCTCGGAAAACATGTTTCAGAAGTGACAGACTTTATCAGAACTGGGAATTTGTGTTTAAATAAAATTGAACATTAAATATACTCATGCTTACATGTTAAGTATTAAGCAAATGTTTGTGTTCATTACATTCAGTATTTTTGTGAAGCAGTAAAATTTACATTCATGAAATATACAACTCAATGACATTGCATGCAATTTTAAATTAGTTTAATTATGTTTAGTTTTTCTAGTTGAATACAACAGGTTTTGAGAGAACTCTAGTGTGGCAGGAAAATGATAAAACAAAACAAAATCACATAGCACATTGTCAGTACTCTGATTTAGTAACTGATCTTTTTGAAGAGCTCATTAAGAGTTAAGGGTAAAAGATTAAATATATAATGTGAATTTCAAAACTTAATTGGAATAGCTTGCAGAAGCATGAAAATAGGCTATTTCCATAGAATCATGTTCTCAATCGTATAGTTGCTGTCCCAGGTTTATTAATATAATTCTATGATTATCTTCATATTTACAAATTACTTTCCATATATTTTTGACCTAGTTTTGATTCTCTGTGCTTTGGTTACCATTCTGATATTAAGATAAATAAAATTGGATAGGGATAGATAAAATAATCTCCCTGATTAAATTCTGTGTTCTATGAAAAAAAGACATCCTATTTAGAGTTGTGGACAGGGCTCCAGTAAAATTTCATTGTTGAACTGAATTGACTTAAACAATGTAAAACATTGGTGTTACCAATTACTTGGCATCTTCCTTAAAAAGATTTATAATGAAAGAGGAAAATCTTTTGAAGTATCAACATAAAGGATGCTGTTAATGATCCTGATGTCAGCATTCATTCCTCACGCACACACAGAGTTCTGACAGTGGTCAGCCTGTGACACCTACAATCTGTTGTCAAAGAAGCCTGATGGTCCAACATCTTATATTTCTTAAGGTACAATATTAGTGGAACTGAAGCTATTTTTTCTGTAGTATTTTTCATTCTTCATAGGAAGAATATTAATGTTTATGGTACATATTAAATGTTACTTAGAGTACTGTACATAAATTATATAAAATAGGTTTTAAAGAACATAAAAGAATAGTTATATTTATCCATTTTTTCTTAATAATTTTCCTTGGCAAATGTTTTCATCTAACAATTCAAAAATATTCATAGTCATTAGCTTTTTAATCATTTCATTTACTACCTTAATTTAAGAATCGATAGCAAATTTGCTCTGCCTCTTAGGATCAGTTCTTACAAACTTGAACTCAAATGAAAAACCAGTGAATTAAAAAAGAGCTATGGTTTCAAAATACTTGGCATAACATTTGAAAGGAATACTATTTCCTTCACCTATTTCTCTGTTTATAGTCTATTTGTGTCAATGAAGTAGTTCATCACCATAGCGTCAATAATTAGGAGATTTCAAGTTGGAATGTTTAAGTTCCATTTTTGCAAACGTCACTTAGAAACCTCAATTTATAAACATCATGATTTATGAAATATTTGTGAACAAACCCCCTAATGTCATTGGGATGACCCAAATGAAAGAGGGTCTTATATTGAGTGATTTGCCAGTTTAAGACTTGCCTTTTACAATTGCTTGGCAGTTGACCCTTCAGTCCTATTTTGAGTAATTAGATGAAAATAAAGTTTCCCTTTAAGTGGTGGTTGCTAAGGACAATTAGTACTGATGTCAAAAGATGAATATTCTACCTTCTTAGTATAATGCCTACTTTGTAAGCTAAATAAAGAGCTAAATTGTAGAGAAGAAAGTTATATTAATGTGAAATAGCAGGGAAGGAATAGAAACAGGAATATTAGAGATGTGAAAATAAGAAAAAGAATTATTATTGGCACATTTTTGTTAGCTGGCATTTTGGACAGATGTCCTAATCTCTAGGGCATTCTGTATTTCCACCTGTCATAGCTATCAAATTAGCATTGTTCACTGGGGCAAGTCATTTTTTTTGTAACAAGAATTTATGTCCTTAGTTCTTAGTGGATTTTGGAAAATGGAAACAAGATTGTTATGAAATTACATAGGGAAATATTTGCCAACATTTTTTAGCTTGGATTTTCAAGAAAAATCATTTTGTGTCATTACAACTGCTTTATGGTGTCTGAGAACTTGTAGTGGAGAGGATCAGTTACTTCTAATTGCATTTTAGATTACTTTATGAACATGTCACTTTACTGAGAGAAACTTCATATCGAATGTTATATCAGCAGTCATAATTTCTTTGACCAAATTGTGCTATTTTTAATATAGCCATTTCTATGATTACAAGAATTCTTTTTAAAAAAACAACCTTTTCTTCATTGTATCCTAGGTATTGCTGGTCTTGAAGGGTGAGTTCATTACTTCCTTATTGGCATCTGTTCTATGCCAGGTGTTGTGCTTGTCCACAAGCAGCTCACAGACTGATTGAACATAAAATGAAGTAATTACAGACAAATATGCTATGAGTTACAATCAAACCATAAACTAGATTTTATGGACACATAGAGAAAGAAAATATTCATGGAATAAGTCAAATTTAGCTTGCATGATGAGCTGGGGTTTGTAGGATGTAAGAGAAGGATTTGCCTGGAGCAGGGTTGCTTCCTCGATGACCAGGATTCCTGCAACTTGTCTGTTGTATTGCACATCTCTTTCCTCCTCCTCCATGTCTGAAACTGATTTGTTGGTTAAGGAAAGTAATTCAACTTGGAGAAGAGTCTTCCTCCTGAACTGGGGATTCTAGGACATGGGTTCTTCTACACAAGACTTTGTAAATGCATTCTATGTGATGAATGTTTTTTTGACATTTTCTAAGATGATGAAGAGAATGGACCCTGAAGGCAGTTAGGAGTGGCTTCTGCAGGAAAGCAAAGACTCAATATTCTAGACTTGTCAAGATAGTTTTGGCTGAGTAAGACCTTTTACCCTGGTTTAAAAAAATCTGCTTATCATACTGATGAGGTCTTGATACACTTGATCCTGGAAATGTGAGCACTATAGCAAAGACACAGATGAGTGAAGAAGGTTTGGAGAGGTACTGCTGTGATATGATGCAGGGTTAATGAGATTAGAAAACTATATAAGGACATACCCTAAATGGATTTATATGTAACTCTAAGAAATTTGGACTTTATCATCCAGGTTGGAGGAGCCATTGTATTTTCAACAAGAGAAGAGGCAGAATTATTTCTTTTTTAAAAGGGAATAGTTATAGTAGCAATGTGAAGAATGGTTTGGATTTTTGAGACAGAGACTGAATTTAGAGATATAAATTTATGGAGTAGTAATTTATAGATTACAATTAAATTTATGGGAATGGATGAGATAACCCAAGAACATGTAAAATAAAGAAAATCAGGAAGAAGGGAGTGTGTATGTATGATTGATGAAAAAAGGAGGAAGAACAAGCAAAGGAGAGTGAAGGCATATTGGAAGGCATATTGGAAGATGTTTTAGGAGCAAAATGAGGAGAGCATGTTAAGATTAAGGAATTTATAAGGAACATTAAGTGCTACCAAGTATTAAGTAGAATGAGAATTGAGAAAGTACAGTGGATTTGGGATGTGGGTTGTTGAAACCCTTGTGCTGTTTGGGTTCACTTCATGACATCTTGGGGAGACATTTATTAGAAGAAAAAAACACTGTTAGTGTCAGGGTAAAGGATTCTTTGAGAGTGGAGATGGGAGGAAAATTAATGGAGTAAGTTTTTCTTTGGAGGTAAAAAAGGAAAAGATTACAAAAAAATGAAACTAATCATATGTCAGTAAAAAAAAAAAAAAAGAGCCCTAATCACAGAATTGTAGAACCAGTTATGACTGGTTGCTTAAATTGTGCCACCACAGGCCAAGACTCTGCCTAAACTACTCCATAGAAGTGACTGTTTTATTTGCTTATATTGAACTGTAATTATCAACTAATATGAAGAGGTATTACAACTAGCATCCCACTGATTTTATTTTGAGAGAGACATGTATATTAACTGTTTTTAAGACTTTTCTTTCTGCTCTTCTCAAAACCATAGATATTTTATAATTGCTCTCAGATTTGAAAGTAGAATTGATGAAATAAAGAAAGAAATATAACTTCAGATGTTACAGTTGAGGAAGATGTCAGAAATCCATGTTTTATTTATCCTCTTCACTGGTTTTTGTAGAACATTGATTAACTTAAATTTTTAAGATTTAATTTCTTCCTTTGGGCCATTGCACAAAAATGCCAGCTGCCTTCTGCCAAGCAAAAACTAGGACAGCCCCATTCCAGGCTACCTTGTTTTAAGCTACAGGGTTACTGAGGAAGTAGTGAGAAATTATACATTTTGATTGTGTAAAATATGGATAATTTTTCTGGTAATTATCCCTTTCCATATTTTGCATAATATCATTTCAATGAAAAATAGAACCCAAAAAGTATGCAGCATCTGTGCGCCTTTAGACAGAGCATACACACTGTGACCCTCATGAAGGCCTGCACCAGTCCTTCCCTCTACATGGGCACAAGGATTTGGTCTGCAGATATACTAGCTGCATGCATTAAAATTTCTATTATTTTGTTCTGAAGACTTGACATGGTAACAACACATATATGCTCTTTTTGTGTCTGTCTTTTCACCTCATGGATTGAGAGATACGGAGTTTGTGTGGCAGAGTTAGGAGAAAGAGCCTTGACCTAAGAAGTATTCCAGGGTTCTGATGCTGACTTGGGCCCAGATTAACTTTGTAATTGCTCATCGGCATATCAATGAAGGTTGCTGAGTCTAATTTCTTCACTTATATAATGGATTCATGCCACTCTATCTCAGAATGACCATGAGAATTTGAGGAGGGAATACCTGGACTTTGGATGTACTCTGTTCTCTGTTCTAGGACAGGTGTTATTGAGGTAATTGTACACGTCACTGATCATTGTTGTGAAACATGAGTCTGCATTTCATGACTTTGATACCATTTCAAAAGGACATTAATTTCTACATTAACTCAATATTTTCCTTTCTCATTTTTCATTAATTTTTAAGCTCGCTTACAGAAAATGATGATTATTTTTGTACTTTCCTCTTATATAAAATGGTGTTAACGAATGCTACATTTTCTCCAGAAAAAGAGCTAAAGTTTACAGATGTTGCTGGGGTCCCTCTCATCTTTCCATTACATTCCCATTTCCCTCTCTGAATGTCATCATTATCTTTAAATGGATGTCTGTCTGTTCCACACATGCATGTTTTTTGTATTTTCACTACATATGAGTTTTTCTATAAACTACATTATAAATATAGCATGCATATATATCTATGTACACATATGCTTGTTTGGGGGGATTTTAAATTGTATTTAACTTTTTGTTTCATTCAAAAGTAATGTTTTGGGAGATTTATATACATTGATATACATGCTTTTAGTTGATTTTAACTTGAAAAGAGTATGTGGGTTTTCAAATTGCTGCTATAAGGGTGTTATGGTTTGGATCTGGACTTTCCCCCCAAAGCTCATGTGTTGAAGGTTTGATGCCCAATGCAACAGTGTCTAGAGGTGGGTCTTTTGGAACCTTATTGGAACATGAGGGCTGCCATCTCATTAGTGAATAAATCCATTGGTAGTTGAATGGACTAGTGAGAGGTGGTAGGAGCTGTAGGTAGATGGGGCATGGTTGGAGGAAGTATGTCACTGGGAGCATGCCCTTGAGACTATATCTTGTCCTTGGCCCCTTCCTCCCTCTCTGTCCCACCCTCTCTCTTCTTTCTTCCTGCTATAAGCTGAGAAGCTTTTCCACTATGATGTTCTACCTCACTTCAGGCTCAGCAATGAAGCTGTGACCATAGACTAAAACTTTAGAAACTTTGGGCCAAAATAAACCTATTCTCCTTGAAGTTGTTTGTGTCTAGTATTTTGGTCACAGTGATGAAAAGCTGACTAACAGAGAGTGAACTTACAGAGTAATTTGCAAATATAGGACAAATTTGAAGGAATATATATCCTGTGACCCAGTAACTTTGCTTTTCGTGTGATATTGAAAAATTATCATGTATGTGTACAAAGATGTATACAAGATTGTTCACAGCAATGGCTTTAAGAGTAAAATGTGGAGGTAATCTATGGGTCCCTCATTATTGAAATGGACAAATAGCAGAACACTGTGCAGCAACTCAATTAACATTGTTATAAAGCAAATTACAATAACCTCAGAAAAAATAGCAAAACTATTAACTACATATAAATCTATTAAGAGTACTTGATAAAATCTAGGTGTGAAAAATTTAAATATTAGACACTTTATAAATCAAGTTATTTTATTTTATAGTCCATTCATCATAATTTTTACATAATCTATTTCTGTTTTAAATGAATGTATTGGGCTTGTATGAGATAATTACAGTAAAAAAAGGAGGACATCTTCAAGTTAATGAATAGGCAAGATCTATTTTGTAGTTTTATTCCATTTTTATGCACTGCTAAGTGGTAACTCTGTACTTAGTGGACCACAATCAATGGCCTTTGAATTAATGTTATCCCAGCCCCATTTGTGGAAGAAGCTATCTTTTCTCCAATGTATGTTTATGGTGACTTATTCTAGTATGAGATAACTGTTTATATGTGGGTTTTTCTCTGTGTCTTCTATTCTGTTCCACTAGTCTTCATGCCTGTTTTGGTGCCACAACCAAGCCGTTTTTGTTACTATAAGTCTAGTATTATTTAAAGTCTGGTATTGTGATGCCTCCTGCTTCACTTTTCTCATTAGGGATTGTTTTGGCTATTCTGGGCCTCTTATTTTTCCAAATGAATTTCATGATGGTTTTGTCTATTTTTTTGAAGAATTGTCATCGGAATTTTAATAGAAATTGCATTAAATCTGTAAAAAAAAAATTAAAAAGCTCTTACAGATAGTCTGCCATTCCAGATTCCACCTAACAACTATTTCAATAGCTTCATCTGCATGCCAGTCTTCATTCATTCATTTGTTCAGTGAGTAACTACTGAGAGGTCTTATCAGGGCCAGGAACCCTGAAGAGTGCTAGTTCTATTGTGGAGAATGCGGTCCCTGCTCTTGCTGAACTCCCAGGCAGGGTGAAAGACAAATACATCTGTTTGGGGCTGCTTGACTTCTGAAGGGCCAGTGATGTGCAGTGGAGCAGCATCAGTACTAATCATTTCTTAATTCTTACTGAAAAATAAGATTGGTGCTCTAAGATGTAAGATACCATGTTGTAAACTATCTTCATTTCCATATTAAATACAATTTCATAATTGAAAAATATAAACAATAAATAAATGAGTGTTATCCGGGGGATTCTCGGCTCTGGAAAAATCTTGTGTATTAAAACATGGACTTAAAAATACATAGCATATTTGGGATTATCTAAAATAGGCGTATATTTGGATTTACAATGAGAAATACCTTTGCTTAGGAACACCCCCAGTACCTTAAATATGATTAAATAGGCCACATTTATTTTTTCTCATGCTTTAAAAGTATATCTACTGCATAATAAAGAAAGGTGTATCAGTAGGTCAAAAGATAATAAAATTAGCACTGAATACTGATTGATACTTCAATACCAGATATCAACAACTTTATGATAAGATGTACTGAAGCTGAGGATAATCAGGTTACCATTCAGTCTTCCAAAGCTTGATACCTATTTGTAGTCAAGCATGGCATCGTGAATTACTTCCATATTTTGCCAAGATCATCACTGTGAACCTGAGGTGATATTGTTTTAATTAATTAATTAATTAATTAGGTACCAGGGATTGAACTCAGGGGTACTCAACCACTGAGCCACATTCCCAGCCCTATTTTGTGTTTTATGTAGAGACAGAGTCTCACTGACTTGCTTAGTGCCTCGCCGTTGCTGAGGCTGGCTTTGAATTCACGATTCTCCTGTCTCAGCCTGCCAAAGTGCTGGGATTCCAAGCGTGAGCCACCGCGCCCTGCTTAACTTATTTTTTAAAACTGTTAAATCAGATAGTCATTAAAATCAAACAGGATTTAGGTTTTTTCTTGTCACTTGTTTATTTGAGACAGGATCTTGATGTTGTCCTGGGTACAAGCTCAAGTGTTCCTCCTGCCTCAGCCTCTACAAGTGTGCACCACTCTAGCTGACTAGTGTGTAGTTTTTTTATTCAATTCCACTCAGAATCACTGACTAATTTTTCCCCTGTAAACTGGTATTTCAGAGAGCATTGATTCCATAGCTCTGATATGGTGGTTGTTCTAATAGGTCATTCACTTCACCGTAGGTCTTACCAATTATGCATTTTTAGGTACTATTTGAATTGTGAAGGGAGTAAGTGGGATGCAGGGATCAGGGGAGGTCCATGTAAGATAGTTATAGAATCTAATAACTCATGGTGGGCCACAGTCTGGTTTATTTTAGTGGTTTCTTC
>CM053406.1:75056955-75203611 GCA_028644305.1 Xerus rutilus | reverse complement strand
AAAAAAAAAATAAAAAACAAAAAAAAAACAAAAAAAATGAAATTTGGAATAGAAATTCTAGATTTTTTTAAAGCATTTTTCTCTAAACTATAGGCAAAAAAAGCAAACTGAGGGGGTAAAATAAATGAATCTAAGATGAATTTAAGAATCAAAAAACTTATAACAAAATAAGATTCCTTGAACTTGTGTGAAAAATAAAGCAGGAAGTGATTAAGAAATATTTGATGCTGACTGCTAAAAATATCAACATAAAATAAAGTTTTAAGACATGGATGTAGTTACTGCAGTTTTATATTGACATTTGCACTTTGAACCATTTTATTAGTCACATTATTTGTTTTATTAAAGGGGTTCTTTTATTTTTAGTTTTATTGAGCTATAGTTGACAAGTGAATATGTTAATCAGTTCTCTTATGGTGATTATTTTGCAATGTATACACATCAAAATATGAAGATGTACCATTAAATATGTATTGATTTTATCAAAGAGGTTCTTGATAAAGCAAAATTCCTTTGAAAAGTATGTCTATTGATACCTGTAAATCAATTTCACTCAACAATGAATCAAGTCAGTATTTTAAGGAAAAAGTTAGTCTTTGTTTTAAAACCCAAATGCATAAAGCATCACTAAAAATGAACACATTTACATAGCTTTTGTTTTTGTTTACGTTGCAATTAGGGGATTCTCAAAGCACTATCTGAACATGTTGACAGATGTTTATATAAATGGAAGAATAAATGTTCCATGACAATCAGGGAATAGACTTCTGGGTTTTTTGGGTTTTTTTTTTTTTAGTGTTTGTTATAATTAAAAAGACCAAATAATATTAATAATAACACAATGTCATAACTAAAGAGCATATTGGTTTATTATTAGACATGCCAGAAGGCGCCCATTTTAACATTGTTTTGGCTAAAACTTGTAGATAAGGATGGCTCTTTGGAAAACTAAAGCTAAGAGGGAGTGTGAATGGGCAAAAATCTAGATCAGGTATTAAGACAGAAAGGTAGAATCTCTGAAATTTTAGATTCAGATCCAATTTTAAGGACTAACTTTTACAGAAGGGAAAACAAGGAAAAGTTGTTGTAGACTTCTTTTTAGTATGAAGTAGTATTTATCAGATAATATGAACTTGCATTTAAATTAACAATGATTAAACATGAGATCAGTGATTAGATGGTGACAAACTGTCATTTAGAAATTTACGAACTTCTCCAGTGAACAAAAGGGATTATAATAATTCTTTTTTCCATGTCAGCTGAGTAAGAACTTTCTTTTTTCTTGATCTCAAAAAGTTTATGATTTAAGTCAAAAATTTTGTTTTTACTATGGAAATTTTATTATCCTCATTAGCTACTTATATCAAGTTAATTAGAAGATTGCCAAACCTCCTACTTCGTTGTGAATTATATAAACATCACAATTGAAGAACAGATAATGGCTCTGTTAATCTCAAGAATTTATAATTTGATGAGTTGAAGTTTTCTTTAATGTAAGAATCCTTAAACCACATAATTTTCATTCTTACCACTTTGGTTTATGTTGAGATGAAATGTCTAATTTGAACTTTGATTAATTTGAAACGTTAGCTTAATTTTGATCAGGCTTAAGTACTCTTATTTTGGAGTACTACTCATTACTTACACCATTGGTTTAAATTTCTGTGAGCAAAATAGTTAACATTTATTAAATCTTTGTTTTAGGCATCATGCTTTCCATGTACCACACTTTAATTTTTATGCATAATTAGTCATTCCTTATTTCTGCTTCTTCATCTGTAAAAAGGGCATTACAGCTAGATCCATTTCAACGGCTTGTGGTCTAAATGAAATCATTTATATAAAACACTTGAAACAGCTTAAACACTCAGTAAATGTAAGATATTAATACCAGCTATTTTGATAATCAGGACAGATGTATTTTGTCATATTATTATTATGTTTAGACATTATTATTCTTATCCTAATTCTTAAAAGTACAATTAGATCAGGCAGGTAGTGTCTGGCAGATCTGAGGTGCAAATTGATTTGTTTGGTTTCAGGGTCCAATTCCTTACCTGCACTCCAAGAGCTAAATTGCTGTAACAATTTTGTTTCAGTGTAAAATATTACAAATTTTTCAAACAATTTCTGCCATGATTAACCCCATTCCTATCATCCAGTTCTTGCTCAGGCCCATTCAACTGTCTCCCAATGAGTTTTATTTTTTCCGTTTATTGTTCTTTTAAGATTTATCAGGTTTAGGCAGTGTCTACTTTTATGACAATATCTGATTATGTGGTTTTCAACCAGTGCCAATTGCTAAGTGTCTCCCAATTAATTTTACTCATAACAGTAAAATAGTACAATAAAGAACTAAATTTTACAAATGGCTTTTTAAATATAAATTCTAGCATATCCAAGATTATTCCTAAACAAACTTCTATTCACTCTCTTACAATCTTATGTGCTTCCTTGAGAAGGAAAGCAAGAATGGAGTTGTAACCAGTTCTCTGGGAACCTTACAAAAAGCACAGGCCAATAGTCTGCACATGCCCAAGAGAGGGTCTTGCATGTCATTCGTCATAACTGCCAGGTGAAAGACTGACCCACTGCCCCTCAGCTAAACCTCTGTGGAAGTTTTCAGGTAAGGAAAAAGTACTATCTAGAGTTATACCTTGTAAATTCAGGAACAAGGAACATTGTTTTCACTCTTCTAACATATGACTACCTTACTGTTTACTAAATACATTCATGGTTTCCCTCATTTCAGACATATAACAACAGCAAGGACATCAGCAACAAAATTTCGAGGTTTGTACTCTGATGTCAAAAAAAAAAAAAAAGAAGGGAAATTTTAGTAGCCTCAGTTACTAAAATGACTCTCTGAGATATTAATAAATTATTTTTGGTGCATTTTATAGAGAAAGCTATTTGTTAAATAACAGATCAAGGTTAAAAAATCTTCAATTAAATCATGCTTTTGTATCATGAAAATTTAACAAAGCAATCATTCAGTCTTTTTCTTTATGTAGTTAAGCAAAGGCTAAATGAAGAGCACATATTTTAAGGCTTTTTACCCCAGCTTCAGACACTTTGAAACAACTCCTTTATTTTAACTTCTAAAATACTGCTTTAGGACATTTTTTTTAACTTTTGAAAAGTAAGTTCCAAATATAATAATATCACATTTACAAATAAAATACCATCATAGAATTAGCAAAAAAATGGTTATATAAATAGCATTATGAATTTTATAGCTAGGAATTATTTTGTGCTTCCTGCATATCAAGAAAAAAATAAATAAAGTCTTATAGGCTGATCTTTGATGAAGCCAATAAACTCCATATTACATTACACTATTTCAGAGAATGTTCAACAAATTGTTAAAATTTTTTCCACAGCACATTAATATTATAGAATACAGTAATTCAAAGGAAATACAAATTATTTTCTTGGTCAGTCTTCTTGGTTTGTATATGTCCTAGAATATCCTTTCAGAGGAAAGTTAACATGCACAAACAAATGACTTTTCAATAAAGATACATTATAGGGTGAAGTTGAGCAAAGGTAAAATTCGAAAATCTATTTAGCAGTGTGAAAAGCTGCTGGGATAAAAGGTAGAAGCCAAATACAATCACCAATTCATGTGGCTCAAGGGAAATAATGTGGGCATTTTTGAGTTATTGGCGAAGGTTGAGGAAATACAGGTTCCTTTTTCTTTTTCTTTTTTTTTTTCCGAAGTGTATGAAAAGGTTTAGGAAACAGGTACTTTTTTTGCAATTGATAAAAAAGTATTAAATTCTTGGAATGTTGCAATAAATAGCTATGGTTGAAGTAGAGAAAGATATGTTTTCAAATTTCAAAGAACAAAACTCCCTTTGTTTTGTTCCATTCTCTGTGGAAATACTTTAAAACTCAGCCCGAGGACTGCACAGCATCAGATAAGCAGTGATGTTGTTCTCTCCTGTCCTCTACATGTGACCTGTTCACATGGAACATTCAAACACAAATATAGGTTCTAATCATCAGGTAGTGTACAATTCCCTAGAATGCCCTGCAAATGAAAAAAAAAAAAATGTGACTTTACAGAATGATTTCACTCCGTGAAGCAACAACACTTTTGGCAGGTCCAGGTGAAATCATTCATATTTATTATCATTTCAGGTGTTTCATTTTTGCCCTTCCTTGGGTTCAGTGTTAATTTCTTTTAAAAATATTTTACTAATCTTTCTCCTTTTTTCTATTGCTGCCCTCACTGACCTGCCTTAGGCCCTATTCAACTCTGTCCCAAACAGTCTCCTACTGGATTGTTCCACTCCATTCTTTTTTTTTTTTTTTTTTTTTTGGTACTGGAGATTGAACTCAGGGGCACTTGACCACTGAGCCTCATCCCAAGCCCTATTTTGTGTAGAGACAGGGTCTCACTGAGTTGCTTAGCACCTTGCCATTGCTGAGGGTGGCTTTGAACTCACAATTCTCCTGTCTCAGTGTCCCTAAGTGCTGGGATTACAGGCTTGCGCCACCGCACCCGGCTCCACTCCATTCTTTCCTCTGCCCAACCACAGAGTGGTCTACTTAGGATGTAGACCTGTAGATGTCACCCCCCTACTGGAGACCTACATTGGTCTGCAACCAGTAGGCAGAGGACAAGTTCTAATTAGGTCAGACTACACTCCTTGCGGACAGGAGCAGTCCTCATTTCTCATCCACTCTACCTCAGACTGCAGAGTCCATTCCAGCAAACTTGAAATTGTTGAATTGTCCTGCTCTTCCCAGAATCTCCTTTTGTCCATGCTGTCCCTTAAATCTCTCTTTCTGTTTATTCTAACTTCTCCTTTTAATCTCAGCTCCCATATCACCCCCTGAAGACATTGCTTGAGTAGACCTTGCCTATGCCCTGAGCACTTCTTGATTATTGTACTTCTGCATTGTTTTGTAATTATTTGTTAAATGCCTGTTCTCTCAGAAGATTGTTAATTTTTGAGGGATAAGAATTATGTCGTACCAATCCAACAAAACCAAAAGGACTGAAAATAGCTAGTTAAACCATTACTTTAAAAATATTTTATTTGGCCAGAGCTAAAGTACACAGACTTAAAATTCTTACAAAGAAGCATTTGCAAAGAATCCAGCTCAGTCTATAAAGCAGCAAGTTCAGGTGGTTTAGATATACTATATGTCAGCATTTTTAGGTATTTGTTCATTTGGCCTGATTTTTTAAAAACATATTTTCCATTTATCCAATTCTATTTGTAATATGTGCTTTAATTTTCAGCTAAATTTCAAGAATGTACATGGCCCTGAAAAGGAAGTCATTACCTAGCATGAGGACATTTGATATATTTACTGTTCCTATGAAACTTGTAAAACTGCTCATTCTCAGACTTCCTCTTAAAATAAAGTTTAAAAAGGGAAAATTTAGTAAATGATTTTTGTGTCTGCTTTTAAATGCTAATATTTTATGTTACATTTTTGCAATATGTATGTCTACAAAGTATGTCCAAAACATACTTTTCTGTGAAAATAAAAGTGAATACTAACTTACTTCTTTGAATTCTGGTAAGTACACTTGAGGTATTGTTTTAAAGTTTATTCAGTAGTTTCAGATATGTTTTAATTATAACAATTAGATTTTTAAGATTATTCCTATTTTCTTATTTTTACATACAAAATAAAATCTTTAGAGAACTATTTCTTCATGTTTATGGAGTGATAGTGGAATCATGTGAAATTCAATTTTTTAAAAAATGATTTCTAAAATTCAAGACCAAACTGAAGTATTTTTAAGTTCATTATTTAAGTTAGTTCTTACATAATACATTCATGACATTCATGTTCTTTTTATGCCTTTATAAACTGTATTATTCCTCCTAATTTCATAGTGAGAACCCTGCAGGGATGCATGCAAGAGATGCTTAATACATTCTTTTAGGCAAATGTAATAATGACTTTCTTCACTTAGTATATTATATTAGGAATTTTGCAAAAAATAAAATCACATGTAAAATGAAATCTGGTGATAGCAATTTTATGATTTAAGGGGTTCCTTCTTAATTAAAAGAAAATATAATATGAGCTTAAATTGTCCATACACGTTGTTCTTGCTTTTTAAAAATATCATCTTAGCTTTTCTGAAAAATAATTGTAAATGGTGAAATGTTATTTCTACTCATATAAAATGTAAAGTTCTTTCTTTTTGGGGGGTAAGAAAATATTTTTATAAGGTTTGTTTTTATAATTTTTGTTTTTTTTTTTAGTTATACATGACTAGAATCTATTTTGCTATATTTATACAAGCATTTAATATATCTTATTCTAATTAGGATCCCAGTCTTGTGGATGTATAGGATAGTGGAATTTACTGTGGTGTATTATATATGTACATAGGAAAGTTATGTCAGATTCATTCACTGTCTTTCTCATTCCTATCCCCCCTCCTTTCCCTTCATTTGCCTTTGTCTAATCCACTGAACTTCTCCCCCTACACCTTGTTGTGGGTTAGCATCCACATAGCAGAGAGAACATTCCACCTTTTGGGAGAGATTGGCTTATTTCACTTAGCATGATAATCTCCAGATCCATCTATTTACCAGCAAATGTCACAGTTGTTCTTCTTTATGGCTGAGTAATATTCTATTGTGTATATATACCACATTTTCTTTATCCATTCATCTGTTGATGGGCATCTAGATTGGTTCCATAGTTTAGCTACTGTGAATTATGCTGCTATAAACATTGATGTGGCTTTGTAGTATGCTGATTTTAAGTCCTTTGGGTATATACTGAGGAGTGGGATAATTGGGTAAAATGGTGATTTCATTTCTAATTTCTTGAGGAATCTCCACCTGTTTATCAGAGTTGCAGGAATTTGCAGTTCCACCAACAATGTATGAGAGTAGCCCTTTCCCCACATCCTCACCAACATTTATCGTTATTTGTATTCCTGATAATTGCCATTCTTGTTGGAATAAGATTAAATCTCAGTATAATTTTAATTTGCATTTCTCTAATTGCTAGATATGTTGAACATTTTAAAATATATTTGTTGACTATACGTATTTCTTCTTTTGAGAAGTGTCTGTTAGTTTATTTGCCCATTTATTGACTGGATTATCCATTCTGTAACTCGAAATCTTTTAAAACCCGAAATGCTATTATTTGATCTTTCTGTATCTTTATCTCATTGTAAATCTCTGGATTCAGTGATAATACACAAAACATGTTATTTCTTTCCTTTTTTCTTCCTATACCCTACTAATCTTCTTGAATTATAAAAATGGTTATAATGCTATTGCATTAAGTCTACAAATGATTTACAGAAAATGTATTACAGTAGTTTTATCATGTACCACTAGGTTCAGAAACTTAGAAGCAACCCACTGCCTTCATAATAGTTTAGCCTGTCTTTCGTATTATTTCTGGATTAACTTTTTCTTGGTGTCTTTGTTGCAAATAAACTGAACTAGTCAGTATTTCTCTAGGGATTTCTGTTCCTTACTACCTTTGCTTGATTTCTTTGTTTCATCTGATATGCTTACCTTGGTTTTTTGAGTCCAATCCCGTCCACCTCAGTCCCCTCAGTCTCATAGGGAGTTAGTGATATTCTTGATATATGCTTTTGGAGGTGTGCTAATTACTTATTCACTTTGCTGTAGAGGCCAAATTGTGAACACAGATATTCTGCTCCATCAGAATCCCTGCGGGTCTGTCATCTATTAGGCTAAACAGCAGATGCTAACCCTAGAACGTAAGTGTGCCTGTATATAGTCAGTGATTTACTTTTCTCAGTGTTTAACAAGTGTGTGAGTAGGACAGACTTCATTTGCCAAGGTTTAGATGGTAGAATCACCTCTATAGGGTACTGTGTGGAGTAAAAGAAACGCTATTGCTTCCTTGTGGAGACTGCTTTCTTAAAAGTAAGAAAGTTTAAGTAGGTGCAGACTGAAGTATTGTTGTATTTTTATGTAACAATCCTTAAAAATATGCCTAGAGGTTTTACTGTCAAAGGATTTTTTAATAAAGTATAGCCAATAAGATAAATGAAAATTTGTAAAATGTAATTTTTCTCCTATAAGATTTTGTGTTCCCTTTAAAAACCATAAGGTGGGGGAGACTTTCAAAGCAATTATCAAACCTAATTTTTAACATGAAAGTCCTGTCAGGTTTTATACCTAAATTGCTTCAATCTGGGAGGTAATTTGTTATATTGTTATAGTTTGGACAAGCTCAAATTCACTGAAATATATTATCAGAATACAAGGTCTAGTTCAAGATAAATTTTTTTATTCTTTTAGGTATTGTCTTACAAAAAGAAAGGTTGGTGTGAAAAGTTGAACAAAGGAATAGAAAACTATTAAAATTAAGTATTATGTTTGCCTAAATTGATTTGAAATACATATTTGACAAATGTTTACTGTGTGAGGAGCTTGTTTAATTTACTTCGAAATTTAAGTTAAATGTGGCAGCAGAAATCAGAAATATTAAACATTATAAAAATTATATTTAGTTAAAATACCACTCACAGTGTAGTTGCATTTTTTCTTTCTATATGCATTACTGAGTGGTTTAAAACAGAAACACCTTATTGGTCATTGTAAATATAGCTATTAAGATCTTATTAAAGCAGAAGCATAAATACACTGAGTACAAACTGTGAAGTGGAAAGGATATTTCCTGCATAAGTTTCAGGAGTCTGGTAAATTTCATATCTTCTCAAATATGTTATTGCAATTGAAATTTAAAATATGTCTTTTTAAAGGTAAGATAAAAAATATGTTATCATTCGTCTGTTAGAGATTTTTTTGTGCTTCCTCTTTTCTAGAAAGTGAGGTAGATGCTTAGAATGAAGAGATGAAGTATAGCTCTCAATCCTCAGAGATTCACAGTACGGGCAGAGTAAAGAGAGCTATAAGTGAATAAATGCAATAGAAGTAAATTAATGTGTAAATGTGCATAAGGAATATAGCAAAAGCACAAAAAGAGTAGCCTTACTTTGCCTATGAACTTGGTGGGGTCTAAAATATTTATATATGTTATATTATAGTCATATGAATGAATGCATATCTTTGTAATTGAACAATCTGAGTACAAATATGAGTGTATATATAAACATGTTTTAATCAGTTTAGGAATATCAGTATATAACCATTTGTTTCTTATTTTTTCTATGCCTGAATTACTTTTTGATATTAGATTAAGTAAATGAGAAAGCATTATTAACTCCTTTAAGCAATGGAATCTCTATTTTAGTTAATTCCTCATGTGGCAGCCTAAATTGGTGTCATGTTAGCCTTGAAAGCATTGAGGTGCCTTCCTTGATGTGTTAAGCCAAAGCATAATTAACCAAGGGAAATATAAATACTGCCAATGCTTGTAAAAAGAAAAATACAGAATAGCTTTCTACAGTAATCCACACCACCAGTGGTTATAAAGTGCATATTTATCTGTTCTCTTCTTGTCAAAAAGAACAACTCTTAGAGCTACATGCAATATTTTTCTTGCTCATTCATACCCATAATATGAAGACACCCATACCAACATAATCCTACCTGTATTATACTCGATACTTTTAGGGGAAATTTGTCAACTTAATTGTCTCTTGACTTCCATGTCAAGGACAAAGATGTCTAATGTAGTCATACAAACTATGAATATGATGCATGTGTGCACATCCAGTTAGATATTTCACACATCAGGGTCTCCAGTAGGAATGACAATTAGCTATTTCATAAAAGCTTTTTAATATTTTCATACATGTTACCAAACCACTGGCTTTTTAAATACATTAACCATTTTCATTACTGAATGCAAATTTTTGAATCTCACAAATGTGTCCTATCCCACTAGAGAACTGTGTTGATGAATACACCTTTAAATATAAAGACAGGAGGTCTTAATTAAATTAATAAAGAACTGTATCAATTTAGATTGGTAATAGAAGTGTTTTTGTATGTGACCATTGATGTCTTATCTTCAGGCTTTATCCAGTTCTGGGATACATCTATATATACCTATATCTATCTATCTATCCCATACACACACACACACACACATAATATATATATGTATATATATACACATACACACACTTATTTGGGAATTATTTTTAAATTGATATGCTTTATACCTTGATTCAGTAGGAAATGATATGAAGTTTATATTTGTTAAGTGAAATTAAAAACACTGAAAATCATCCAAAAATAGCTCTTGAGAAAAATTATAGCTAAGATAAAATGCTTAAGTGTTCAATTTATTCCATGATGCTTGAATCTCCTAGAATTTGAATTATACATTAGCCTGATAATAGGTAATTTAGGATAGAATTTTAGCTAGATATCAATTATAATTTTATATGCGCATGTTTAATCATTAAGCAGACAGAGAACATCTTAATAAATCTTAATGAAAAAGATTTTGTTTCCACTAGCTATCCAGTGCAAGTGGACATGTCTTTAGGGTTCACAGTTGACATTCAGGCATTTGTGTAATCAGCTAGCATATTCAAGAATCTGGCCCTGACCTGGCCTTTCACCCAAACACAGCGCCTAAATTAAAGTTCTTCTCTGTTTAAGATTCAGAACTTCCAGATTCAGATTGAGCCATAAAAAATGAAATTATGGCATTTTCTGGTAAATCAATGGAAACCAGTGAATATCACACTTAGCGAAATAAGCTAGACCCATAAAATCAGAGATTGACCATTTTCTGTCATATAGAAGTTAGACCAAAATAAGGATAGTGGGAGGAAAAAAAAAAAAGCCTGTGGGAAAGAAATCCCATGAAAATATCAGAGAGATCAGTGAATTAGAAACAGGGGGTTGAGGGGGAGGGAGGAGGGACAGGAAAAGTGAAGAATAGTGGCATGAATCTGACCAAACTTTTCTATGTACATAGGTGAATATATCACAGTGAATTTCACTTTTATGTATATCCACAAGACACTAATTAAATAATGGTAAATATATAGAAGGAAGACTAGTAGAGTAGAGGAAGGGGAACAGGGAAGTAAAAGGGAAGTATTGGGGACTGAATTGGAGCAAATGATACTCTGTGCTTGTATAATTACATCAGAATGAATCCCAATGTTATGCATATCTATAATGAAGTAATAAAAAATAAATTAAAAAAGAAAAAATTATAAAAAAGATTCAGAGCTTCCCCTTCATTTCTCTTTCATCAGTCCTAAAAATGTAATTCCATCCTCAATTATTCCCATCATCTACTGTCCAACTGCTAATCCAGGACCTTAGAAAGTTCCCTTTGAGAAAAGTAATACCATCTTTTCAAGTTCTAGCTCCAGTTTTTAGGAAACCCACCTTCTAGTTGAACAAATATTTTATCACTCCACAAATAATATTGGTTACAATTCCAAAGTATCTACTTAAACTTTTAGCAGTTTTAGCTAAAACTGCTCCTAAAACTTTCTTCATCCTTTATTTTATTGGTTCTCATATTTGCTTCACTCAGTTCTACTTTCGGTCTTTAAAAGTATGTTTTCTGTTTGAAAGTATGTTTAAAAATCTTTAAAGGTATGTTTCTGCATGAAATATTCTTTCCTCTTAATTGTGTCTTTCAAATACCTGTCTGATCTTCAGTCCCATTTCAAGGCATGTCCTTCCTCTGTTCCCCAGGGCTCTCTGCTACTCTGGACAGTCGAATCACTGAAATATATATTATCAATATTGGACACTTAGATTCACTGACAAGATCTTCCATTGTAGTCTGATAATGTTGCTTAACATAGGCTCCTTTTTTATTTTTAAATTTTTGGACTCCTCTTCTTAAGAGAAGAATCCATGACTTAGTCTTCTGTTGCTGCCCACGTAGAACACAAACAGACACAGGTGCTTAGTAATGAACATTAAATCAGCAGATTACAAAGATCATTATGAAAATTACATATCAATAGTTCTCAGGAATGATTTTGATTCCCCTGGGGACATTTGGCAATGTCTGAAGGCATTTTTGGTTATCAGAACTGCAAATGAGGTCCTACTGGCATCTAGTGAACAGAAACCAGGGATGCTGTTAAAGGTAACCTTCTGCAATGCACAGGACAGCCTCCCACCAAAGTTATCCCCAACCCCCAAAATGTCAAGAGTGCCAAGGTTAAGAAATCCTGCTTAAATGGATGTAGTACTTGAGTGTAAGCAATCAAAGATCTTATATGTTTTCTTTTTCTCCATTTCCTCCTCTTCCCCCTCCCTCTATTCCTCCTTCTCTTCCTCCTCCTCTATCTTCTTCTCTCTTTCTTCTTAAGGAAGATCAGAGAAATGTTCCAGATATAGCTAGAGGTGATTTGAAAACTTAGTTCTTTAAACCTTCATTTGGCTTCTAACAGAAAAAATTCAAATTGACTCTATACTGTATTTATCAAAACATAGAAAGACAACCTTAATCCTTTGATTAAGCAGCAATCCTGTTCTTGCTAAATTTACTCTATAATCTGTGTTGTTCCTCAGTTTTTACTGATGAACTCAGTCTTTACAACCTCCTGCTATAAGATTGTGGTTTTGTTTTTTTTTTCACCAATGTATTTGTTGGTACTTAGATTCTAATTACAACTAAATGACAAAACATTTATGGATTTGATTTCTTCCCCAAAAGTTGTTCATATTAAGACATATTTTATATGTATTAAGATGTGAAATGGAAAGAAATAGAGAAAAAATTTTGGAAAAATTTTGAGACTTCTTTTATATGTTCTTAAAGACAAGAAAAAATTTGGAATTTTGCCCTTTGGCAAAAAGAAAAAAAGTTATATTTGAGCTAATTTGTTTAACAAAGCAAATACTTTTTTCCTCTATCTTTCCTCTAGGTGGAGAAATAAATCAAAAGGCAATAGATGTTGTTACCCTTTTGGCTCATGCACTTTTCAACAAGTAATCAAATTCCTACGAGGATCTTTTGGAAGAGAACAAACAATTCTGTAAGAATTTGCAAACGTAACATATATAGTTTTTATTGCATCTGTTTTTGACCAATACCAAAATAATAAAGCAATTATAATATTGATCAGTTTTCCTTCCTTTTAAGATTCTCTAATAATAAAACAGGCATAGAAAACATACATTTTCTTAGTAATATTTGATTTAGTGTAGGAAACTTTCCAAATTTGTGCTTTTATTGCTTTGTTTTTAACACAATTATTTCAGTATAGACAAAACATTCAAATAATTTGGTCCTGGCATCCCGTTCATTGGTGAACTTTAGTATCATCCATATAAACAATAATCTGGGATTACACTTGGTCCTTGGAGGGGAAATATTTCTAGAAATAAAAATACTGTTATTCTGTCACTCCTATAATTTTCATAGCACTTTGATGGCAGTTTTATGGTCCCTAACAGAGATTTGGCCCAGAAAAGACATGCTTAAACTGAGGGCGTACCCCTGCTAAACCAAAATGAATTGTGAAATAGCTAGAAGTGGTACAACTTCTCTTCATGTTCTACAAATTATTTCAAGATGTTTTATATAAACTTTCACTATTTTTGCTTTTTAAAAAAATTCATTCAGCAAATATTCACTGAAAATATTCTATGTACCTGCCACTAGGTCTTAAGTGCCTGGCACTTGAGAGCAAAACAGACATTCTTCCTGTGCTATGAAGATTAGAATCTGGTGGAGCAAACAAATAGGAACCAACTAACCATACAAATAAACACATTCATTAATTCATTCAAAAAATATGTATTGAGTGCTGTCTGAGTTCTAGATTTGGACTAGACTTGTGAGATACACTGCCTGAACCCACTCATATTTATTGTGGTGGCAAATAAGATAATATGCAAATAGACAAACAATAGATATCATTGTGGCATGAGATACTATGAAGAAAAATAAAACCATGCAAGGGCATGTAGAAAGTTTTAGTATTTAGGATGATATGTTTTGGAGACACAGTGGTTGGGGAAGGCCTTGCCTAGGGATGATATTTGAACAGAGACCTGATTGAAGAGAGCTCTTGTCCTGCCATGAGAAGAGGCAGGAAGTACCTGACATATTGGCATATTAGCAAGAGGAATGGAATGAGTGAGGGGAAGAATGAAGGGAGATGAGATCAGAGAGATAAGAAGGGTCCAGATCTTCCCATGGTAGATACTATTGATTATTACAAACCGGGGAGAGTGTACTGCAACAAACACTGGATGTTAAGAGAAAAGATAACAGGGATTATAACCTGACCTGGGGAGCCAGGGGAAGGTTCTTTTATGGAATGAATTGTGTCCCTCCACAAAATTAAAAATTCATTTAATTCCCAATGTAAGTATGTTTGGGGATAGGACATTAAATGAAGTAATGAGGTTGTAATGGTAGAGCCCTAATACAATAGGACTGGTCCCTGCTTCTAGAAAGAAAGAGGTGTGAAGGATGTGCTTATTTGGAGAAAAGGCCAAGTGAGGACACAGTGACAGGAGGGTCATCTGCAAAGCAAAGAAAGAAGCCTCAAGAGAAACTAATCCTGCCTATACCTGGATCTTGGACTCCCAGCCTCCAGAAATGTGAGAAAATAAATATGTGCTGTTTTGTGCAACTGGACTGGTTTTTGCTTGTTTTTTGTTTTGTTTGTTGTTGTGACACCAATAACAGACAAGTATAATGTCTCTGAGGAGGTGATCTGTGGGCTGAAAACTGAAGGTTGAACAGGAGCTAACCACATGTAAAGAAGTGTAAGGGAAGAGCATGTGAAGGGCCTACATCTGGAAAGTGTTCGGCATGTTTGAGAATTTGAAAGAAAAACTTTTGTCTAAAACTGAAGAGTAATTGTGAGAGCAGCATGTGGAAAGATGAGAGGTGAAGGAAGCCAAGTCATGTCAGGCTTGATGGGCTCTGTGAAGGATTTTGTTCATTAGCCTAAAGGGGTTCATATGATCAGGTTTGCATTTTAAAACATCTTCTAGCTGTGAAGAATTGGAGTAGAGGAAGAGTGAGGGGAGAGAGTTGAAACAGTCTAGATAGAGAGGGTGCTGGTGGAGTTGGAGAGAATGGATTGGTGACTCTGAATGAAGCTGGAGAAGAAGGATTGCTCCCACATTGCTGATATTTTTTCAGATAGAAGGAAGTTGATGACATTCTTAAGGTGAAGAATACTACTTATAATTTGACCTGCAACCTAACCATTTCCATTTGGAACATGGTGAATTTGAGATGCATCTGAAACATCCAAGTGGAGAAATCTGGAACTCAGAGAACAGGTTGAGACTAACGATACAAACTTGGGGGCTAAAAATGTATTTTAGTCATCAAAGCTTGCTGTAATAGTTCTTCATAGATAGGAATTTTATGTTTTGTTCACAGACATATCCCAAATGCATGGAAGAGTGCTGACGTCCAGAAGGCACTCAGTACCTACTTGTTGTGTGAATGAATGAACAAACAAATGAACTAACTACCTAAAGAGGGCTGAACATGAAAAAAGAAGCAGATTTAGAATGAACCTGGGGGAATGCCAACATTTATAGGCTGAGTAGAAGGGAACGAGTGTACAGAGAAAGAGCAAAGGAACAGTTAGAGGAAGAAATCAGTACAGTCTGACATTTGGGAAGCCAGGGAAAGAGTGTTTTGAGAAAGGAGAATTTGTCCTTTGGAGTGAGTGACATACAGCAGCAAGCCTAGCACATGAATGAACACTTCTGAATCCTAACAGCTAGATGGGCTTTGAAATACTTGAACCTGTTTATCACAGTTGTCAGTCTTTGAGTCTAGGAAGATTTGATTTCTTGTGTGTAAGATTTATTCAGATAATAGCCCTTTGGAACTACCTTTGAAAACACATCTCTGACACATCCCCAGCATGGGTTCATACATAATTACATCATCGTTCTTTGTATTAAATTATGGTTTCAGTGACACTTGGAAAAAATGTGTTCAACTAATAGAATACTGATCATTTTTCTTGGCAAGTTCACTTGGAGTATTCTCTCTGGATAAAAAAGCAACGTTTTGCTTTCCTCTCCTATCCTTTCACTTTGCTCTGTTCTTTCCTGTGTTTCTGCACCTGAATTATATAACTACATGATAAATCATAATTAAGATCTGGCTGAAAAGTAAAAAATAATCTTATTTTGCCACCCATGTACCCTTTTTAAAAAACAGATGAATGGATTAAAAGAAAAAATGATATTCTGGTAAGGACTGTAATTAATTTTCAAGGTTGTGAATGTAAATTGTCTAAACCTGGTTGTTCTTATACAGTTCTCTGCCTTGCAGCATAGCTGTGGGTCCTTCTGGGGACTGTTCTGCACACTCATGAGCATGCTTATCTTATAAATAAATTGGGGTCACAGCTCTCAACCTAGAGATTAAGGATGTTTACTAAAAAGTCCTGCCAGTCCCTCTCATCTGAATGGCCTCTTCCTTGAGATAGATAATCCATTTGGCTTTTAGATACCATTATCTGCAGTGGAGAAACTAGGAGAAAAGTAATTAGTCTTTGGTTTAAACCTCAACTCTACCATAAATAGTTTAAAGAATACTACTTCCTCTCCCTTCCTGCTTTATTTTTCTTCAATACAGTTATTCTACTTTATATTTTATTACTTATTTGGCTTTAGTAAGTCTTTGCTTGCAAGATAATCTGCATGAGAACTAGAATACTGTCTCTTCTCATTACTACCTCCCAGACCCAAAATGATGCCTGACATATTGTAGGTGCTGAGTAATATTTATACAACAAATAAATGAATAGATGCTTAAAGTCTGATGGCAAGAGGTAAATATAAAAATGACGATTGGGTTTGCAATTTAGTTGGAGATGCAGCTCCTATAACAAGTCAGACATGTGAAAGCCAAACAGACATCTTTACTCACTAACCTCTAGCTGACTTGCTCCAGCCTCACATTGGATGTTTCCACATGAAAGTCAAACAGGCACTTCAAACTCAAAGTATTCTAAATGCAATTATTTAATTTTTCCTGTATTCCACCTCAAACCCTAACATCATTTCCTTCTCAAGGCTTCTCTATCTTTGAGGGAATAGTCACTTTCAACCTGCTCATTTGAGTTACAAAATTCTTTTCTCTTCTCTCCTTCACAATTCCAAATAGTCACTAAATTCTTTTAATTTTGCTTATACAATGTCTTTCTATCTGCCTTCCAAACCATTTGTCTTGGTTGGTTCACAAGGTGACTTTCCTTTCGGATGCCTTCAGTCTGTCTTCTATCCAGTCAATATTCCATATTGTCAACCAAGATTTGTTAAAATGATATGATAATTAGTCAATGTGATGTTTCACTGATCAATAAGCAAGTTCCTTTTATGTGTCTATTCTAGGACTAAGCAATAAATACTCCAAGTCCACACAGGGCTTCTTGTCTTACAGAGGAGTGCAGAGATTTGATAGGCTTATGTCAGTGCCCTTCTCAAACTTGTTCAAAGACTTCTTGTTTCCAGTAGAAGAAAGCTTAACCCTGATATTCCCAGACCATTTTGAGTGAATCCTTTTACTTTTCCAGCTTCATCTCAGACCATTCTCAAAATCCTAAACACAAATGTTCTACACGACTACTGTATCTTTTCCAAAGAGGTATGCACTTCATCCTGGGTTGTGCCTGTCTTCTTCTCATCCCCCTAACTGAAGGGAAGCTCCCTTTCTCCTTACACACGTAATAAAATCACATTTATTCTTGGAAGCCCAGTTCAAGTGTCAGCTTACCTATGAGCCCTCACCTGCTACCCTAGGCAGAATTAAGCCTTTCTGTTTGCTTATTAACTTCATTTATTCTTCTGTGAGAGCATTTACATCTGTGGAATAGATGTTAAGTGCCTTAGAGAGACGTGCTCTGAGTCCATTTTTGTTGTTGTTGTTTAAGCCCTCTTATTACTAAGTCTTAATCTCTACCTAATTACCTGTTTGAGGTATCCAGCTCATACCCATGACTGCATTTCTAAGGAGTTTCTAGATTCCCTTCAGTATGCTCTATGAAGTGCTAGCCATGGTTGTGCAATGCTATGTAGTTGTTTTGCTCTGTTTCTCTGAAGTTCTCCCTTCATCTGTAACAATGAAGGAGTTTTTTGCAACACATTTGGTAGGAAGGTTCACACCCTCCTTGGAGTTCAAAATGGAAATGAATCCTCTACTAAACTGAAAAAAAAAAATCTTCATAGCACAGTCCATGTAATATCATTAAATGCTTTGCTTTCCCTTTCCTCTCTGACACAGCTGAGGAGCAGTCGCTTGTGTATTCCATGCTTAATATAGTGTGGGTTACAAAAGGACATGAAAATATCTTTTTATGGATGTTTATGGATAGTTGTTACCTTGGGTATTGTTTGATAACTACTGTGCTTTCACTAATGACCATCAGACTCAGAGTTTAATTGTCAACTGCTACATTTCAGAACTCCTTCTTATACTGGCTAATTTCCGACAGTTTCTAAATGATAACTGCTAATGTCAAGTCAGTTCAAAAATAGCAAAAACTTAATTTCTCTTTAATATCCTGAGAATTATATTCATAGGCACCAGGGAGTCTGGGCAATAATTCTGATAGATTTTTGCCATCAGATTGAGAATAAACAAATTAATGCTAGAAACAGTTTTCTAACAAGAGATAATAAGGAAATGGACAAAAATCAACGTTTCAATGAGGTAAAATGCAGTCTCTGTGAGCAGATTACTGTTTTATTTTTTTCTTTTGTAAACTGGATGGAACTTTTTAAATGTAGGCAAGAATTTAAAAATTATGCAATCTGGCTAAATATTTGTTCCTATCTTTAAGTAGTTGTCTTTCTGTTGGGGCCAAATTTGATATTTAAATGTGCCTATTACAAAGAAGCACTTGCAAGATTATTTGGTAGTTACTGTTTCCTTAACTGGACTGAGGTAAGGGTGATTCATCCCTAAAGGAGCCAGTTTCAGGCAGGTCATTACAGGGTGTGTGGAGGATTAACTCCAATCCCTTTACCTGCAATGAGATCACTGAAGAGCTATCTTGGTGATTGTAGTGCACAGTGTGGCCCTGTGCCGGGGTGTGTTCATGGTGCAACTCTAGGCCTGACAAACTTAGGCTCTTAAGCAAAGTTATGTAGCCTTGTACATTGTGTGTATATTCTTAATAAAAATGTTTGCCTTTTGATTACTATAAAGCCTCTCTTGGTACAGATATTCAGACAAAATCGTGAACTATAGGTTGAAAACCAAGGCCTGAGCAGAAGGAGCCAATTCTAAACTTGGCTGGAGTCAGCTCCTGCCTTCACATAACATTGAGCATCCTTGGTCCCTCATTAAAACTTTAAAAAGACAGATATATACTTTGAAATATAGTAAAGCATTTAAATTTTTAAAAATATAAGATTACATTTATGAAGTATCTTTAAATAGGGGCTGGGGTTGTGGCTCAGTGGTAGAGCGCTTGCCTAGCATGCATGAGGCACTGGGTTTGATTCTCAGCATCACATATAAATAAATGAAAAAAAAAAAAAAGGTCCATCAACAACCAAAAAAAATACTAAAAAAGTATCTTTAAATAACATTTGGTTTATAAAATGCTATTGTATTTTAATGATGATAGGCTAATAATCTAACACTATTAAATTCTAGGGATATTCTGTGTGCTAAATAGGTTCTTGAAAAGAATAATTCACAATATCTCAATATTCTAACATCATCTTATTTTTTATCTGTTAATAAATCTTACATCTAAATAAAAGGATTTTCTTCCAGCATATATATCAAAATTAAAAAAGTTTGTGATTGACATTTAGGATGTAATGACTTTTTTGGTGGGGGAGGTAACTAGGTATTGAATTTAGGAGAACTAGACTACTGAGCCACACCCCCAGCCTTATTTTGTATTTTATTTAGAGACAGGATCTCACTGAGTTGCTTAGCACCTTGCGGTTGCTGAAGCTGGCTTTGAACTCGTGATCCTGCTGTCTCAGCCTCCTGAGCTGCCGGGATTATAGGCTTGTGCCATTGCACCTGGCTAGGGTGTAATTACTTTTATGGTTATATGTAAAATTGTGAAAATATATTTGAGATCATAACTGAGCAGCTATATCAAGGCAGCAAGAATTATTGTGGTGTTTAATATAAATAAATGAAATGAAAGAATATTTTTCTCATAATACTAGAATCCATATTCAGAAACATGTTTATGTGTAGCCTGGACATAATAGTGCAGTAGAACACATAGAGTTTTTAAAGTTTTGAAAAAATAGATATTTCACATAGAACAGTTTTAGTTTTATGTGAAATGATTTGCAACACGGACAAGCTCATTCTAATGTTCTCACACATTTGCTCTCAAAACTTTTGTGCTCCTGAACTTTCCATATCCTTCTGACCTTTTATTTAATACAAACACTCTATAATAAATAAGCACCTATTTGAAGACAATGTTATCATGTTTCTAATAATTAATTACAATAATTCTATGAATGTCACCTAAAAAAGAAATTTCTTTTCTAAGGAACATCCAAATGATATTAAAACATCAAGGAGACCTACTGAGATTTGATATAAACAAATTAGATGACAAACTATGTATGCCTATTTGGAAGAAAGACCTACAGCTTAAAGAAAATGATATAAAGAACCAACTGTGCTTTGGGAGGCTGAGACAGGAGAATTGCAAGTTCAAAGCCAGCCTCAGCAAGGGCAAGACGCTAAGCAACTCAGTGAGACCCTGTCTCTACATAAAACACAAAATAGTGCTGGGGATGTATCCGCTCAGTGGTCGAGTGCCCCAGGGTTCAATCCCCAGTACCAAAAATAATAAGAACTAACTGTGGGTAAAATATTACTACATTAAATTTAAAGACACAAGTGAGAGCAAATGGGTCAAATCTTCCTTGCCATTAGACCATTTAGGGGATATAGTTTCCATTATATTTTACATTTTGTATGGTATCTGCTTGTGGTTTATTTTAGAACTATCATTAAAATTGTGTTTCTCTTCAAAATATATAGTTTTCAAGTTTTTTAGAAACATATGTGATTTCTTTCGGAGATAAAAATAATATAATAAGTTGATGAAATAAGATCACTATTTAGAAATACATCTTTAAATGGTAAGTACAAAATACTGAGATCCTAGATTACATACACTTAAATTAGACAATGTGGATTTATCTTGACAATGATCAATCTAATAAAATTTCCAGTTATTCAAATGGTATTGGTATTATTTAAATATAGTCTAAGCTAAAGGTGCACCTCAATGATAGAACACTTGCCTAGCATGCACAAGACCCCGAGTTCCATCTCCAGCACAGCAAACACTTCTTTTGGATTTGTTCTTTTTTTTTTAAACCTTTTTTATAACTTTACCTGTTTATTATTATTTTTTAATATGGTGCTGAGGATTGAACCCGTACCTCATACATGCTAGGCAAGTGCTCTACCACGGAGCCACAACCCCAGCCCTGGATTTGTTCTTATAATCAAATTATGAACCACATAAAAATTCCTAAGAGGTTATAGTTGCATCTTATTCTTAGCCCAAATGTTGTTGTCCATTTTGATTATTTATATTATCATAAAGGACTCAAATGAATTTTATAGCCCCCCAAAATGAAATCCATCCTTTGTTTATTTGAAAGAACAGAGCACAGTTCTGAAGGAAATTAAAATGTTATTTTGAAATATTTAAATGGCTATTTATGAGCATAAATGTATAATCTTACAAAGTAACTGTTTCATGAAGGAAAGCAATTATTTGCATGTGTAGGCTATGGAATGTATAGTGATAATGGTTGCACCCATAAATTTTGAATGAACTACTATGGTAACATGAAAAACTATTCTTAGCATCAAGGAGATACTTGAAAATTTTCTGTTTTGTTTTAAGGTAATTAGGTGGAATATTCGTTTGGCTTTTATAGTCACAAAAGCAATGGAAAAACTCCTGTTTTAGGGGTTCTCCTTGATCTTTAATTGCTAATTTCATCAGAAATTTGCTTTCTATTTAACCAATTGATCTGGGGTGTCACATTTGTAAAGGCTGCATCTATAGCCACAGGATTAACTTTATTTTCATCCCTTTATGTCATGGATAACTCCACATCTGTTTGCTTTACTGGTTGTATATAGTAGGTGTTTAATTACTGTCTGTTGAGTGGTTATTAGATGTCAGACACTCATCCTATCATGTCTAGATTTCCTGAAATTTGAGAGAAGTGTTCAACTTTGTTGAGAGGAGAGAAAATTGCATTTTAACAAAAGTGACCTTCAGAGAACAGATTGTAGGCTTACTTATTCAGAAGTGACACACAGACCTCTTTCCACTTTAGCCACTGTTATCCCAGTGCCATTTCAAAGCAACAACTTAAATCTCTTTGTGCATTTGATTATAACAATGTTTAGTAAACACATACTACATGCAAAGAGTGTTCTAGGGACTGGGCAAGTAACACACAAAACAGAACTCCTGTGTGCTTTGCATTCTGTAGGGGAAGAATGACAATGATTTTCAAAGATACTTTGAGTAATTGTAAGCGTCGTTTCTGATTATGGACAAAATCTCTGTGTGGTGGGGTCTCACTGGCATAATTTCATGAGCTTCAGTAAGTATGTCATAGCAGGAAGCACTGGTTATCCAATTTTGAGCAAATCTAGACATGTTGGAAGCCTAATACCTAATATTCTTTCACTGATGTTGTAAATGGACTGTTAAGAGAAAAGAGTTGACCACTCTAGATTTATCAGGAGTTATTAAATAACATAGGAAAAATTTTTTGGATGACATGTGCTTTTTTAAAAAATATTTTTAGTTGTAGATGAACACAACATCTATTTATTTATTTATTTATTTATTTATTTATTTATTTATATGTGGTTCTAAGGATCGAACCCAGTGCCTCACACATGTAAGGCAGGTGCTCTATTGCTGAGGTATAACCCCAACCCCGGATGATATGTGCTTTTAGAAAATAATATATGTGAAGTATCAGTACCTATTTGGGAGTTCATCTTTAATAAAGGCAATGGGCTTTGAGGCTAGTGGTTTTAGCATTAACCACATATTCAAAGGGTAATAAGCACAACATCAATTAAGTCATTACTTTAAAATTCCTCTCTATGAGGCTGCCTCTAGATTTTCACCATTCATCTAAACCACAGAAGTAAAAATTTAGTCAATACTTTTGTTTGTACTCTTGAATTCATTTCCAAAAAAGCATGAAAAAGATTCATAGCATTAATGACATATTTGAAAGTTTCATTTATTTTTTAAAAGCCATTTGTTTAATAGAGTATTCACTCAGGTTTTAGAATACAGTAGCACCAACAGTAGTCGAAATCCTGCCTTAGATTCTTCCCCAGCATGACCTCACATGACTGCTCCCACTCAAAAGTCACACTGCTCATCACTAGTTGCGTCTCTCTATGACGGCAAGGCTTGTACTTTATGTGTGTCCTCCTTCCACCCTCCATGACCATCCCAAAGCATAGACAGTGCCTCATACGTGGAGTACCCTTGCATCTTTATGAATTGAGTTTGGAGAGAAACTGTGAAGAGTCCTCTCCTCTTTGTTAAAAATTTGCCACGACTGGCAAAGAAAGAGTTTGCCCTGACCACCCACACTTACTTCTTCTAAATTCCTTTAGAGATCCATAATCTTTTAAGAGAGTTCTTCCAAATTGATCTCTACAAGGGTATGAACAGTTAATCACATTTCGAATGTATGCCTCGTCCTTTGCTGGTCGAATGCTCTGCCTGCCAGTTTTTCATCAGCAGTTGGTGGCATTAAGCAGCAGCTGCCTTCTCTTTATCTTGCTTTCTACTTGCAGATTTGGGAGGTAAGCCAGGTCTTGAGACTTTTCCCTCCTGCTCCTTCTTATGGTCTTATCTGAAATCCTTTCACATATTTGAGGTGCTGAGAAAAAGAACTAAAAAGAATGACAGTTTCTCCTCATTCTGCAATAAAGGTCCCATTTGAGGCCTGGTTTTGTATGTGCTCATATTTTATCAGTTGCTCTTTTTGAATTGAAATATGAGAAATTCTAGCTCTGTTTTCTAAAAATAACTCCTAAGAAATAGTTCAAACATGGATGAATTAAAATGCTTTCAATGAAAAAAAATGCTGTGGGAATCAGAGGAGAAGAGTGTTTGGGGGCATTTATTTATTCTCTGGTTGAATAACTATTGATCGAGCATATCCTATTTGTTAGGATATGTGGGATACAAAATGATGAATAAGACATAACTCTACTTCCTTAGAACAGGCAATCTAGATGTAAAAAATTGTAATCTTACCCTGACTTAGCAGGAATCTGAACTCCCATTCATATGTTTAGACCCCTACTATGCCAAGTGTTCTGATGGAAAAGTATTATTCTGTTTTCACTTTGATGAGAATTTTGAAAGATTAACACAGTGTGCATTAAGGGGGACAATAGAGGCAGAGATCTGTCAAGACATTAGGCATCCCTGTGGTTCCATTTTACCTGCTGCTTCCAAAGGTAACTCCATTCAGAAGCCCTTCTCATGGGTTCCTCTGATTGCATCTCAGATTTCATAAATAATAATAAAACAAAAGATTTTCAATTAGCCACTGTTCAGGTATATACTAGCAACATCCTATTCAATTATAAGAGCAACGAGATGTTGAAGAGATTTTACTGGTAAAAAATCTGAGTACTGAATGTTCAAGCTAAGCTAGGGATTCAAAGCCATGTCTGTGTGATTCCAGGGCCACCCACTTTTAAAGTCATAACTTTGATGCCTCCTACTTAGAGATTCTTCTCCGTGAAGGTGCTGTTTTCGGTAGTGGTAGCCCAATAGGTCCTTTGTGGGTGCTCTCAGGTTCGTCTCTTGTCACCCTCCAACAACTCCTCAGGATTGGACATCTCTTGTTACCCTCAAGAACTGACACCCCAGACTCAGAGCATCTTGGCTTGATACCATATATCCAGAGTCTATCTGCAGTATCCCAGACTCCTGAAGGATTTGGCAAGAATTTCCTATTCTTGTTCATCCTGATACTTCCTATCACCAGAGTTTAGTTACCTGATATGTAACTAAACTCTGGTGATGACTCAGTAAATATTGAGTCAGCATTAGAGACATTATCTTCACCTGTCCACACAGAAGGCGATGCTCCTCATCATTCTACCCATTGTCCTATAGTGAGGAACTTCACACATTTTGCTGTTGGGACATTGTGTTAGCTTTTAATGGTTTTGCTACCTCCTGCATTGCCTTTATAAATGCACAACTCTCTTAACCTTCTGGTATGTTTGCTGCTTCTAATCTGCCATGGAATAGATGATCATATTTTCTATAGCATTTGAAGATTATACATAAAATAAGAGATGACAAGGCTCTCAGGGAAGGACTCCTCTGTGAATTAGTGCATCCACTTAAGTTTCTGAATCTACTAAATGAATTGTTGCCTATTCCCCAAAACTTTTTGCTTTTACCCCATGTCTTTCATCTGTATCATGTTATTTTGTCCTTAAATTCTTGGTATGATTGGTAAGGATATTACACATGCTGTAGGATATGAATGCCTCAGGTTTTTAGGGTTTGCTGTTGGAGTAGTGCTCACACTAAAAAACTGTAGGAAACACATAAAGTCTGCCTGATCGTCTCTTTTTTTCCTCCTTCCCTCCTCCCTGCCTCCCTTCCTTCCTCTCTTTCATCTCAGGTGGTTGTATGAATAGTTGGGTATTTAAAGTACTTTTGAAATATTGGATTTTGGAAGAATTTTTGCAAAAAAAATCTGTGATTCACTACATTGCCATTAATCATTACCTTCTCTTACAACCCTTCATGCTATTTTAGTGCAGATGAGAGCTCTCCTATCACAGCTAATTTGAATTCATTTTTCAAATGAGATTTCATGAGCTCTTATGCTAAAATTAAGGTCTGTTATATCTTCTGCACTTCCTTTGTCTGCTAACGTTATAATATGATTTTTAAATAATTGAGTTACGTTTGACATGCTTTCTTATTTAGAAACTTGAGCTTATTTGTAAGTCTTTTATCTCTAAAGATGTTTCTATATTTTATGTAGATGTTTTCCCTGTGGTTGAAAATCTAATTATTTTAGGTTACTTTTAAGTCATATAAAATAGCTACATGTGATCATGGTCACATGATACAAGAATGCTAGGAAAAAATTAGTGGTAATGACTACTTTTGCCATTAGAAAAAAGGAAGACAAAAGTCAAGCTAATACCTATGAGAAAAAGAAAACATATACTTGCATATAATAAATTGATGCCTTGGAATCTCTCCTTTCTTTATTATCACATTTAAATCAAAGAAAGATTACTTTCTTTTCTTGTTTCTTTGGCCTCTTTTAGTCAAAGAAATAATTTTATCAGTTATTTAGAGGACTAAATTTACCTGAAAGGTAACTGAGAATTTCCCCTGTGACCTATTGCGATAGACTATTTCTCGGGTATTCCTAGAATACAAAAAGGACAATCACAGTGTAGGCTGTCACTGGAAACTTTGCCTAGTAGCTCAATGCATTCGAAAATCGTCCATTTCTCTCTGAGGAGACATTCTGATTATGGACTCAGACGTACACCACAAATGTCTTTAGTATGGGAAATGGAGAACTCATTTCTTTTGTTGAGAGATATATGCCCCTTATGTTCCTGCATGGCCATCATGCATGAATGTCATGGCAGAGAAGTAAGAGTCAGTGCACATTGAAGCTCATGCTACTTTGTAGACTTGACGACATGTGATTATACTCATGAATAAGCAATAGCTCATGCTTGTGCAAAATGTGGTCTCTTGCTGTGGGTCTCTCTCAGCTAAAATAAGGCATTTGAAATCAAATAGAAAATATATTGTTTAGCTTATTTGTAAACTTCAGTGCAGAAATACAAGTTATATTTTACCTTATGATTGTGTTAGAGATGGAAAACAATATAAACAACTCAATATGATCCTGCTGCATTGACTCAGCTACAATGAAATTAACAACCAATCTTAAATAATATACTAAAAATTGATTTATTATATGCTGAAGTAAGGATGTATTTTTAAATTAGGTCTTTTAGTTATACATGACAGTAGAGTCAATTTTGACATATTTATACAAACATGGAGTATATCTTACTCTAATTAGGATCCCAGTCTTGTGTATGTACATGATGTGGAGATCCATTGTTGTGTATTGAGAGTAAAGGAAAGTCATATCAGATTAATTCCATTGTCTTTCCTCTTCCTATTCCCCTTCTTTCCCTTCATTTTCCTTTATCTAATCTACTGAACATCTATTCTTCCCCTCCCACAGGATGTATTTTTTACTGATAATTTTCCCCATTTTTCATGTAAACATAATTAATTTTTAGAAATTCCATAATAGAGAATCATGTTGTCTTTTCAAATAGACATTTTAATGCATTAACAAATTAAAATCTGGTGACAAAATGACATTGACATACTGCATTTTATCTTTCTCATATATAGAGAGAGAATTTTGTAGTACATATATCTGTACTAAATATGAATTCTTGATATTTTTAATGACATTGAAACAGCAATCATTTTTTTCAAAAACTGATTAATCATGTTAATTGCTATTTTGAGGAAAATTTTCTCTAATTAATATAAAAGTAACATATGTGGTATGGCATGACTTTTCTCTAATAAGTATGGAAAGAAAAAATGTCCTTTAAGAATTATTTTTAAAGTCAAATTCATAGAAGTAGAGAGTAAATTGCATGGTGGTTACCAGCAGCTGGGTTGGGGAGGTAGTAGGAGAATGGGCAGATGTTGATCAGGTGGGTACAAAATTAGGTTTAGACCATAAGGGAATAAGCTTTAGTGATTTATTGGAGTAATAACTCATTATATATTATAAAGAGTAGAATAAATGCTAAAAGAGTAGATTTAAATGATTTCACCACAAAAGATCCTTACATATGTGAAGTGATGGGTTTGTTAACTGATTTTCCCATTCCCCACAATGTAAACATGTCTCAGAACATCACATTATACCCCATGAATACATACAATTCTTTGTTAATTAAAAGTAAAAAATAATTATTTTAATCACCAAAAACAATACCATCTAATTATTTTTTTTCTTATTACAAATCCCCATTTTGGAAGATAATATTTGAACTTTACAGTGAAAATAACCTATGAAATCAGCCAAACATTTATCACATAGTTTACTGTATAAACCAAATGGATGCATCATAGCCATAGCTTTCTTATCAGTTTCCTAAAATTCTTGACTCTCAAAAGAGTTTATATGCACAATGAATGAATCCATTCTATTTAAAATTCTCATCTCACATAATGTAAGAAAAAGACTTGAACTTTGGTAAAAAATAAATCAACTGACAGGAATAAGTGAGAATATAAATGTATCAGAAAAACAGGTATTACTATAGCTAAAATTTTATTTTTAATATTGCCACATTCTCACAACAAATGACTTCCTTTCATAAAGTTTAATGTTAAGTATAAATGGAATACTTTAAATTTTTGTCAAAGGTGAGTCCAATGCAGGGTGACAACATGGGCAGATGATTGAGTGATTAGAAAAATGTTTTAATGTACAGTAGATTGTGAAATATTATTGAACAGATACAAAGAAAATTCAGTGCTCTTCTTTTAAATTTTTTATTAATGCATTGTCATTTTACATAATCATGCAGCTATTTAGGCATATTAATGAATGCATATAAAATAATTTCTCCATTTTAATCTGTACTGCCATTTTGTAGTTAAGAGAATGAAGGAACACTGAAGAATAAAAGAGGGAGGATGCAAAAAGCAGGAGCAGACACAGAGGGAGACCTTAGGTTTTGAGGAATGTTTATAAAAAATAAACTTTTCAGATTACACTTAGTTGTGACCTTCAAGAAAGTGATTTTTAAAAAAAATACAAGTCAGTTGGTTAACTTAGTATTTGAGAAAACTATATTATTTTACAAAATAGTTATAACAGAATTACTAACAGTGTAATAATTGAACACTTAAACTGAAATGTTTTCTTGAAATGGAGCCAATGTAACCATTAATACTTAACTGTGATGAACCATATTTCCTAGGTGGCACAGCAGGGTCCTGGTGTGACCTGCCATGGATGCAGGAGGAATGAGCAGTGTGCTTTGTTGTGAGCAGTAACCTCTCACATAGAGTTACTTTTTGCTCATAGAGTGATTAGAAAAATGTTTTAATTTCTACTTTTCATCTCAATCAAAATTTAGGGGAAATAAAAAGTGCAGAAAATGTTAAGCCCATCTCTGGAGTAATGGCTTCCAGTTTGTGTAAAATTTTCATTTCATAATATCTAAACATTACTCATAATATTAAATGTTTCCATATACAATTCAATTATGGTATTTATGTATTCAGCATACCTCCATCTCAGAGAATGCTCCCATGATTTTCTGAGGGTAGTCCCTTTAGTTCATAATTTTTCTAGGTCTTTTTGATCTTTTGTAGACATGTATTAATTAAGTAGAAACGGTTTCCAACAAATGCCTCTGAAATAAGTTGGAGTCAATATCTAACAACTACTATTTCTCAATAATTCTTCAGATTCCTTGGTTGGTATGTTAGTTAGCTATTGCCCCAATAATAATGCTTAATAGATTACATAAACCTGAGGACCATTCAGGAAGCATTTGTTTCTTCCTCACAGGTTGTTTGGGGTGGGCTGGAGTTTGGCTTATCTAGATTGCACTCACTGGGGATTGGCTTTAAGTTGCAAAGTGCATCTAGATCCACTGCACCTTCCTTTAGTCATCTTTGAACCAGGAGCTACATGAGACATAGTCTCACAGCAAAAGGCAGAGTAAATGCATAAAGCCAAACATAGCAAAAACGTTTCTGAAAATTAACTTGTTTCTAATTGACAATACTTATGCATATTTATGGGGCATAATGTAATATTTTGATCTATATATGGTGTTCACCATGTAGTACAATACATCACTAAAACATTTGCCTTCTAACTGAAACTTGTATCCTTTGATCAACATCTTCCCTGTCCTCATTTTGTCCCCTTCCCTGCCCTCCCCCAACTTCTGGTAACCGCCTCTCTGCTTCTATGAGATTAATTTTTTTACATTGCACATATAAGTGAGATAACACAGTATTTGTCTTTCTGTGACTGTTTTTTTTTTCACTTAGCATAATGCCTTCCAGTTTCACCCATGTAGCCACAGATGAATTTCCTCCTTTTACTCACAGCTGTTCAGTATTCCACTGTCATTTAGGTTGCTTCCATATCTTGGTTTTATGTATAGTGTTGAACTTAGCAAGGGAGTGAGTGCATATATTTCTTCAATAATTCTTTTGTATATATATTCAGTATTGACATTGCTAGATCATTTGGTAATTCTATTTTTAGTATTTGAGGAAACTCTATTTTATTTTACAAAATAGTTATAACAGTTTACATTCCTGCTAAATTATATGAGCGTTCCCTTTTTTCTATGCCCTTACCAACACTTATAATTTGTAGTTTTGATAATAACTATTTTAACAGGTACTATCTTATTGTGGTTTTAATTTGTATTTCCTCTGATAATTCTGCACAGCCAAGGAAACAATTAACAGAATGAAGAGACAACCCACAGATTATGAGAAAATATTTGCAACTCATACAGCTGATTAGGGGTTAATATACAAAATGTATAAGGAACTCAAATTAACAGCATAAACAAACAAGCTAAGCCAAACCTCTTCTAATAGCTTTTCAGAGGTCTTCCTCTTTTTCACTCCTCTGTCTTAAATTGCTCTAGATGCTGCTCACAGTGGTATAGAGATTCTGATAGTAAGGAAGAAGGGATGAATGAACTTCAGGAAGGCAATTTGCAGTCCTTGACATAAGGAGTATGTATTTTTTTCATTTTCTTCTCAAGTGTATTGACAAGGAATAAGGAAAATACCAAGAAGAAAATGGGAAAATAAATAAAGTGAGTACAGTACAATTATTTTTCATGTCTTTGGGTCCTTTAAGACATTATGTGGCTCAGAAAAACTTGAGCTGTAAATCACTGCTTTGGTATAGAGGTTTCTCAAAAGACTTGGCATGGAACCAACATATGACCCAGCTATGCCACTCTCGGTATCTGTCCTGAAGACTTCAAGTCATCATACTGCAGTGATACATGCACACCCATGTTTACAGCAGCATAATTCACAATAGCCAAACTATGGAACCAGCCTAGGTATTCATCAACAGATGAGTGGATAAAGAAAATGTAGTATATATATACACAATGGAGTTTTATTCAGCCATAAATAAAAATAAAATTATGTCATTTGCAGGAAAATGGATGGAATTAGAGACCATTATACTAAATGAAATAAGTCAAACTCAGGTGGTCAGGGGTCCTATATTTTCTCACATATGCAGAAGTTAAAGAGGAAAAAGGAAAAGAAAGATGGGGACAGATGTCATGAAAATCAAAGGGAAATCAGTAGAAGAAAGCAACCAAGAGGTAGGAGATATGGAGGGAGGGGAGAAAGTGCTGAGGAGTGATATTGGTCAAATATTGTTATATTGTGTATTGTGTGCATGTACAAATATGTAACAACAAACTATAATGCACCAATAAAAAATGGAGAAAAAAAGAAATCACTGCTTTGATTTTGTAGTTTCTCAATGTAAAAATGTTTTCAAGAGTAATAAATCATATGTTCTCTTCTTCTTTAGAACTGAGGAAATTCAGTAAGGTGTTAAAATTCAATCCCCAAAGAGCAGTTTTACAGGCTCAACAAAGTAGATTAAGGAAGTTCTTTCCTTTAGTAATGTACAATCTAGTATGGGAGACAGATCAATAAAGAAGTACTTCTAGTGCAAAGTGATGAGTGATTTGACAGAGATGAGTGCAAGGTGAGAGGGGATACATATAAGAGGCATTTAACTAAAACTGGGCAGGAGAGCTATACCAGGAGGTGTAAACTGAGCTGTGTGCCACAGGACCAGTTGCAGGGTACAATATGGATTAGATGCATATGTGGGGAGGGAAAGAGATGGTAGGAGAATAAAATTCACTGTGTGTAGAAAAGAGCTAATGGGCAAAAGAGCCTACCCAACAAGAACACAGCACATGTGAAGTCTTAGAAGTGAAAGAGAACACCTTTCATTTAAGAGCTTTTCTGACTTTATATCCATCCTCAATTGGGAATGACTGAAGAGATGAGAGTGGATAGGAAACCACTAGGACTAGATCATGAAGGTCCTTTGTGCCAAACCAATTAATTTTTACATTATTCTTCAGGGCAGGACTTGGAGGCTGGATGCAGGAAGTGATGTGCTCAGATCCTCAGAGACATGGGAAAATGATTTGTAGATCAGCAATATCCAAAGAAAAGGGTAATAAAGAGGCACGTTTAATCTAGGCAAGAAATGTTAAGAGTCTGAACAATGCAGAGTGGGCAGTGGCAAGTCCTTAAGAGGGAGGAATCTATAGACTTGGAGCTGCCTGAATCAGTAGGGAAGAAAACGGACAAATCAAGAGAGAGATGGCTTAGTTTCTGTTCTATATAACTATGTGCGATGCATTACTCTTCACAGAGATGTGAAAACAGGAAATGAGGTAGATTGTGTGTGGTAGATAAAGTTGGTTCAATTTATGAAATGTTAAGTTTAAGGTGCTACTTAGACATCCACATGGGACTAAAGAGAGTTAGAACTTGAGAAAATATCTGGACTGGATACAGGAATTAAGGGTAGTTTATGCCATTCTGTGACTAAGCCAGGGTGAGTGTGTAGAGTAAAAAAAGGACAGAACACTGAAGAACATGGTGCTCAGGATGAAGAGGATAAATGTATAAAGGAGACAGAGAAGGAACCAAAAATAAGTGGCATAAAACTAGGTGTGAACAATATTGTAGAAATTAAGGAAGACATTTCAAATACTACAGGTATCAAATAAATTAAGTACCAACATATGCATTGAATTTAGCCACAAAAACAACAGCAAGAACCAATGTAAGGTAGCTTTGGTTGAGAGGGAGTGATGAGTGAATGAGCACTGAGCAAGATAAATATAAAATGCTTTCAAGCAGTGATGCTCATTGGATTAGGGAGAAACAAGACTTTGTATCTGCCTTTTAAAATGGAAGAGTCTTGGCCAAGCTTAAATGCTGATGAGAAAGAGACATACAAAGATGGAGATAATGCAGGAGAGAGAGGAAGTATTGAAGTGAGCTTCGAGGAATCAGAAGAGGAATTCAGAGCATATGTGAAAGGATAAACCTTGAAGGAAGGAGGAATAGATCTTTCCAGTGGAATGGGTGGGAAGGAAACCCAGAGAGGTATGAGCGAGAAGCTTAGGTACAGGAGGGAGCAGCAAGGACAGAGACCATGATTCCTAAGTTCTAATGTTAATTGAGGCGATAACTAGGAACAGATCATGAGGTCGGAGACTTCGAATTTGTACTTCCTCTATTCTATGTGTTTGTGTCATTTTCTGCTCTATAATTCAGGTACAGGATAGGTGAGTGGACAATTTGATTTTCCTGTGGTTGGAATTCTTCCAAATGGGTGTGAAGAAAGGACAAAGATTTGTTGGTTTGGGCAATAAAATTGTTAAATTGGAAAGGGAATGAAGACAGAGAAAGAACAACCGAGGAGAACTCATTTGAGCATAAGATTAGATTTTGTTGATATTAAAAAAATTATTGGCTTGATGTAGTGGTGCATGCTTGTAATCCCAGCTGCTCAGGACGCTGAAACAGGATTGCAAGTTCCAGGCCATCTTCAGCAACTTAGCAAGACCTTGTCTCAAAATAAAAAAAAAAATTTTTTTAAAGTCTGGGGATGTGGCACAGTGGTTAAGCACCCGTGGGTTAAAAAAAAATTAATTATAGTCAAAATGAAGAAAGAGGACTGGAAGTTTGATTGCAAAGGGCTTTTCAATACTTTGATCTCATTCTCAACTTCAAGACTGAAATGTGATATTTAAGTGAATATTAAATCGTCAGAGCTTGCTCCATAAGTTAGTTCATTTCAAGTATGAATAGTCAAATAATATCATAAGATATTCATATTTAAAGTACTTTCTAAATGGCTTAAAACATAAAATTTTAATCAAGTCTAACAATTATAGTTGATTCTATTTGATGTTTGAAACTTTTAGCTGTGCTCTAGTTTAGAATCTCCCTTTTTGATATCCAGTATCAATCATTTCATTCATAGGCATATAAGCTTTATTTGCAATAGAGCCCAGAAAAATTGATGGTTGGAATTACAATTTACACATCATAGACTACAATAACTTTAGATAATGTTAGATCATTTGAATAAAATTATATATATTTCTTAAATTTTGTATTTCTAGGACTGGAAATTAATTACTTAGTTAAAAGCACTGTTATAATAAATGACTTCCAGTGTTTCTCTTAAAATAATTATTCCTCTTATTATAAAATGGTTACTGCTCATATACTTAATGTCTTAATAAATACCAAAATGTCTTTAAACTTACCTTTTTATAAAAAGTGACTGAACAGCTGGGCATGGTGGCACAAGCCTGTAATCCCAGCATCTTAGGAGGCTGAGGCAGGAGGATCTTGAGTTCAGAGCCAGCACTGTCAGCAATGGTGAGGTGCTAAGCAATTCAGTAAGACCCTGTCTCTAAATAAAATAGGGCTGGAGATGTGGCTCAGTGGTTGAGTGCCCCTGAGTTCAATCTCCCCTGAGTATCAAAAAAAAAAAAGTGACTGAACATAAGTTACTATTTTTTCATTCCTTTTTAAAACTCAAAGTTTTGAATTTGTGAATTTCAAGCACAATTCAGCTTGTCAATCCTTTAGGTTTAGAATTTAGTTTATTGTTGATGACTTTTAGAGTACTCTTTTAATGAAACTAAATTATTTTTAAGGAATTTTTGAATACAGTCTCTTTGGATGATTTGAAAAATAAAGAAGTTCCTATATCTTTTTCTTTTTGTATAAAGTGTTTCTATATATGATGTAGCAAGCAGAAATTTAACTCATTTTGTCATGTTTTATGTCACTTTGAAACAGTACTTAGTTGAAGATTATTTTTTGTATCTATTTAAGCTACATAACTGTAAGAAATAACAATGGTAGTATGTGGGAAATTCAAAAATTATTACTGACTAATTTTAAAAAACATGAAATTCATAATTTAAGATTTACTTCACACACACATACATGCACAGATTTTCCAATTCAAATTTTTAAAACAAGGTTTGTGACACTGGAGGTTTTTGGTAGAACATATCAAAATCCATAAAATATCTAATATCTTTAACCCTTAAATTCTATTCCCAGGAATGTTCTCCAAGGAAATAATGCAAAAGGAGAAAAAGTTTGTGTACAAAGAATTTTAATGTTGTTATTTATAATGTTAAAATTAGTAACAATCTAAATGTCCAACAGTAGGAACATAACTAAGTAAATTATGGCATAGTGGTAGTGTTGTTTATTATATTGGCAAAAAGGTGGTGAAACAATTAGTAAGAAGGAATATATGAATCTGCTTATGAAATAATATTAAATGAGAAAATATAGCAAAAACATAGTAGATTAGCTTTTTTTTTTTTCAATATGAGGGATTGAATTCAAGGACACTTTAACATTACACTCCCAGCATTTTTAAAATTTTTATTTTGAAACAAGGTCTTGATAAGTGGCCCAGGCTAGACTTAAACTTGCCATCCTCCTGCCTTGGCCCACAGAGTTTCTGGGATTATAGGTATGCATATTTATGTACAGATAAAAATTTTAGGTGAAAAAATTAAGTGGGCAATAAGTAAAGATGAAATGATTACCATTTTATTTTTTAAATATTTAAAAATTTTGCAATGATAAGTGTATGTATAGTATAGAGCTTTTAAAGAATGTTAAGCTGAGTGGTAAAGAAAAGGAGTTTTATTTTAGTAGATTACTGATTTCATTTTAGTAGATTATAAGCACTATTAACTAGTGGTCTACTTTCATCACATATATTATTTGTTATTAATGAAATATTTATAATAAAGTAAAACAATTGGATGGCTATAATAGAGCAGTGCAAGGCTTGTAAGTCTAACAGGACAATGATTTACAAAAGTATGAAGATGTGTATTTTCACTTCCATTAAATACAGCTGATATTTTTCTCTTTGAGAGCCATCACCAGCTTCTTAAGGATGCCTAAGAGAAGGCAGGAGGGAACATTAGGGGGTGATTTTCATCCTATTCATCCTAAACAATTAGTAGGGCTTGATATTAATTTAGTGCATATAGAACTACATATTTGATATTTTTATTTGTATAGTTATCATTTATTTTAGGAGCTTTTTCTCTTAAAAGTTCATTTAAATGCTAATGACATCACCTTCTATATTGGTTCTGTTATAATTTTGTAAGCCTGATAGGTAAATATTGTTTTATGAAACTTGTCTTCATTTTATTTGTGAGGGAAAGTAGAGGAAAGGGAGAGAAGGTGGAGGGACAGAAAGAGAGAGAATGTATTACTCATCATCTGGTGAAAAGTTGGAAAAATACTACCTTAGAGGGGAAAAAAATCATCTGTTGACAGAGGGCTGAAAAAGCTGACTTTGCAAGTCCCTAGGATTCAAAACAGTCTCAGGCTCACCTGGAGGAGCTCTGGGGCAGCTTTCAATTCTCAGAGACTTCCTTATAGATTTCAGATACTCTAGTATGTAAAATAATTTTATTTTTTAAATGACTATAAATATAGCAAAATATCTTGTTAGGCTTTAGATTATCAACCCTACTCATTTAATATTTTAAATATCTCAAAAATAATATGCACATAAAGTGGTAAGACTTTAAATTCACATATTCCTTGAAATATATTGGTTTCTTTTATTGCTTTTTCTATCATTGTATTGACTTATTACATTATTTCCATGGTCAATTATAAGAACTTGCATGGTAGCATAGAAAAAAATATTTTTAAAAGGAATTAGAATAACCATTTCCCATAAGGAAATGGATCAATAAACTGTGGTATGTCCAGACAATGGAATATTAGTCAGCAATAAACCAGCTATCAAGGCATGAAAAGACACAGAAGAGCCTTAAATGCATATTACTAAGGGCAAGAAGCCAATATGAAATGGCTACCTACTGCATTAATCCAACTATATGACCTTTTAGAAAAGAACAAACTATATAGATAGAAAGATTAGTGATTCTTAGGGTCCAGGAGGGAAGGAGGACTGACTAAGCAGAGCAAAGAGGATTCTCAGAGCAGAGAAATTTTTCTGGTACTATAATGGAGAATATCTGTCATTAAATATTTATCCACACCCATAAAATGGACCATTACCAACAGTGAACCTTAATGTAAACTATGGCCTTTGGGTGATAATTATGTGTAGATGTAGGTTCATCAATTGCAGTAAATGTTCCACTTTGATGGGGAAATCATCACAGTGGGGATTCTATGAACAGGAGATATGTGGACTCTGCACTTTCTGATCAGTTTTGCAATAAACCTAAAATTGCTCTAGAAAATATAATTTATTTTTTAAACTCTTAAAAGAAATTAAAGATTAATATAAGAATTAGGAAAAGGATAACATTTGGGTATTCTAAAAATCAATTCTTTATTGGGCATTTCTACAGAGTAACTCGGCTGAAAGTCTAACAACAGTGCTACATTATAAGGACTAAAGCTGCCACTCATGATAAGTTTTGTGGGGCCAACAAATAAGATACAAGGGAAAAAAATCTTAAAATTTACTACAGTCTGTCTGTCGATTGCCTTTGCACCAACTATTCATTTTGGTTTTACTCTGCTTCATCTCTATTGCTTATGAACTTCTTTCATTTCATAAATGAAACTCAGAGCTTTGCCACTTCACTAAATTTCATTTTAAAACCTATTCTTTTTTAGAAATGATAATACATACACCACTTTTACAAACACATTTAAAGAAAGTCATGTTCCCTAAATAATTTGTTTCTCTATCAGAGAAGGCAACAGAGCTACAGATGGTATGTTCAGTGAGCTGAGAATTTAGGACTGAGAAGCTATTAATTTTCACAGCAGCTCTTCCACTAGCTATTCTACAGTCCCAGGAACCAATGTCATTCAAGTCTGCTTCATGTAGTATAAATCTATAAAATGAAAAAATAAAGTTGATTCTTGTACTTTAGGAATATTTATAGCACTACATGTTTAGGCTATTAGTTATCTATTACTGGGTAACAAATTACTGTAAACAGTGGCTTTTAACAACATAAATGTATTCTCTCTCAGGTTCTTTGGCCAGGTATATAGGCAAGACTTATTTGGACTTTCTGTTTCTTGACCTTCAGTTGAAATCAAGCTCCTTACAAGAGAAATTGTTTTTCCAAAATTTTTATTACAGTAATCCCATAGCCTTCTCAGTAAGTTTTTGTGTCTTCCCTGGATAGTGATGTCTGAAGAAAGTCACTGTAGTTTTTACAGCTATCTTCAGTTACAGAATATTTATTGAGTACCTCTTATTTTCCAGTTCAAGGCCTTGGAAATAAGAGTTGAGTACAAGGTCCTGACCTCAGGGAATGTATGATCTACTAGTGAAGCAGATTGGGGAAAGATGTTAAAGGAGACCAAGCTGGAATCATTTTGAGAGGAAAAAGGGAACTCAGAGTGGCTGCCAGGATTAATTTGTCTTGAGAGAAACTTCCCTACTAGTGAGTAACTGGAAATTCTCTGCAAATGATAGATTTGCTATGGAAAGCTGTTGTATTGGGAGATGTAGGAAGCAGTCTGCAGAGGTCATCCGAATTGGCAAAAGCCACTGCAAAACAGCAAAGCTAAAACAAGATTCAATGAAAGATCAAGTCTAAGCAGCAATTTTGTGATTCTGTAGAAGATGCTGGGGAGAGATCTCAGGCAAGGGAAATGCTGAGGAGATACAGCCTCACTTTTAGGGAAATGTTTACACAAATCTCCCATAAGGGAGATGAAATTCTGATCAAAGTGTTGATGACTTTTCCAAGCATAGTTATGCAGATAGTAAGATTCTAGGAAATTGGTTTGTATGTTGTGTGAAACGTTTATGTCATTTTATGCTTTGAGTCCTGGATAGAACCCTAAGGATTTCACCTGCTAAGTCCCGTCAGCTCGTTTCCTTGTCCAGTCCTTTTACTGTATGTCTAATTATGACTTTATGGATGCTTCTGTTCGGTATGGTTGGGGAGAGAAACCCAGAGATTATTTTGATTTGGGTGATTATTCCGTGCTACAAGTATAATGAATTTTGGTGCTAAAGGACTCTAATGGACTGTCTTTTGGGGAGGGCTTAAAGGGGTGGGGATGACCTTGGCCACCCATAAATGAGGGAGGAGAGTGCCCAGTGGGAGTTCATGTTGAGGCATTGATATCTTGTCCTTTCCCTGAGTGTAGCAGAGGTAGCTGAACAGGCAATGAGTTGAACCTCACTCAGTTGGCTTGAGCTCTGATGTCAGATTGCACAGAAAATGGATTCTCCAGGGGAACTCCTGGTTAATGACTCAAGTGTCACTTCAGATCACATAATGTTTGCTTTTCTGTGGCTTGTCTAAATATCATGAGTAACCAAGAATTCTTTGTAGTTTGGTTAAAGGGATGATGCCCCTTGACTTTCTACCTACTTTTAGAAGTTAGCCTATGAGAAAGTCCCAAAGGTAAATGAGACTCTTTCTCACTTAAAGGAGTAAAGATATGAATGCCTCCTAGGGCCATGTTTCCCAGATTTATACGAGCATATAAATTGCCTGGAGGTTTATTAAAAGCAGGTTCTGATACCATAGGTTAGAGAGAGAGAGAGAGGTGAGAATGTAGAGAATGTGCACTTCTTAAGTTTCCAAATTATACAGATACTAAGCAATAGGATAGGGAAGATATACCTTAGATGTGATTTATGGTCTTCACATATCCCAGAGCCACAAGAGTAGGGGAAACAACTTATCTTATGCATCTGAAGTAGGAATTATAGAACTCTTCAGAAATACTTAAAGATCTGTAAGAAAAGAAAATTCAAAAGACAAATACATTTGTGAAGCCAGTTTTTGTCTTCACTGAAGGATGTCTAATGAAAGAACTAGAAATGAGGTAGTTGCCAGAGAAGTAGACAGACCTATAGCTGTTATCCTCTAACTCTGAAGGACATGGTCTTCTGTTCTAAGGTTTAGGGTCACTTAATGGCTGCCTCTCAAACCCCACACCCCAACTTACTCCCATCCTGCCGTCCTCGTGCTCTGCCAATGACCTGTGCCTACCATTGCCTCTTGATTGCTTTCATACAGTAGGATAGCAACTGCAAGTTGGCTTGGGGACGAATTCTAGACTTGGCCCTGAAGTATTCTAGAATGATTGTTTTGCGGGAAGGAGGGGGATAAATCTTTCCAGGGTTGGAATGATGGTGGAAGGCTGGTTAGAAGGTAGCTTCAGTATTCTTCATTATAATAGTCATTTGAATATTTAATGCAGTGCAATTCAAGGCTCACCAAAAATTTGTAATTTTGTTTAAACTTAATGCAATGAAACTTCCTTTGAATTAATAGAAGCTTTTGTAATGCAAGATTAGAAATAGTTTTCACAAGTTTACAATGGTTGCAAAAGTTCTACTAAATCTGCTCACACACACAAATGTTTCTCCCCTGAGTCTCTTTCTACTGCTATTTATATCAGCTGTTCTACAGGAGATCAGCTTTCTTCTCAGTATCTGATATAAATAACCACAATTCTCCAAGTACGAACTACTCAAGATTTCCAGGTAGCTAATGGACTGATATCTGGTTACTTATATTCATAATTTGGTACTGATGTGTTTCTGTTATTAATATAAATTAATACTTTTTCATATAAAATGCAATAAAAGTTGCACCTAAACTCAATGATTTTTTTAATAAAAAATGTCACTATTAATGAACACGTAAATGGAGTTTGTACACTGCAGAGACATTCAAAAACAAAAGACAGTGGTGGTCTTTGATGCCATGCCCTCAAGTGGACTTTTCCCTAAGAATGACATCCAAATTCAGAAATGAACATGATGGACTCAATAGGGTACAGCCGTCTGATTTGTTCTGTTTGTTATGATATCTTTCATACCTAGTGAATGTTTATTTTCATGCCCCTTACACTGTAACTAAAAGAAACAAAATATCTTGCTTCTTTGAGAAAAAAATCAGATAAAAAGGTGTAATATAGAATTCCCTTTTTAAGGGCAAAATCAACCAATATATTTTTTAGTTTAAAATTGCCCATGTTAAAGGCAACTCAGTCTAGCTTCTACATAGAATTTTTCAAAACTCTTTGATCATTTTAAACATTTTAGATGTATCTTGATCCAAAATACACCCTTGACTTCAGGTAATGTGACAGCATTTATTAAATACTTCCAAGATGTAAAGATCAAAGTGTGGAATAGAAGTACAAATTGAACTTATATAAATGAAAACATTGATAAATAAGTAAGATATAATTTTTGTCTATTGGCAATAAGTCTAAATATTATTAAACCTAACTAATGAAATTTCATAATATAACTAATGCATTTTATTAAATATTTTTCATGACATTAGTCATTGAACTGTAATTTAATTATGTTAATAGAATTTTAATGGATTTAAGACATTACCATGCAGCTTCATAATTTGAATTTTAAACTGAATTTATAGTAAATAAAAACCCATTTTTTTGCTTTTTCATTGCACAATTATAGTGGATGAAAATAGAATATAAGGGTAATTTGTGAGATTCAATTTATTAATGTCTCCAGTAGTGACCACACCAAGATTATGTTGCAATAAACATAAGCTCTGTAAAATCCATCTCCCTTCCTTATGTTAGGACTATGCTTATATAACTTTTTATCTATTACAGGTAACCTAATTAAGGCAATAAATAATGTGGCCCCAGATTCAACTTCTGATTTGTCTTCTTACCAGATCTGTTCACACTGAGCCTTAACTTTCTCTTTGGTGAACTAGTGTTATCTAATCTGTGCCTTGTTTATGCAGAACAGTGTTAACTGAGGTGAAAATAAAGTATTAGATCTGATATAATTTTTTTGTTACTGTATCTTTCATGATAGGCTCAGTCTTTCTGTATTAACAAAAGGAAAAACAAGTCCCAAATCTTAGCGCACATAAGCCTAGTCCATATGTAGTTTCTTTCTTTTTTTTTTTTTGAGAAAGGAGGTTTCTTTAATAAATGATATCAACAGAACTGAATACATTTGAAAGAATGAAATTTAACTCTTATAGCAAAAAATCAACTTAAATTGAATTTACAGAATCTGAATGTAGTTTATTTCTTATGCTTCATATCTGCAGGCACTTGACTCATTGTGATCCCTATGAGGCACAGGAGAATGAAAATTCCATGTTAGTATGTACTTCCACAATTACCAGGTCAGGGGAAAGAGACTGACAAATCACACCCTGGCAATTAAAATGTTCTTGCAGAAATGACACCCCTAATTGAGCTCACATGTCATTGGCCAAAGCAAATAACACAGCCACACCTAACTTCAGAGCAAGTGTGGAAGTATATGGTTCTACCTTGTGTCTTATGAGAGAATCAGGCACATTTCTGATGAACTCTAATTATTATCATGGTGTATAAATGTGGAACTGTAATCTGTTTATCCTTAGATGAATTTAGTGGAGAAATTATTTTTGTCTTGCAATGATGAGACCATTGTATAACTTTTTACTATCAATTATGGATATGTGCAGCCAATATCTGAGAAGAGGAGATATTCTGATATGAAATAAAGATCAGAATACTGTTTTTATGGCAAATGCACATTATATTCTTATTATGGGAAACATGAGAGAAAGAAATGAAGCAGAAAAGTGGTGAGAAAGACAGAGGGATACCTGAGGAATCCTATAGCTGCACTGGGGAAGGGTTACTAGGAAGCATGAGTTAAAGACAATATTGAAGAACCAGGGGGATATGGACTTTCAGAGAGGTTATGAAAAATTATAATATAGAGAAGTAGAATTCACACATAAATTCTGATTTCTGGGCCATTATTAATGAACACATTTATGTTGTTTTTTGCTAAAATATCAGGACCTTTTAATCTAATGACTCAGCTTTTCTGTGTTTTCTGTTTCTGTTGCACTTTGTCTTATTGCTTTGCCATTTAAAAGCCATGAAAGAAATTTTAGAAACTATGTCCCTTTCTATGCACATGATTGCTCCCTAAAAGTAAAAAGATCAATTAGGATATTATTGGCTCCTTTAATCAATTAATTGCTTGAATTGGGCTTTCTAGATTCAGATACTTTTAAAATATCAAATCAATAATGATTAAACATCTAAATCAAGTGAGTGTATGTAGCTGTCACACTTTTTGGAATTTCTAGGACCCACCCCAAATGGTTCATGATTGTCATTCGACAACAGCATCAATTTGCAGCTTTTACTCCCCCCTCCCCGCCCCAAAGTTTAACCTGTATTTATGGGAACAATAATGTAGCTGTTTGCTCTTTAACTTCAGTGTATGTTTTTTTTTTTTGAGATTAAAGCAGCTTTTTGAAAAAAAAATTAAGGATGCTGCCCTGATGGCAGTCCTAGTGAATTTCTAAACTTTCTTAAAGAAGATGATTGTATGCATTGCCCTGGGAGGTCATACCAAATTACCACAAACTGAGTGGGTTCAAACAACAGAAAAGTATTTGCTCACAGTTCTGGAGGCCAGAAGTCTGGAGTCAAGGTGTGTCAGAAGGTCCTACTTCTTCTGAAGGCAAGAGAAAGGACTCCGTTCTTGCCTCTTCCAAGTTTCTGGCAGTTCCCTGGAATCCTTGACATTTTTTGGCTTGTAGTGTGTCACTCCAGTCTCTGTCTCTGTCATCACATGGCCATTTTCCCTCTATGCCTCTGTCTGATTCCAGACATCTCACTCTCCTTATTAGAACATTACACAAGTACGAGAAATGAGAGAGTCCACTGAAATCCAATGTGACCTTATCTTAATTATATCTGCAAATATTCTATTTCCAAATGTGGTCACATTCACAGATATCAGAGGTTAGAACTTCAACATATCTTTTTAGGGGATACAGTTCAACCTGCAACAACAGCATTATTGATACTTGTGCAATTCTCTGGCAACTCCTGGTAGAATTCTGTGGAATAATTGTCCTTCCAGCCCCCGGGTACTAATGTTATCAAGATCATTTTGTTTGCTTCTGATTGCCACATTATTTATAAATCTGCATCTTTGTTTACTTGCCCTAAGACCAAGTTCCTTGATAGCAGCTCTTCATTTTCTATGATTTTCTTAGTACTTGTCAAACTTGGCCTTCTTTGAAAAAGCTTTGGGAGACAGTTCAGATGCAATGGATTATACATGCTAGTGATCAGGGGTGAGTCACTGTTTCCCTCCTCTGTCAGGCATTTGCTGACAGATAATAATGGTTGCTGTCATTGAATTAAATCTGAAGCAATGGTGAAAGATATCAAGAGTTGTAACACTTTTAACAAAGAAAACTTAGAATTTTTCCCTCTTGCTCTTCAACAACTACTTTGGATGTATTTTTAAAAATGTATTTATTTTTATTTTTTAAAACAATGCATTTCAATTCACAGTGCCCATGTGGAGCACAATTTTCCATTTCTCTGGTTGTAAACAAGGTAGAGTCACACCATTCATGTCTTGATACATGTACCTAGGGTAGTGATATCTATCTCATTCCATCATCTTTCCTACCCCCTTGCCTCCTCCCTTCCTCCCCCTCCCCTTTGCCCTATCCAAAGTTCCTCCATTTCTCCCATGGTCCACACCCCACTGCCGTTAGGGATCAGCATCCACTTATCAGAGAAAACATTAGGCCTTTGGTTCTTTGGGAGGGGCTTACTTCATTTAGCATGATGTTCTCCAACTCCATCCATTTACTTGCAAATGCCATGATTTTATTCTCTTTTAATGCTGAGTAATATTCCATTGTGTATTTATAACACAGTTTCTTTATCCATTCATCTATTGAAGGGCATATAGGTTGGTTCCACAGTTTAGCAATTGTGAATTGTGCTGCTATAAACATTAAAGTGGCTGCATTACTGTAGTATGCTGTTTTTAAGTCTTTAGGATATAGGCCGAGGAGTGGGATAGCTGGGTCAAATGGTGGTTCCATTCCAAGTTTTTTTAGGAATCTCCATACTGCTTTCCAGAAGGTTGCACCAATTTGCAGTCCCACCAGCAATGTTTAAGTGTGCCTTTTCCACCACATCTTTGCCAGAACTTATTGTTGCTTGTATTTTGGATAGCTGCCATTCTGACTGGGGTGAGATGGAATCTTAGAGTAGTTTTGATTTGCATTTCTCTAATTGCTAGAGATGTTGAACATTTCTCCACATATTTGTTGATTGATTGTATATATTCTCAGAAATTTCTATTCAGCTCCTTAGCCTATTTATTGATTGGTGTGTGTGTGTGTGTGTGTGTGTGTGTGTGTGTTGAGTTCTTTATATTTCCTGGAGATCAGTGCTCTATCTGATGTGTGTGTGGCAAAAATTGATCCCAGAATGTAGGCTGTCTGTTCACCTCATGGATTGTTTCTTTTGCTGATAAGAAGCTTTTTAGTTTAAATCCATCCCATTTATTGATTCTTGATTTTACTTCTTGTGCTATAGGAGCTGTGTTAAGGAAGCTGGGGCATAATCTGATGTGATGCAGGTTTGAAACTATGTTTTCCTCTATTAGGCACAGGGTTTCTGGTCTAATATGTAGGTCCTTGAGTTTTGTGTATGGTGAGAGATAGGGATTTAGTTTCATTTTGCTGCATATGGATTTCCAGTTTTCCCAGCACCATTTGTTGAAGAAGCTATCTTTTCTCCAATGTCTGTTTTTGGCACTATTGCCTAATATGAGATAACTATATTTATTTCAGTTTGCCTCTGTGTCTTCTATTCAGTACCATTGGTCTACATGTCTATTTTGGTGCCATTACCATGCCATTTTTGTTACTATAGCTTTGTAGTATAGTTTAAGGTCTTGTATTGTGATGTGTCCTGCTTCACTCTTCTTGCTAATGATTGCTTTGGCTATTCTTAGTATTTTATTTTTCCAAATGAATTTCATGATTGCTTTTTCTGTTTCTATAAGGAATTATGTTGGGATTTTAATTGAGATCACATTGAATCTGTATAGTGCTTTGGGTAGTATGGCCATTTTGACGATATTGATTCTGCTTATCCGAGAGCATGGGAGATCTTTCCATCTTCTAAGGTCTTCTTCAATTTCTTTCTTTAGTGTGCGATAGTTTTCACTGTAGAGGTCTTTCACCTCTTTTGTTAAATTGATTCCCAAGTATTTTTTTTTGAGGCTATTTTGAATGGGTAGTTTTCCTAATTTCTCTTTCAGAGGATTCATCACTGATGTATAGAAATGCAATTGATTTATGGGTATTGATTTTATATCCTCCTACTTTTCTGAATTCATTTATTAATTCTAGAAGTTTTCTGGTTGAACTTTTTGGATCCTCTAAGTATAGAATCATGTCATCAGCAAATAATGATAGTTTGAGTTCTTCTTTTCCTATTCATATCCCTTTAATTTCTTTTGTCTCTCAAATTTCTCTGGCTAGAGTTTCAAGGACTGTGTTGAATAGAAGTGGTGAAAGAGGGCATCCCTGTCTTGTTCCAGTTTTTGGAAGGAATTCTTCTAATAGTTATCCATTTAGGGTGATGTTGGCCTTGAGTTTAGCATAGATTGCTTTTACAATGTTGAAGTATGTTCCTATTATCCCTAGTTTTTCTAGTGTTTTAAACATGAAAGGGCACTGTATTTTGTCAAATGCTTTCTCTGCATCAATTGGTAAAATCATATGATGCTTATCTTTAAGTCTTTTGATGTGATGGATTATATTTATTGGTATCTGTATGTTGAACCAACCTTGCATCCCTAGAATGAACCCACTTGATCATGGTGCACTATTTTTTTAATATGTTTTTGTATGCAAATTCCCAAAATTTTATTGAGAATTTTTGCCTCTATATTCATCAGGGATATTGGTCTGAAATTTTCTTTCTTTGATATGTCTATGTCTGGTTTGGGTATCAGGGTGATACTAGCCTCATAGAATGAGTTTGGAAGGGTTCCTCCTTTTCTGTTTCATGGAATAATTTGAGGGGTATTGGTGTTAGTTCTTCTTTGTAGGTCTTGTAGAACTTGACTGAGAATCCTTCTGGTCCTGAGCTTTTCTTGGTTGGTAGGCTTTTGATGATATCTTCTATTTTCTCACTTGAAGTTAATCTGTTTGTCGTGAATGTCCTCCTGGTTCACTTTGGGTAAGTCATATGCCTCTAGAAATTTGTCAGTGTCTTTGAGGTTTTCTATTTTACTGGAGTATAAATTTTCAAAGTAGTCTCTTATTATCCTCTGTATTTCAATAGAGTCTATCATAATATTTCTTCTTTCATCACAAAATTTAGTAATTTGGGTTTTCTCTCTCCTTCTTTTCGTTAGGGTGGCTAAGCGTTTGTCAATTTTATTTAATTTTTCAAAGAACCAGCTTTTTGTTTTGTCAATTTTTTGAGTTGTTTCAATTTCATTGATTTCAGCCTTGATTTTAACTATTTCCTGTATTCTACTTCTTTTGGTGTTGGTTTGTTCCTCTGTTTCTAGGGTTTTGAGATGTAACATGAGGTCATTTATTTCTTGACTTTTCCTTTTTTAATGAATGAGCTTAATGCAATGAACTTTACTCTTAGCACTGCCTTCATATCATTCCAGAGATATTGATACATTGTATCAGAGTTCTCACTTATCTCTAAGAATTTTTTTTTATTTCCTCCATGATGTCTTCTATTATCCATACATCATACAATAGCATATTATTTAGCATCCAAGTGTTGGAGTGGTTTCTATTTTTTATCTGCCATTAATTTCTAATTTCATTCCATTATGTTCAGATAGAATTCAGGGTAGTATCTCTATTTGTATTTGCTAAGACTAGCTTTGTGGCATAACATATGATCTATTTTGGAGAAGGATCCATGTGGTGGTGAGAAAAAAATGTATTTGCTTGTTAAAGGATTGAATATTCTATATATGTCTGTTAAGTCTAGATTATTGATTGTTTTATTGAGTTCTATAGTTTCTTTGTTTAGTTTTTGTTTGGAAGATCTATCCTGTGGTGAGAGGGGTGTGTTAAAGTCACCTAGTACTATTGTGTTGTGGTCCATTTGATTCTTGAAATTGAGAAGGGTTTGTTTGATATACATAGATGCCCCATTGTTTGAGCCATAGATATTTAATATTGTTATGTCTTGTTGATGTAAGAAGTATGAAATGATCTTCTTTATTCCTTTTCACTAACTTTGATTTGAAGTCCACTTTATCTGGTATGAGGATGGAAACCCCTGCTTATTTATGCAGTAGATGTGAATGATACGTTTTTTTCCCATTCTTTCACCTTCAGTGTGTGGATGTCTTTTCCTATGAGATGAGTCTCTTAGTGGCAGTCTCTTGGAGGGTCTTTTCTAAAAATTCAATCTGCCAATCTATTTCTTTTAATTGATGAGTTTAGGCCATTCACATTCAGGGTTATTATTGAGACATGGTTTGTATTCCCAGTCATTTTGGTTTATTTTTGGTTATTAACTTTACTTGGTTTCTCCTTTGATTGACCTTTCCTTTAGTATAGTTCCTCCCTTTGCAGATTTTCATTGTTGCTTTTCATTTCCTCCTCGTAGAATATTTTGCCAAGAATGTTCTGTAGTGCAGGGCAGGCTTTCTTACTGTAAAGTCTTTTAAGTTTTGTTTATCTTGGAAGGTTTTTATTTCATCAAATCTGAAGCTTAATTTCACTGGATATAAGATTCTTGGTTGGCATCCATTGCCTTTCAGAGCTTGGTATATGTTGTTCCAGGATCTTCTAGTTTTAAGGGTCTGGATTGAGAAGTCTGCAGAGATCCTAATTGGTTTTCCTCTATATGTAATCTGATTCCTTTCTCTTGTGGCTTTTAACATTCTCTCCTTATTCTGTATACTAGGCATTTTTATTATAATGTGCCTTGGTGTAGATATATTGTGATTTTGTACATTTGTTGTCCTGTAAGCCTCTTGTATTTGATTTTCCAATTCATTTTTCATGTTTGGAAAATTTTCTGGTATTATTTCATCGAATAGATTGTTCATTCCTTTGGTTTGAAACTCTATGCCTTCCTCTATCCCAATAATTCTTAAATTTGGTCTTTTCATGTTGTCCCATAATTCTTGGATATTTTGCTCATGGTCTCTTACCATCTTCACTGTGTGATCAACTCTATTTTCATATATTTTCAACTCTATTTTCATATATTTTAAAAATATATGATCAAGATCATATATTTTACCTTCATTGTCTGAAGTTCTGTCTTCCAGGTGATCTAATTTGTTGATGATGCTTTCTAGTGAGTTTTTAATTTAGTTTATTGTTTCTTTCATTTTAAGGATTTCTATTTGATTCTTTTTCAGTATCTCTATCTCCTTATGAAAGTAATATTTTGCTTCTTGTATTTGTCTTTGTAACTCTTTATTAAAATGATCTTTTGCTGCCTGTGTTTACTCTTTTATATCATCCTTTAATTCACAGAACATTTTAATTATGTACATCTTGAACTCCTTCTCTGACATTTCTTCTACTGTGCTGACCATGGATTCTAATAATGTAGTATCTTGGTTTGTTTGGGACACTTTCTTCCCTTGTATTTTCATATTGTTCGTGTGTCTTTCCTTTTAGTACTGAGGATTTGAGGTGTTACAGTTTTTATCCTATAGGCTTTTAGATCCCCTGTAGGGTTCCAATACCTCTTCTTTAAGAAGGAGACCAATATTAACACATCCCAGTACAAACAATATACAGCTTTAAACCAAGTAGCTCCTAATAGGACATTTACAGCTTTGTCACAATATAAAGAAATCTGATTTCGATTAGTATCTACAATATAAACAGTAGGTTTGCAAAAGGGTCTACAGTTTCTACTGATGGACTAAAGAGAACCAGGGGTGAGGTGTAGGATGACATGTTAGGGAGGTAGGAAGTAAGGATATAGAGTTATTAGATCTTAGAAAGCATGAATGAGGAATCCAAAAGAAGTTGGCTAGTAGCAGAAAAGAGAGAAAGATATTTGGGGAAGACAAAAGTAAGTACAAAGAAAATAGAGTACAAAAAAAAACAAGGAAACATAAAAATTAAGAAAAATAAAAAATGTAAAAATAGAAGATAAAGGACTATATAATACAAATATAATATACTAATCAAATGTCCTAGTCCTCTGTAGCCTAATGTATGAAAAATACTTGGTTTCACAAATGTTGGGGATGTGAGGGCGAGAAAAGAAGAAAAAAGATAATAGAAAAAAGATCAAGGTAAATTAAAAGATTGTTTCTGTTGGAGTTCAGTATCTTTTCTGATTCCCTTCTCATCTAGTAGGTGGAGTTGTCTGTTGTTTGCTGGTATCTCTTCCCTCAGGATGGTGCAAGTTATTAGCATATGTGTGTTGGTCTTAGAGGCAGAGCTTCTTGAGGTGGAGTTTAGCGCTTGCCAATCCCCGTGGGAAGACTCCACTGCAAGGATCTCCTTTGGGGTCCCTTGTGTGATTTGGGAGCCAGGTCTTATCTCCTTTTATTGCCTGTAGACCTCACAGTTTCTGGTCTCTCATTTAGTCTCTAAACTATATTTCTCTCTCCCCCTCCCTTCCTACTTTCCAGTCAGGAACTTCTCTCCAGAGGTCAAAGGACATGGAGAACGGTTTTGTGTTGGGTCTAGGCTTTTGCAAGCTACAGACCGACCACATAGCTGCAAGTGCTGTGCAGGGTTAGTGGCTACAGGGGAGAGGGGCAAGCTGGGAAACAATAAGTACCCCAATATTGATTCTGGGCCCAGCCAGTGTCCCAAGCTGGGAGTTACCCCAACTAAAGATGGCAATGGCAGTAGTGAATATAATCCAAGATGGTGACAAATGTGTCCCAAGATGGAGGCATCTACTTTCAGAGATGGGGTGTTGGGGCAGGCTGGGTGGTGGCGTTGGGCAACATGTTCGGTGATGCAGCTCTGTGGTGTGCAGTGTTGTGACCAGAAACTATCTCCAGACCTTACCTAATGTCCCCAGGTTCAGGCTACCATGTGAAGTGGACTATGGCTATGTGATTTTAGTGTTCCAAGATGGAGGCAAACAGGGGAGTCCCACACTGATAGATGGGGGTCCACATGGTCACAGCAGCTAGGGATCCTGCGTGGTTGGGCAACCAGAGGTCTTGTGCGGTGTGTGGGCACTGGAGCTGGGCATGGGAGGGGGTCCTGTGCAAATAAATGCTGAGGCCTGGAGACCTGTGCAGGCAAACTGCTGGAATTCCTGCATGGGAGCAGCTGTGGGGGGTCCTCTAATAACTCGCAGAGAAACAGTATTCCCACTGCTTTAATCACAGATCATGGAGGGACTAGGAATGCAGCGTCCATCTAGGCTGCCATCTTGGATCAGGGTCCCTATATTGTATGTATTTAGCTAAATGCTTTTATTAAAAAAATCTAAGCCAAATCTCAGAGCACCATCTTTTTTTCAAAGTAACATTAATGTAATTATGAGCAAAGAAAGTAATTTTGAGCAAAGGAAGAAGAGTAAAAGTTAGAAAATTCCATTAAGGATAATATATTAAGATCCAAAAGCACCAGATAATAAATCAAGAGTCAACAGCAGGGGCTGGGATTGTGGCTCAGTGGTAAAGCACTTGCCTCGCATGCGTGAGGCACTGGGTTTGATCCTCAGCACCACATAAAAATAAATCAATAAAGATATTGTATCCAACTGCAACTAAAAAATATTTTTTAAAAAAAGAGTCAACAGCATCCTTTTATATTATACTGCATTCCTGTGCTAAATTAAGACACACTATACATTATATATACTAATGTAGTAGTTACCAAACATAATAAAACTACGTGATTCTATCTGGCAGAACTACAAGCCTTTTAATGATGGTAACAAAAGATAATATGTTGTACTATAAACCTTGCTCAGAGGGAAATAAGGGTGTGAATTTTGAGGTTTCTTAAAGATCATACTATTTCATAATTCTAATATCTACCTGTCTTTAGATTAGGTGTTCATAACCTAATGTCCAGAACTTAGACAAAAATGATTACATCTTTAGTTTTACTAACTCTGATATTTGATATCTCCTCAATGATGAATGTAAGCTACAAACCAAAGTTGCATTAGCACTAATAGAAATCATAGATTAGTTTTAAATTACATTACAGTTATTGAACATATCTCAGATATAATATATACTCAGCACTGCTTCAAAATTATGTTAACTGCTAGATAGATCTGCTGCTAGACCTTGTTATTTAACACATAAGTAAAGAATTATTTTAATATTTTGGTTATTTTCATATAATTATTTCATTGTGATGTTTTATGCATCTTAAATGGTTATATAAAAATAATTCCTCAGGCTTCATAGGATTGCCAAAGTGGCCCATGACATAAAAATAGATAAGAACTTTTTTGTTATTTTTAGTACCTTGTATTTCATAGTGACAGTTTAAAATATTTAAATGTTTGTGTTACATACTACAACTTTCTTCCTTTTTCAGTTAGCCAATTCATTAATCATCTGTACTTTTTTTTATAATCCAATGATAACTGAAAACGGACTAAATAACTAAAGATACAGGATTATAAGATAAAGTATAACATAATTCCTGTCTTCAGTGACAATATAGTCTTGTTAGTTGCACAAAAAATGAATTATCTTTTTTTACATTATATATTAAAATGATTTCTTATACTTGTATAATGCTTTTCTAAAATGTTCTCAGAATGCTGTCCTACTTAAAACCTCAGTGGATACCATCAACAGGGTTGTGTAAATTGGTAAAGAAAGAACATACCAGGTGAATAAATAAAAGTGACTTCCCTTTAAGCAGGGGAGAGATGAAGCAAGAAAATGGTCAGTTACTGCAAATTGTAATTTGGTGGGGCTTTTATTTCACATCACTATTTCCTCAGAAAAAGTTCTTTGTCAGAAAACCCTGTCTTTTTTGGTGTGTGAGTGTGTGATCTACACATTTACTAAATATTTAAGATGGCTTGTTAGGAATAAAGTGTGTTGGTTATGTAAGATGTGGATATCTCAGGAAGGGAACAGAAAAAAATGGAAATAATGCTGGAATTGGAAAAGGAACTATTGACCATAAACTTTAATACAGTTTATGTGCAATAGTTGGTGGTTGTTGTCATTGTTTGTTAAATCTTGATCTATTCCTAAATGCAAATACTGTTCTCACAGAAACTAGGAAAATATACGGAATGAAATTGAGGTAAACTCAAACTAGCTTCAGTGTCAGCTGCTTGGTTGTATCTCCTTGTCCAGGACCCATGCCCTAGGTCCTTTCTGAAACAATCAAAAAAAAAATGTTTCATATACCAACAGCTTGTTAGAGACTTACTTGGAAGCCTGCTATGAATGACAATCTTGAGCTTACCTCAGACTTACTGAATCAGAACTGCATTTTAACAACATCCTTAAGTGGCACAATTGCTCTGTCAAATTTGAGAAGCACTGATGACTTTAACTGAGAAATGACTGTACATTTTCACAACTTGATCTTCCATTGTTTAAGGAGTTTCCAGCTACTGTTTCTACCCTCATGGAGGGATCTGAGGTTCATACTAATAAAAATGCATTTAATAATTACTTTGAATGAAAATCTCATTAAATCAGATCATTCGTTCCTAAAGATTTTATGCAGAGATTTTCATCATTGCACCATGTATGAGAAAAATCAACCCCTGCTGGTACCACAGACGTCCCAGGAAAGTTCACTTTCTGAGGGAGCAAAAAGGCCCAAATATATTGCACTTGGTCAAATCAGAAGTGCATACTGTGCCAGGAAAAACTAATGTTTTCCCTGCACTGGCTTTGACATGTTCACACATGAATGTATTTCATTCAGAAAAAGTAAAGGCTCTAGAATGGCACAGTCGGATTTTATGAGAAACAGATGTGTCATGGTTCACCCACTCCCTGACCACCTGTGGTTTGCCCATGACTCAACTTTCTTGAATAAAGGGAGTTAACTCTTGGATCCTGAACAAACTCTAAATTACATATTTATTTTCTTCCTCCTCATATTTCTCTTCACTGCTCATTACTATGATAGAACCTTACAATTCAGAGAAGTTTGAATAAGCTACAAAAAGAATTCTTAACACTCCAAAGCATTTTCATTTAAAGGCAAATACTTGCTCTGGTATTTAGATTGAAATACTGTTCAAAGTTCAGACAGAGTATCAATTTATCCAGCCAACTAGAAAAGGTGATTTTTATTTACATTTTAAAGTTCCCTAGTTATGGAGTGTCTTGACTTAGTGTTTATTTCTTAGTTGAGGGTAGGACTTATTCTCATTCATAAATATGCTTTTAGGTACTATTGATTAATCACTTAATTCTCAAACACATCTAGCCATGGAATAGTGTGGACAAATTAAAGCCATTAATATTCCTCAAATTTTAGTTCAAGCAATACCTGCTGTTAAATCTCACAGTGAACCACTGCTTCCAATTGCTCACAAGTAGCCAAAAGGAAGGATTTGAACTTCATTACATTTTATTTCTCTTGCCTTGCTCTGCTTTCTGTTCCACAGAAAATGGGCAGGGAAAAGGTCCAACCACAGGTAGGTGGATGGAAAAATACAAGGCACAAATAGCCCACATAGGGAATAATCCTGCCTTGAACAGCCATGGACAATATTTTTTAAAAATATTTTTATTTCCATTTATGTAATCAACTTAGGGTTGTTTTTGACACGCCATTGGGGTATTTGGTTTTTTCTTTTCATAGAATCGTCTTTATTTATTTCTTCAGAAGCATTATCTAATTAAAAACAAACATATAAATTAAAGTAGCCTGTCAAAGAAGTACTCACCATTAACGGGCCAAATTATAATTACAGTGACAACACTGTCAACAAAAAGTAAAGGCAGAAACCTTTTTAAAACCATAATTATTTCATTGATTAAAATTTTTAATTGAAATATAAATAGCATGGAATTTGAATTTTGTAAAACCTTGATCTGAATATCTTGGTGTCAAAATGCTATCCAAAATGATACATGGAAAATTTTACATACTTTTTAATATATGGAGAAACTTTTTCTTTCAATTTTTAAAATTAATTTATTTAAATGCATTTCAAGTCATAGTACATATATAGAGCTCAATTTTTCCATTTCTCTGGTTGCAGACCAGATAGAGTCACACCATTTGTGTCTTCATGCATGCATCTAGGGTAGTGATGACCATCTCATTCAACCATCTTTACTACACTCATTCCCTTTTCCCTGCCCCCTTCTCCTTCCTGCCCCATTCAGAGTTCCTCCATTTCTCCTATGTTCCCCATTCCCACTCCTCTTATGTATCAGCATCCACTAATCAGAGAGAACATTCGGCATTTGTTTTTTTGGGATTGGCTTACTTCACTTAGCATAATGTTCTCTAATTCCATCCATTTACCTGCAAATGCCATAATTTTATTCTCTTTTATTGCTGAATAGTATTCCATTGTGTATATGTACCACAATTTCTTTATCCATTCATCTTTTGAAGGGAATCTGGGTTGCTTCCACAGTTTTGCAATTGTGAATTGTGCTGCTATAAACATTGAAGTGGCTGTGTCACTGTAGTAGGCTGTTTTTAAATCTTTAGGGTATAGGCCAAGGAGTGGAATAGCTGAATCAAATGGTGGTTCCATTCCAAGTTTTTTAAGGAATCTTCATACTATCCAGATTGGTTGCACCAGTTTGCAATCCCACCAGCAATGTTTGAGTGTGCCTTTTTCACCACATCCTCACCAGCACTTATTGTTGTTTGTATTTTGGATAGCTGCCATTCTGACGGGTGAGATGAAATCTGAGAGTAGTTTTGATTTGCATTTCTCTAATGGCTAGAGATGTTGAACATTTCTTCATATATTTGTTTATTGATTGTATATGTTTTGTTTATTGATTTGTTTATTGATTGTATATCTGAGAGGTTTCTATTCAGCTCCTTAGCCCATTTATTGATTGAGTTGTTTGGTTTTTTGGTGTTAAGTTTTTTGAGTTCTTTATATATCCTGGAGATCAGTGCTCTATGATGTGCATGTGGCAAAAATTTGCTCCCATAATGTAGGCTCTCTGTGAAACTTAAGAGACAAAGAAGCACATAACCTGGCCACCATGAGTCATTGGCAAACCCTAGACGGGAACTCCCAAGCGCATTGCCTAAAAGAGTATTATGTAAGTGCAAATGCATTATTACTTCTATCCAGAGTGAAAAAATGCTCTGGGATGGATAATCTGTAAAATCTGATAAATAATAATTTTAGAAATAAAAATTTTCTAGAAACCATCTTCAATGTCATTTTGAAATTTAGTTTTCAGATAAGAAAATACCCTATTTTAAAACAATTTATTTGGGAACACAGACTTTTTGAAGGTAACCCATTTAAGATAACTCTCAATGAATTTTCAATGTCCTTAGTGATTTGTTAATTTTATCAATAATAAAATCAAATGACAGTGTATTTTGATTATAGATTGAGTGAAAGAACAATGATTTTTTTTAAAAAAAGATAGTTGTTTTCAAATGGTCATAACATATGGCCTTATAAGACCATTCAGTTAAAAAAAAGTCACAATACTGACATTTCATAATATAGGTTACTCTATATGGCCAAATATGATTCTATTTCATGCATTAAAATGAACTTGATGTTAAATGCTTTGAATTAAATAAATATAAAATAAAAAGCCCAATTTATTGATCACACATACTGATTTTATATCTTACTGTGTGTAATTTACCCAGAATAAATTCATATACCTGGTGATATTATCCTCAAAAAGAACTTTTATTGCTCAATCCTTCCATTTCCATCCCTTCAACAAAATATTTAGTGAGTTTTATCAATTTATGACATTTTAAATTTATAAAAGATCTTCTAAGTATGCCAGTTAACCAAAGATTTTATTTTCAGATTTTAGTTTAAACTGGTAGTAGGATGCAAAATATTTTTTAGAAAGAGACTAAGATATAGTTTCTGCCATTAAGAAGCCTATAATGTAGCTGAAGAGAAAAACCTTTCCAAAATTAGCTTTCCTACAAGAGAAGTTATTCAAAGTGGTTTTGGGGAGCAACAGACATAGAGGGAAATTAAGAAATAGCATTTGAACTGAATCTTAGGAGGACAGGCAGTTCTTTTGATAGAAATATTGAAAGGTAATTTCCAGGAGAAGGTACAATATGCTTGGTCTCAGGAAACTGCAGGGTGAATTTAGTTAGTGATCCATCCGGTGAGATTTGGGCTCAGTGTAGAGAAAAGGTATTGCACATAGGTTGAAACCAGGTTTGAGAAGCCTTGAATGATGCACTATGGAGTTAATGCTATTCTTTAGATAATGGGGCAATAAGAAAAAAAATATCTTTGTGAATTTTTCTAATCAACTCGTACTCACACTAGTTATAAAAAAGAGATATGGTAAGGTACGTATACATATTTAGAATTAAATAAGTAGAATTAAATTATCAAAATAGTTTACACTATTTGAAATTGCCATTTTCAAAAGTAAACAACAGTCAAATATGATCAGTTTTGTATGGTCAACCTTCATAATTGATCCTGGAATCAGAAATGTGTATTTTACAATTGACTTGTTTTATGAGAAGATATTCTTAAAATGTAACATAGTCATCACTGTGGTTTAGTACAAAACACAATGGATCAATTCTGCAATTTTTTGACTACTTACCATTTCCTAAGCACATTGTAAGCCACATTAAATACCTTGATTCTTTTCTTATTATTGGATTCATTTGAAGAGTTAGTGATAGTCAGAATGCTTATGTAAGTTTCTCCAAATCACCAGCAGTAAATGATTTTTAAGTAGAATAATAAAGCCCAAAATAATTACACAAATTTCACCAATTCATTAGCTAGTAAATGGTAGTATTGGACTTCAAGTATCTTTATTTAGTTTGGTTTGGTTTGATTTTAGGTTTTGGTTTTGATTTTTGCTACATTCTGTTGTTTCACATTGGCATTAAGGTGCCTCTGGAGTGTGACTGGAAGCCTTCTAGTGAAAAGTCAAATTTTTGTTCAGCAAGTGGCTGTAGTGGCCACCAAGACAGACATTATCCTTTTGCTTATAAGCTCATATTTGAGTTCAGAGACAGATATAAAACACTAATTACAAGCTAATTTTTCACTAAAATTATACTGTATGTAATGAGATAATATACGATTGGGTTCAGAGTGTGTAAGAGGAGAAACTTGATTCCCAGTGCAGGAAGAATGACTTTGGACATTTACTAATACCTTAAGAAAAGAAAGAGGAGTTAACTGGTAATTGAGAGGAGAGGATTTTAGGCAAAGAAAATAGCCTAGTAAAGATTTTGGTCTTCCTTAAGTAATAACAAAATCTCAATTCAAGTGAGCTTAGAAGTAAAAACCAGAATCTTAAAAAACATGCTTTGACTCAGGCTATGCTCCATGTATTAATATGGGAATTCATCTCTGAAATCATTACCAATTATTTTGTATTTTAGTCCATTGCACAAATAGGATCCTCACACCCTGCTGACCTGCTAAGTCCTAAATTGTGCAAAGTTTATACTGACAAACTGGAACAGCCAGTTCATGTAAAATAAGAGACTGGACTAAGTTATTGCAAAGCTCTGTTTCTGTTCTAACAATGTGTAATATTGTGTTTCTGGGTTTTTTGGAATTGATACTGCAAAATTTAATACCTGGTTTTATTAGAAATAGGGCATAGTGAACACATGTACAGTAACGGAGGATGGGAAGTGAGGGAAGAGTCATTCTAGATTCTGCTAGGTTCTAGAATGCTTCCCGAGGAAGCACAGAAAAATTGTGTGTCCCTGTCAATGTTTAAATGTTATTAATAACTTTAATAATTAAAATGTAGTGTAATTTCTTACTTGCTGAAATTTGTTAAAAGAAAAATAAAAGCCTAACCAGCACCACAATTGAGCCATAGAGTATTTCCATTATCCCCCAAATTCCTCTATTCCTCTTCTCCCAGTCCTCATTTCTGGCAATCACTGGTCTGATTTCTGGTCCCCTAGTTTTGCCTTTTCCAGAATGTCAAATAGATGGAAGTATATAGTATATGGACTTTGATGACTGATTTTTTTCACCAGCATAATATTTTTGAGATTTATCCATTTTATTGCAAGTATCATTTCTTCACTCATTTATATTTTCAAATTGTATCCTATTTTACACATGTACAATAATTTCACTTCTTAACTAATTGACAGATATTTAGTTTTGGTCATTATAAGTAAAATTGCTATAAACATCCCTAAGTAGGTCCTTGTGTAGATATTTGACTTGGATAAATATATTTATTCAAATATTTTAGTCCATTGCACAAATAGGATCCTTACACCCTGCTGACCTACTAAGTCCTAAATTATAGGAGAGGGAATCCTTGGTATGGTGAATGTGTGTTTAACTTTATAAGTTAAAATTTTAGCCACTTTTGTTAAGGGATAGTATCTAATTAATTTGAACTTTCATATCTCTAATACCTAAACATAACATCTTTTCATGTTATTATCTATCCATATCTCTTAAGTATACATATTTAAAATATTTTTCTCATTTAAAAATGTTTTGAGTTGTTTGCTTTCTATTGTTGAATTGTAATACTTCTTTATAAATTCTGGATGTAAGGATGTTTTGAGATATGTTTTGCAAATATGTTATCAAAGTCTATGACATGCCTTTTAATTTTCTTACTAGTGTCATTTAAAATTGTGTAGACTCTGATATTTCCTGCATATGGATTCATATGGTCTACAATTAAAAGATAGATGCTTACTTGCTTGCCTTGTCTTTTCTTTTCTCTTTCTTTCTTTTTTGCTTTTCTTTCTTTCATGAATAATTTGATTTTTGTTCATTTTCCATTGGCTAGAACCTCCACCATGATGCTGAATAGGAGTAGTGAGAACAGTCTCACCATGTTCCTCATCTTGGGTAAAAAGCATTCATTGTTTCACCATTGTGAAGTTAGTAGTAGGTTTGTTTTAGATACCCTTTCTCAAGTGGAGGAAGTTCCTTTCCATTTTAAGTTTGCCAAAAGGATGTTGAATATCATAAAGGATGTTGAATTTTGTCAAATGTGCTGAATATTGAACTGACCTTGAATTTCTGGGATAAACTCACTTTGTCATGATGTGTTCTCTTTGTTCTGTATCATGTAATTTGGATTGCTAAAATTTTGTTGTGGTTTGTGAACATATTTTATATTAGTGGCTCTTGATTGTGGACAACTTTGCTCTCCATAAGATATTTGGCAACATCTGGAGACATATCTGGCTGTCACATGTGGAAAAGTGGGAAGATTTTGTACTGGCATCTAGAGGTAGAAGCCAGGTCCTGCTAAATACCCTAAATTGCACAAGAATGCTCCCCACAACAATTATCAATAGTGCCAAGTTTGAGGAAATCCTTCTGTATAGGATTTTAAATCTTTTAAATTTATTTAGATTTATCATTTTATGACCCATAATATTGCTATCTTGGTGAATGCTCAAAACATATATGAAAAGAATGTTCATTCTCTTAATGTAGGGAGGAATGTTATACAAATGTCAATTAGGTCAAGTTGATTGGTAGAGTTCAAATCTTCTGTATCTTTACTGATTTTTCTGTATTCTCTACATTGAATACAGAAAAGATTACTGAGAGAAGAGCACTGAAACTATAATGGAGCATTTTTACTCTTACTTTCATTTTGATTAGTATTTGCTTCATGTGTTATGAAGCAGTGCTGCTAGGTACATTCAACTTTATATGTCTTCATAAAGAATTAACTTCTTCATTATTATGCAATGTCCCTCTTAGTCTTAGTACAATTTCTTCTGAAGCCTAATTTCTTTGTTAATGGTATAGATACTTAAGCTTTATTTTGGTTAGAGCTTATGAGGCATATTTTTTTAAAATATTTTTTAGTTAGACATGGACACAGTGTCTTTATTTTGTTTCATTTATTTTTGTGTGGTGCTGAGGATTGAACCTAGTGCCTCACATGTGAGAGGCAAGTGCTCTGCCACTGGGCCACAACCTCAGCCCATGAGGTGTATTTTTTAATCCTTTAATTTTTTTTTTTTGGTACTGAAGATTGAACTCAGGGGTACTCGACCACTGAGCCATATCCCCAGTCCTATTTTGTGTTTTATCTAGAGACAGGGTCTCACTGAGTTACTTAGCACCTCCCCATTGCTGATTAATCCTTTAATTTTTAAACTATATCTCTCTACTTAGAGTATGCTGATTGTGTAGATCACATAGTTGGGAATTTTAAACTCTTTTTGAAATTTTCCATTTCTTAAATGATGTATATAGAACATTATAAACATTTAATGTGATTATATGGTAGGTATCAATGTAGATTATAACCTACTACATTGCTAATTGTTCATTGACTCATGTGCTTGTTCCTTTTTCTTTCTTGTCTTGGATTAAATATTGTTATGGCTACATTTTTTTTTGGTACCAGGGATTGAACTTAGGGACACTCAACCACTGAGCCACATCCCCAGCCCTATTTTGTATTTTATTTAGAGACAGGATCTCACTAAGTTGCTTAGTGTCTCGCTGTTGCCAAGGCTGGCTTTGAACTCACGATCTTCCTGTCTCAGCCTCCTGAGCTGCTAGGATTACAGGTATGCACCACCATGCCCAGTTTTTATAACTACATTTTATCTCCAGTATTGGCCTATTGTTTACTTATCCTTTTAAAAATTTTAGTAGTTACTATAAGGTTCACAGTATACATCTTTAGCTTATCATAATCTACCCTCAAGTAATTTCATGCTATTTCATCTCTAGTATAAGAACCTTACAACACATTGCATTCACTCCTTCCCATCCTTTATGCTACTTTTATAATTCGTTTTGCTTCTGTATGTTATAAATCTCACAATACATTGTTACTTTATTTAGACAGCCAATTATCTTTAAAAATGATTAGAAGTAAGGAAAATATCTTTTATATGGACCTTTATTTTTATAATTTTCAGTGATGTTTATTTCTTTGTATAGTTTGAAATTTCAATTTGGTGTCATAAAGATGAACTTTTTTTTTTATAGGATAGGTCTGTTGGCTTTGTACCTGTCATACAGCAGCATTCATTCACCTCCTACATGCCTCTGCCACAGCAAGGACTTCTGTCTAATTTCCTACTCTGCATCTTTCTCATGCGCACCTGATGGAGGCCCATGGAAAAGAGCTTATAAGTGTGGATTATTCTGTGTCTGAAGTTCCTAGGTGAACTGGCATATTAGTCCATAGTTTCAATTTTTAGGTCCATGAGAATTTAAGCTAATTTCTTCCTACCCACTAGTATAGAGGCCCCTTCCTTCTCTCTCTGCTTTGCAAAGATAAAATATTTTATACATCCCTTTTGGAGAGCTTGTCACTCTTTGGAATTTAGCTTACTTGGTTGCCATGACCCTCAGCTCCCTAATGGGCTCAAGGAGAGTTGTGATTTTATACATCTTCTGGCTTCTGTTTATTGTTTGAAGGAGCAAGGTTCTTGTGTCTTTATACATTCTCTACTGATATAGAACTCCCTTTTTCACCACTTAAATAAATATGTTTTAGTTAATTTCGGATTGAAATGGTTTGAAACATTTCAGAATTCTAGTTTGCATATCTTAAAATGGAATTTCAATAGCCCTAAGTTATCTTCCATGATCTTAATTGTAAATTAAAAGGTGGCCATATGTGCCATCTTTTAACAACTTGTAGGGCTTTACTATTATTTATCATGACTCAAAGTGTAATTTCCACATAAGCATTAAAATCATTTCTCTAAAAGCAAGCAACTATGAAAATGTCATGAATTCCATGGCTCATCACTTATGTGGAAGTAATGGCAGGATGAGATGAACTTTATGAATTGTCTGAATTCCTACTTACTGCATTTTACTTGTTTTAATTTTTATAAAAGTTTATCTTGAACATATGTATCTTTCCATGCTCATTGAATTCACATAATTAAAATACACATACTTGATTGAAGTAAATCCATTTAAAAGAATCATTGTTTTAATTCCTTTGAATCTAGACTCATACAAGAAATAAAATTTCAAAATTCCCTTAAAATTGTTATATATTATCCAATCAATATTCAGACGAGCTTTTGTATTGAAAACTGCCTTCCAAATTTGTGGAATGCAATATACATGTCAAATGTAAAGAGTCATTGATACCCATGAAATAATTTCACCCTCATTTATTCTGGGATCAAATATTGTAAAGAAATTTAACATTATATATGGACTAATATGAAAAGAAACTAGATGAACTGCAATAAAGCATTCAAATTGAGTTTTTTAGGTAGTGTGTTCATACGTTAGCCCTTGGAAAAAATATGAATCAGACAGAATCATAAGCAGCAATGAGTGAAAATGCACAGTTTGCCAAGTGAGGCACTTGAGGAAAATGCTATTCATATAACATTGTCTAATCAGTGTGCATTTAAGGTATCTTTCAAAGAAAATATATAATCTTTCATGTATGGGCTTTTGTTATTTTATTTTTTATAATTTTTCATCATGAAGAAATTAGTGCGGTTAGAAAAAAATGCTTGATTTAAATACATTTTTAATGACAAAAAATTAATAAGGAAGTTAATTATAATGTTATAAACCCTATTAGTGAGATTTTCTTGCAGTTTGAGGAGTTTTATATATTTGAATCAGAGTTATTCAAGAAATATTTATTTTCCAGGTATAGTCCAGTACATCAGTGGCTACAATAGCATGGTCTCTCCCTCCAAGTGGCTTTCATTCTAGAAAATGGACGTGAAGAGCCATGAGTCCAAGTGCTGCAAAAGGCAGGCTGTAGAATCATTGTCCAGAGATCTGCCCTACACAGCCAGGCAAGGGTCACACTGAGGATGGGGATCACTGGAGGAAGAAAATAAAAAAGATGCCTCTCTTCTCTTCTTCATGCTATTGTTCATAAGACTGTGGCTTCAGAGCCTAAGTTTTCCTATTTTCTTTAAGAACATGGAGTTCCCTGTGCAATTCACTTATATCTCCTTAGCCCTCATATCTCCTATTATTTTGCTGTTCATATGGATGCATTTCAAAATAATAATGTTTTACAAGTAATATTTTTATTTTTCCAGATTTTTGTTTTATATTTTTTTCAAGATTTTAAGACATTTTTACGAGAAGATTTTAGTAATTTGTGTGAATAAAGCATGACTTTGCTAAAATGTGTAGCCACAAATAACCCAGGGGAGAATTCATATTAGAATTGAGGGATCAGATACAAATTTTCTCCTAATTATATACAAAGAGTTTAGGTTGAACCATCCTCAGTGTGACCCTTGCCTGGCTGTTGATTTTGTTTTCTCTCTACTGAATTTGTTTATCAGTTCTAATAGTAGTTTGTTAGCATCTTTATGTTTTTCCATGTATAGAATCATCATTTGCCAACAGGGATAATTTTGCTTCTTTTTCCTGTTTTCATGCCTTTTATTTCTTTCTCTTACCTGATTTCTCTGGATAAAAGTTCAAATATTAAATTGAATAAGAGCAATAAAAATGGACATCCTTGTCTTGTTCCTGATCCTAGAGAAAATGCTTTTGTTTTTTTTCCATTAAGTATGATGTTGATTGTGGGTTTATCATATGCAGCCTTTATTATGTTGAGCTATGATCCTTCTATGCCTAATTTTTTCAGGGTTTTTACCATGAAGGAATGTTGAAATGTATCAGAAATGTCTAATACATCTGTTAAATAATCATGTGATATTTTATCCTTGATTCCATTTGTGTGGTATATTATATTTATTGATTTGCATATGTTTAATCATTCTTGCATCTCTGGAATGAAACCAACTGATCAAATTGTATGATCTTTTTGATGTGTCATTGAGGTTGATTTGCTAGTACTTTGTTGAGGATTTTTACATCTGTATTCATCAGAGATGTGGGCCCATAGTTTTCTTTTTCATTGTATGTTTATTTAATGCTTTAAGTCACCTTTGAATGTGCTCACCTATTTAGATTGTACATTTCTGTTGTTTATTTATTCATATTTACTTCAGTTTGTTATTGTAAAGAAAATACCCAACTATGTGTCTGTAAGAAGTAGTCATGCCAGGCTAGGTCTTGCCTACAGTTCTTTCAAACTTGAGAACAGAATATAAAGAATAGAATCTAAGGAATCAAAGTATATTAGAAAGAAGTGATTATTAACATCACCCAAGGTGTTCAGAAATTTCAACATGAATAATAATGAGAGAGAATCAAGGAAACTAGAGACTTGGAAAGTGGGAAAAGGAGATCATTGGCCTTCAAGAACTTTCTATTGGATAAAACACCTTAAAGCCAATAGAAAACCAGAGGTACCATGTGATGCTCCTTATTTCAGATAAACCTGATTCTTCTTTTTTTTATATATTTGTTCTAATTAGTTATACATAACAGTAGAATGCATTTGACACATCATACATAACTGGAGTATAACTTCTCATTCTTCTGGATGTACATAATATAGAATCACACCGGTCATGTAATCATATATGCACATAGAGTAATAATGTCTGATTCATTCTACTATCCTTCCTACCCTCATGCCCTCCTTTCATTCCCTTCTGTCTAATCCAAAGTACCTCTATTCTTCCCTACCCATCCCCTACCTTACTGTAAATTAGTATCCGCATATCAGATAAAACATTCGGCCTTTGTAAGCCTGGTTCTTGAGTCAGAAACATCATTGAACAGCAGAGTTGGATAGAACCCAAAACCTTAGGAGATAAATGACCTCCTGGGAATGTGAAAATGCTAAACCATAAATTTTTTGATCTTTAAGTCTGAGGTAAAAAGACCTAACTCTTAGCAAACAAATTTCCTCGTCTCCAAACCTTTTACTCCTTTTCCTGCTCCTGTTCTAAGCAAAAAAACTATTATGGTATATGAATGATCAGTTCATGTTGATTTTGGCTCAGATTAAAGAAGGACGGTATATAAGTTCAGCTTCATACTATAACAGTCTGCCTCCTGCTTTTATTTAGCTCTCAACATAATAATGACTATGCAGCAGAACATTTTGGAGTAACTGTGTCTAGTAGAGGCACTGCCCTGATCTTACCTGTACACAAGTAGGAGACAGTGTCCTTATGGGTATATAACTGTGCCTTCTAATTTACATAATAGAGCACCAGTTTATAGCCCATTTGTTTTCAAAATATCATGGTTTGGATGAAAATGCATTTGGTTACTCTGTTAATGAGCCACTTCTCTAGAGATGGAATCTCCCTAGAAAGGAAACTAAGTATCTGAACATACCCACAGATTGTATTAAATATTACTAAAAGGTGAGCTTTAAATATTTTACAGTCACATTAAAAGAACTAAAGAGGTACAGTATAAGAAAAAGGATAAATCTTCACAAATACGCTCACACACACCATTCAGCAATGTTTTTTCCAAATTGAAGTACCCTGAGTCTTAACAGTATAGTAAGAAAAAAGGGAAGAAAGTAGATAAGATGTGCAAATAATTCAACCCTTACTAAAAGGGCAGAAGGACAAGAAACACAGCTCTTACTAAACAGAAACACTGAAACACTCAGCACTTCTGCCCCAGGATAAACAGGATTCCTCTGAGCAACTAATTTCATAAGAAGGAGAAAGAAGCCCCTTTCCAGATGACAGGCTTTTTCTTCACAATGAGCGTGTCTGACTGTTGGACTTCATCTATACTTGGTAATTTTTATTAATAAACCAAGTCCAGCAATTCATGCAGTACTAGGAAAGGATCTAGTTGGAAAGAGCAGCATTAGTATTCCAGATTTAGGTCTAACAGCGTAGCAAGGTCTCCTGGGTAAAGTTTTAAGAGCAATTAGAGCTAATTAAAAAGACAGACTTGTCAGCACCTGAACAATGTGGAAAAAAAGTCAGTGACTTGGCTTTTGATTTTGAGCTGCACCCAAGTTAAAGCTGAATACAATTGGTTTTTCAGGAGTGTGTGTATGTGTGTGTGGAGCATGTGTGTAGGGTGAGAGGGTTGATAAACATAGATACAGTTCAGCTTTGGAATAAAAGTGAAAGGCATTCTTAGTTGCTTTCAAATCCTCTAAAAATAGCCACAACCCTCTCTGCCAAAGCTAATATAGACAGGATTCCCATGGAAACCCTCTGGGCTAGAAGGGGCGGGCATTATTTTTTCACCAGTTATTGGTTAAATAACTCTTACTCATGTTCTATAACGTAGAAACTGACGAAGCAAACACTAAATGTAACTGTTTATCTGATCTGCTTGTCTAAAGGAGAGGGTACAGCAGTGCCTGTACTTAATTCAAAATTGTCACAAGGAAAGCTGTGTAGAAAAAAAAAATGCCACCTTGCTGTATATTTTGTGCATGTGCTGCACATTGCTTTAGATTGTAACTATATTTTTATATTATTGGGCACATATTTTTTATCTGATAGAAGTTCTCACATGTGCCCCTAACCTAGCTCCAGTGGCAGGAAGTGTATGTGGGGGACTTCTTGCAAAGCAGTTTTTATTATTTTGTTAATTTTCAGATGATGGTTAAGAATTTCAAAACATATTAAATGCCAAGAATGATCAACGTATTTCTTTTTCTTCTAAGTATTTTAACACCTTTGGAAAAAGTATTTAAACAACAAATTACCTGTTAAAACTATCAATGTAAAAATATAAAGAATTTAAATATATTTTTTTAAATATTTATTTTTTAGTTGTAGGTGGACACAATAGCTTCATTTTTTTTATTTTTATGTGGTGCTGAGGATCGAACCCAGGGCAGCCCGCATGCTAGGCGAGCACGCTACCACTGCGCCATAACCTCAGCCCCGAATTTAAATATTTTTAAACTTAAAAAGCAAAAATACAATAAAATTAAAAAAGTATTTTCCATGTAAGTTTCAATATAAAAATCATGACTAAATTAATGACTAATTGACAGTCATTTTTAAAAATTGATATCTGTATTTTTATCTTTTCCTCTTCTACTTTCTGATAATGTATTTTATAAGCCACATTAGAAATGATAATTACTAAATGTACATAATCCTTAATAACCTACAAAACACTTCCATGTAAGCCAGATTTAATCATCATAAATGTAAAACTTAAAACCTTTTATAATTATTCAATACTTATAAAAGAACCATTCTTATCATGTCATTTTATTTCTTCATATGGTTAATATCATTTAACCCATAAATCTACAAAATATTTTTGCACTAACTACAATAGGAATGTTTTCTGTCTTAGTATTTACTTCTTCAAATAAGGATTGAGATGCAATACCCTGAAATATCACAGCTCACAAAATGTACCATAGAGCTCTATTTTAGCTATTCTTATCCCCAAATATCAGCAGTCGTGTCTAGAAACAAGCCTTTGATAGGCGGAAGTCACCAAGATTCCCAGATTGCATCTGCAAGTTTCCAGGGCCAGGTGCTAAAAAGGTCTGGTTTTTCTCTCCTGTCACAGTGGCCAAGAGGCTTACGCAGAGAAGCTTGTGAGTCCCACACACAGCCCTCCTCATCACTAGAGCTGGGTGAGGGGCACATCCAGGAATCAGTTTCCTTCTTCTCAGCACCATCTTCAGGAGACAGTCACTGTTTCCCAAGGGAATACAAATAGAACATCCGACCTGTTTGATATGCCTGTAAGTGTTCCATATATGAAGAATTTTAAAAATCACATTAAATGTTTGTGGGGAAATAAAGGGTAGGACATTGCAATCAGGAAATAATGCTTTGGTTGTCAACTTGCAGATTTAAAATTATTGTCACATTGTTATTGTTTGGAGTGAAGTGTCCCCCAAAAGCTCATGTGTGAGACAATGCAAGAAGGTTTAGAGGAGAAATGATTGGGTTATGAGAGCCTTAACCCAATCAGGGAATTAATCTGGGGGACTGAATGGTAACTGAAATTGGGTAGGGTGTAGCTAAAGGAGGTAGGCATTGGGGGCATGGCTTTGGGCTATATATTTTGTATCTGGTAGGTGGAATCTGTCTCTCAGCTTTCTGATCATGTGAGCTGATTCCCTCTGCTACACTCTTCTGCCATGATGTTCTGCCTCATCTCGAGCCCTGAGGAATGGAGCCAGCCTTCTATGGACTGAGACCTCTGAAACTATGATCCCCAAATAAACTCCTCCTCTAATTATTCTTGTTAGGTCTTTTAGTTACAGCAATGAAAAACTGACTAAACACACAGTTTTAGTTTTGTCAGAAAGTACAGGAGGGGAGTAGGGAGGGTATAGTATAAAAAGTGCAGGTCTTAGAATTACTCAGAGCTGTGTTTGAAACATAGCTTTGCCACCAACTAGCCATGTGACCCCAGGATCCTCTTTTTTAAGAAATTCAGACCCTATACACATTTTGATTGATGGCAACACAATTAAGGATATGAGACCTGTTTATCATTTTAATCAGGAATCAGCATTCACAATGTCCAAACATGCTTGGGCACTGAAGGATTTTGAAAACATCAAGACCAAAAGGTGGTGTAGGGCAGCCTAAACTATGATATTGTTGTCATCTACTAGAAATTTAATTTGGAAGAACATGAAAAGACAGGCAGTGTTTCCTAGGTAATAAAATAAACACAAACTGTTATCCAGATGAGAAGGAGATGACACTATCTCATGATTAAATGAGACAGTAATAGTATGCATTGTTTGCAACTCTTTAAATAACTCAAATTTACTGCTTCAAATTACAGATTATTTAAGTACATTACATTCATCCATTTTAGTCAAATTTCCTTTTTATGCTTTCTTCTAAATTGGACTATCATTGTCATTTGAATCTAATTTAAATATTTAGTCTTATTTCAAGATATAAAAGCAATTGAGTAGCACTGAACCATTTTAATGATGCTTGTAATAAAAACACATGCACGCGCGCACACATACACACACACACAATCCTACATAGTTATATTGTTAAGCTATTACCCAGAATCAGATGTTTTCATACAATAATAAAAATCTTTCCATAAATGGTAGATTTTAGTTCACCTATAAACTGTGAATAATGTAATATATTACTTATTTATTGTGATTAAAAATTCACTTTCTTATCAATATTATCTTTTCTTAATGTTTTTCTGAAAAAGTACTGGTGCCCTAGGCCCTGGGTAGGTCACTTCCACAGCATGTAGAGTAGTATTAACAAACCTTACATTGATTATTTTTTAAAACAGGCTTAATAGCCCCACAGGCAGGATGTGTTGGCCTTAAAGGGATGAGTTATTATAAACACTATCTGTGTAGACATTTGAAAGAAACAGCGTGGGAGTTAAAATTACAGGTTCAAGAACCTATTTTTCGTCTTTCTCCCACACATATACTCATCTCCTGTCATATTCTTTCCCAAAAGTTTGTAAATTTCCAGTATTCCAATAAATTCTTCCTTTAAATAAATGCATAAGGTATCAGTTACAGGTCATTTTTGATGCTCTTAATTGCCTTGAGTCAAGATTTTTCATATCTGAATGCTTAAAATACAAATTCTTATGCTTCTAGTACTTCAGTATCAGAAAAAATTCTGCTATCAATAGAAAGGTATTCATTTCAAGTCTGTAGCCTTATTGTAAAAATATAGACTTTATTGTAAAACAATTAGTATATATAAACCATATAAATTTTTTAACCTGAAAGGAGGACTCCAACTAGTTTTTTCCCTCAGTTTCACAGTATTCTAGATCAGGTGTGCTAAGTGAGGAGAGAGGAATCCTAAGAGGGGGGATATATGTGGAAGAAGGTTTTTAGTATTCCATATTTCCAAGTGATTTCTTGAGGGGTCATGTGGAAGCATAAGATATTTGGAAGAGAGGAAAAAAATAAACTGAATGATCTACTCTTTCCTTATCTTGTATCCTTAGGAAAGTTATTCAGTCTTTTTTCACTTTTATCTCCATCTCAGTATATAACACCAATGAAAACAAGTTTGTTTGTTTTAGCAGATCCATAACTCTGTTTATAAAGTACCTATAAACCCTTAAATTATTGTATAAGCATAAAGTCTTATGTTCATTATTTAAAAATGTTTTTATTAGTGTATTAGAGTTATACATGATACTGGGGCTCATATTTACATTATTATATATGTACAAAATACAATTTGCTCCATTTCAGTCTCCAGTACTTCCTCTTTCTCTCCTCTCCTCCCTCCCACTGTTCCCTTTCCTCTTGCAATATTGGTCCTTCTTATATTTATTTGCAGCTTTTTTCATTGGGGCTTTATAGATATACATAAAGGTGGAATTTACTGTTGTGCATTCACATACATACATAGCATAATTTAGTCAATTTCATTCTGCATTTTTTCCCCTTTTCTGTCCCTTCTCCCTCCCCTTCTGTTCCCTTCCTCTACTCCACTGATCTCCCTTCTACTTTCATGGGATCCTCCATCATTTTTATCCCCCTCATTTTTCTCTAGCTTCTGCACATGAGAGAAAACATTCAACTGTTGACTTTCTGAGGAAGGTTTATTTTACTTAGTGTGATGTTCTATAGTTCTATCCATTTACCAGCAAAGGCCATGATTTCATTCTTATTTATGGCTGGGTAAGACTCCATGGTATATATATTCTACACTTTCTTTATCCATTCATCTGTTGATGGGCTCTTGGGCTGGTTCTATTACTTGGCTATGTGAATTGCACTGCTATAAACATTAATGTGGCTGTATCACTATGGTATGCTGATTTTAGTTCTTTTGGGTAAATACAAGGGTAGACAATCCCAGTAACCCTAGCTACTGGGAAGGTTGTATTTTCCAAGGTAATACTCAGAAAATGTCATTAGTAACTTCTAATCATAAGGAAACACTCTGCTAGTTTATCTGAAAACTTAGACCCCATTGAAAACTGCACTCATTTGGAATGACAAAAAGAAGAAATCAAAAAAAGCTTAGTGAACCTGGCACAATGATACACACCTGTAATCCCACCAGCTCATGAGGCTGAGACAGGAGGATTAAAAGCCAGCCTCAGCAAAAAAAGCCAGGAGTTCAAAGCCAGCCTCAGCAAAAGTGAGGTGCTAAGCAACTCAGTGAGACCTTCTCTCTAAATAAAATACAAAATAGGCTGGGGACATGGCTCAGTGGTTGAATCCCTGGTACCAAAAAAAAAAAAAAAGAGCTTTGTGAGACTTTATCAAAATATGTTCCTCCGATGCTTTAGCTGGAAATTGGTGTTTGATATCAATAAGATAAAAGAACATAAACAATTTTATGTAGCAAATACTAAGCATTCACTATGTACCTACTATGGAAAGTGCTGGGGGTGCTATTTTTAATAAGGAAAACACAAGACCTGATCTCTTGGGGTTTATATTCTAGTATATATAAGTCAGGGGTATGGACAAAAAAGGTAGATAATCAACCATCAACAAGTAAGCAGAATATCAGATAAAGACAATGGCTATGCAGAAAATCAAAACAGAGTGATGAGTCAAAATAACTGGTGTCTTCTTTATGCTGTGGTCAGGAAAGTCCCTTCTGGTAAGGTGATATTTAAGCTTAATTTTCAGCTTAATTTGCTCTGTAGAGACTGTAATGAGAATATTATTGAAGAGAGACCAGCTAGAAAGAAAGAAAAGAAGAAAGGTCCTAAAAAAAAGTGTGAGCTAGGGAGAAGTAAGATACTGACAAATGCATGGGAGGCAGCTCATATAGACTTGCTCATATATGCAGCTCATATAACGTGGGTACAGAGATTGGGCTGGATTATAAGTATGAAGACTTATCACTGGGGAGTTTTAAATAGAAGAATACTATGATCTGATTAGTATATTTAAAACACAATGCTATCTGCTCTGTGAATATTAGACTGGAAGGCAAGTGTGGGAAGGGAAAGACCTATTAGGAGACTGTTGAATTGTTAGGCAAGAGACTACAGTGGCTTCAGCTAGGATGACAGTAATAAAGACATTTATTCCTTTATTCTTTCATTTGACGCATATCTACTAGTGGTCTACTAATGCCAAATTCTATTCTAGGTATTAAGCTTATAGTAAAAATCAAAAGCAAATGACTTGCCCTCCTGTGGCCTAAGTATGGTGGAGGACATAGACATCAAGGGAATAGCAAACCCTGCAGCTACTTTTGGACAGGCTGTTGGGGAAGATCTCTGGGCAGACCTAAGGAAGGGAGCAAGCATGGTAGCTGCCTGGAGAAAAGACTCAGGCAGGGGTATATCAAGACCCTAGGATGGAGAATGTTTGGAGCACAATTGAATAGGAGGCAAGTGACCAAATCAAGGTTTGGAAGACAAATAGGGACTGGGTCATGCAGGGCTACATAGGCCACAGTAAGGACTTTAAATTTTGTACTTAATTCTATGAAAAATTCTAAGAAAGGACTTTAAATTTTAAGTTACTTACTTAAAAGTTACTTACTTAAAAATTTTAAGTAAGGACTTTAAATTTTGTACTTAATTCTATGAAAAATTCTTGAAGGGTTTTGGATGGGGGTATGATTTAATCTGATCTATATTTTAAAATAATTATTCTGGCTGGTATACGAAGAAAGGACAGCTGATGTGTGGACAACAGAAAGGAAGCAGTGAGACCCATTTGGAGACTGATTAAATGTTTGCTTTTGGACATGTTAAGTTTGAGATACCTATTAAATAGTCAAGAGGAGTTACCTAGTAGAGAGTTGTATATATAAAACTAGAGTTTAGAGTAGAAGATGAAACTAGAGAAATTAATTGGATTATCAAAACATGCAGATAAAATTTAAGCCATGGAACTGGATGAATTCACCTAAAAAGTGAAATTAGAAAAGAGAAGATGAAGGGAATGAATTTAGGATGTGTTTTGAAGATAAAGATAAATCATTTGCTCCTGAATCACAGACAGAAAACAATCTAGAATAAATTATTGACTTGAACAACTGATTGGATAATTGTATCAATCACTAAGTTGGAAAAGCTTGGAGAAGGAGCAGCCATCACTTGATAGGAAAAGAATCGAAATTCTCTTCCAGTGTGTTAAATTTGAGATATCTGTTAGACATGCAAAGGAACTTGTTAATATGCAATAGGTATTCAAAACCAAGAAGGAATGACATCAGGCAGTGGTATTAGGACAACTGGATAATTATATGCAAAAGAATTAAGTTGAACCCTCACCACATACCACAGGCAAAAATAAGTCAAAATGAACCAAGACCTAAATGTAAGATCTAAAACTATAAAGCTCTTAGAAGAAAATATAGGGGTTAAGAAACATGACTATAATTTGGCAAAAAAAATTCTTAGATATGATACAACATACATGAGCAACAGGAGAAAAGACAGATCAATTGGATTTATCAAAATTTAAGACTTTTTTTACTTCAAAACATGTCATCAAAAAAGTGAAAAAACAACCCACAAAATGGGAAAAATATTCACAAATCATTTAGCTGATAAGGACTTAATATATAGAATGTATAAAGAACTCTCACAACTCAATAATATGAGACAACCCAACTTAAAAAGTGAGTTAAGGGTAAGTAGACATTTCTTCAAATATTAATATGTATATTTTCAGGTGCTTATTGGCCACACATAAAAACATCTTGGCCAATAAGCATGTGAAAATATGTTTGATATGATTAGCCATTATGGAGATGCAAACCCAAACTACAGTAAGATACTACTTCATCCCAACTAGAATGGCTATGATAAAAAAAATCTGGTAAAGTATTGGGAGGAAATAGAGAAACTGGAACCCTCATGCACACTGGTGGGAAAATACAATTATGTAGTGATATTGAAAATTACTGTGATAGCTCTTTAAAGTGTTAAACATACTACCATATAACCTTGCATTTATAATCCTAGGTATACACCCAAAGCAAATGAAAACATATGTCAACACAAAACCTTGAACACATTCACAACAATATTATTCATAATAGCCAAAAGTGTATACAACACAAATGTCTGTCAGCTGATTAGTGGATAACTAAAATGTGGTGTAGCCATACAGTGGAATATTATTCTGCAGTAAATAGTAATGAAGTAATAATACATGTTGCAACGTGGAAGAACCTTGAAATAATATAAATCACAAAAGACCTCATATAGTATAATTGAATTTATGTGAAATATACAAAATAATAAAATATATCTATAGAGGCAGAAAATAGATAAGTGATTGCCTAGACCTGTGGTGGAGGAAAGGGTATAGTTAAAAGAAAAAAGGGACTCACTGCTAAAAGGTAGAGGGATGATGATTTTTTTAAGACTTTTTAAAATTTGTTCTTTTTAGTTATACATGACAGTAGAATATATTTTGACATATCATACATACATGGAGGATAACTTCCCATTCTTGTGGTTGTATGTAATGTGGAGTTACAGTGGTTGTGTATTCATACATGAACACAGGAAAGTTATGTCCTATTCATTTTACTTTCTTTCCCATTCCCATTCCCCCTCCCTTTTTGCGCATTCCACCCTGTCCAATATGTTGAATCTCCACCACCAACCCAGCCTACTGTGAGTTCACATCCAATATCAGAGACAACATTCAGCCTTTAGTTTTGGGGGGATTGGCTTATTTCACTTAGCATGATAGTCTCCAGTTCCATGCATTTACTGGCAAATACCATAGTTTCATTCTTCTTTAAGGCTGAATAAGATTCCATTCTTTCCATTAATCTGTTGAAAGTTACGTAGATTGGTTCCATAGCTTAACTATTATGAATTCAGTTGCTATGAAAATTGATGTGGCCGCATCACTATAGAATGCTGATTTTAAGTCCTTTGAGTATATACTGAGGAGTGGGATAACTGAGTCAAATGGTGATTCCATTCCAAGTTTTCTGAGGAATCTCCATACTGTTTTCCAGAGTGGTTGCACCAATTTGCAGTCCCACCAGCAATGTATGAGTGTATGTTTTTCCCCACATCCTTGCCAAACTTTATTGTTACTTGTATTCTTGATAATTACCATTCTGGCTGGAGTGAAATGAAATCTATGTAGTTTTAATTTGCATTTCTCTAATTGCTAGAGATGCTGGAGATTTTTTCATATATTTGTTGACTGATTGTATTTCTTTTTCTGTGAAGTGTCTATTCAGTTCCTTGGCCCATTTATTGATTGGGTTATTTGTTATTTTTGGTGTTAAGTTTTTTGAGTTCTTTATATATCCTGGAGATTAATGCTCTGAGGTGTACGTAGTAATGATTTTCTTAAATTCTGTAGGCTCTCTCTTTATGTTCTTGATTGTTTCCTTTGCTGTGAAAAAAACTTTTTTTAGTTTAATACAATCCATTCATTTATTCATGATTTTACTTCTTGCACTTTAGGAGTCTTGTTGAGGAATTATATAATGGAGATTTGGGCCTACTTTCTTCTAGCAGGCACAGGGTTTCTGGTCTAATGCCTAGGTCCTTGATCCACTTTGAGTTGAGTTTTGTGCAGGGTGAGAGATAGGCACCTAATTTCATTTTATTATGTGTGGATTTCCCATTTTCCCAGAGCCATTTGTTGAAGAGGTTATCTTTTCTCCAAAGTATGTTTATGGTGCCTTTGTCTAGTATGAGACAACTGTATTTATGTGGGTTCATCTCTGTGTCTTCTACTCTGTATGACTGGTCTTTATGTCTGTTTTGCTGCCAATACCATGCCACTATTGTTACTATATATCTGTAGTATAATTTAAGGTCTTGTATTGTGATGTGTCATGCCCCATGTTTCTTGCTGAGTATTGCTTTGGCTATTCAGTCTCTTATTTTTCCAAATGAATTTCATAACTACTTTATATATTTCTGTGAAGAACATCATTGGAAGTTTAGTGAGAATTGCATTAAATCTGTGTAGCACTTTTGGTAGTGTGGCCATTTTGACAATATTAATTATGCCTGTCTAAGAACATGGAAGATCTTTCCATCTTCTAAGGTCTTCTTCAATTTCTTTATTAAGTGTTTTGAGGTTTTCATTATAGAGGTCTTTCACCTGTTTTGTTAGATTGATTCCTAAGTTTTGTTTTGTTTTGTTTTTTAGGCTATGGTGAATGGAATAGTTTTCCTAATTTCTCTTTCAATTGATTAATCACTGATGTATAGGAATGCAATTGATTTATGGGTGTTAATCTTATATCTTGCTACTTTGCTGAATTCATTGATGAGTTCTAAAAGTTTTCTAATGGAGTATTTTTGGTTCTTCTAAATAGAGAATCATGTCATCAGTAAATAGGGATAGTTTGAGTTCTTCTTTTCCTATTTGTATTCCTTTAATTTCTTTCATCTGTCTAATTGCTCTGGCTAGAGTTTTCAAGACTATGTTGAATAGAAGTTGTGATAGAGGTCATTCTTATCTTGTTCCAGTATTTAGAGGAAATGCTTTCAATTTTTCTCCATTTAGAATGATATTGGACTTGGGCTTAGTATAGACAGCTTTCTTATTGTTGAAGTTCAATTCAATTTGTTCAATTTGGGCAGGTCATATGTCTCTAGAAATCTGTCAATGTTGTCAAGATTTTCTATTTTATTAGAGCATAAATTTTCAAAATAGTTTCTGATTATCATCTGTATTTCAGTAGTGTCCATTGTGATGTTTCCTTTTCATCATGAATTCTAGTAATTTGAGTTTTTTCTCTTTCTCTTCATTAATTTGGCTAAGAGTTTATCAATTTTATTGATTTTTTTCAAAGAACCAACTTTTTGTTGTGTTGATTTTTGGATTCTTTCTTTTGTTTCAATTTTATCGTTTTCAGCTCTAATTAATTTTAATTATTTCCTGTCTTCTGCTGCTTTTGGTATTGATTTGTTCTTCTTCTTCTAGGGTTTTTAGGTGTAATGTTAGGTTATTATTTGTTGACTTTTTATTCTTTTAATGAATGAGCTCAATGCAATGAACTTTCCTCTTAGCACTGCCTTCATTGTGTCCTAGAGATTTTGATGTTGTATTGCCATTCTCATTTACCTCTAAGTATTTTTTTATTTCATCTTTGACTTCTGTTGCCTATTCATCATTTAATAGTGCATTGCTTAGTATCCAGGTGTTAAAGTAGCTTCTATTTTTTAATTTTATTTTTGATTTCTAATTTTATTCCATTATAATCTGATAGGATGCAAGGTATTAACCTCTATTTTTTTATTTGCTAAGAGTTGCTTTGTGGCATAAGATATGGTCTATTCTAGAGAAGGATCCATGTGCTGCTGAGAAGAAAGTGTATTCAGTCATTGATGGATGAAATATTCTATAAATGTCTGTTAAATCTAAGTTATTAGTTGTATTTTTTAGTTCTATAGCTTCTTTATTTAGATTTTGTTTGGAGGATCTATCCACTGGTGAGAGAGGTCTGTTAAAGTCACCCAGTATTACTGTGTTGTGGTCTATTTTATTCTTGAAACTGAGAAGGGTTTGTTTGATGTATGAAGATGCTCCATTATTTGGGGCATAAATATTTACAATTGTTATGTCTTGTTGATGTATAATTCCTTGAAGCAATATGAAATGTCCTTCTTCATCCCTTCTGATTAACTTTGACTTGAATTCTGCTTTATCTGATATGAAGATAGACCCCTGCTTGTTTATGAGATCCATGTGAATGATAAGTGTTTTCCCATCCTTTGTACCTTCAGTCTGTAGATGTCTTTGCTTATAAGTTAAGTCTCTTAGAGACATATTGTTGGGCCTTGTTTTTTAACCCAATCTACCAGTCTGTGTCTTTGGATTGGTGAGTTTAGGCCATTTACATTCAATGTTATTATTGAGATATGATTTTTATTCCCTGTCATTTTGATTTATTTCTGGTTTTTAACTTGAATTTGTTTCTCCTGTGATTCAATGTTCTTTTAGTGTACTTCCTCCTTTTGCTGCTTTTCACTTTTATTTTTTATTTCTTCTTTATGAAATATCTTATTGAGTATGTTTTGTAATGCAGGTTTTCTTGTGAATTATTTTAATTTTTGTTTATCATAAAAGTATTTTATTTCATTGTTAATTCTGAAGCTTAATTTTCCTGGGTATAGTATTCTTTGCTGGTATCCATTTTCTTTCAGAGCTTGGCATATATAATTCCAAGATCTCTATTTTTGAGGGTCTGGGTTGAGAGATTAGCTAAGATCTGGATTAATTTCCCTCTAAGTGTTACCTGTCATTTTTCTCTGGCAGCATTTAAAGTTGTGTCTCCTATATTTGATTTTCCATTTCATGCTTTAGGTTTGGGAAATTTTCTGATATTATTTCATTGAAAATTGTGTATTCTACTGGTTTGTGTCTCTAAGCCTTCATATATCCCAATAAATCTTAAATTTGGTCTTTTCAGCTTATCCCATATTTCTTGGAAGTTCCATTCATGGTCTCTTAACATCTTTTCTCCACTGTCAATTCTGTTTTCAAGATTATATATTTTGTCTTCATTGCCTGAAACTCTGTCTTCCAAGTGATCTAGTCATTGATTATGCTTTCAATTTAAATTTTTAATTTTGTTTATTGATTTCTTCACTTTAAGGATTTTTGCTTGGTTTTCTTTAGCATAATTTCTGTCTCTTTAATGAAGTCATCCTTTGCTTCCTGTATTTTTTCTCTAATTTCACTCCTTCTATGGTCCTTTACCTCACAGATTAATTTAAATATGTACATTCTAAACTCCTTCTGTGACATTTCTTCCACTGTGGTGTTGATGGATTCTGTTATTGGAGTATCTTGGTTTGTTTGGAGTGATTTGTTCCCTTGCTTTTTCATGTTTTTGTGTGTCTACCCATCTAACAGTATAGATCTGAGGCACTGAGTTTTTACCCTGTGGACTTACAATGTTCCTGAAGGTGTCCAGTACCTCACTGTTTAGAGAGAGAAAAATAATAACAACCACCAATGCAAAAAATGTACATTATTAAATCAAATAGTTCCTACTGTTATATCTACAGTATTAATTATCACAATAAACAGAAATGATAAATCAATTATTGCCTACAATAAAAACAACAAGTTTGCAAAAGGGCTTACAATTTCAAATGGTGGACAGGGAGAGAATAGAAGTGATATAGGATGTAATAGTTATGGGAGAGGAGGAGAGAAATTAGAAGTAAAAAGTTAAAGAAAGAGTGAAAGAGAACAATAGAGATTGGCTGTTAGTGGAAGAAAAAAGAGAATCAATGGAAACAACTAAGAGGAGAGAAATTAGAAGTAAAAAGTTAAAGAAAGAGTGGAAGAAAAAAGAGAAAGAATCAATGGAAATAGTTAAGAGAAAAAAATATATGTAAAGCAAAAAATTTTTTAATTAAAAATAAAAATAAAAGAATTTAAAACAAAACTGAAATATACTAATCAAACATCTTAGTTCTCCAAAAACTGATCCATGAAAAATAACTGGCTAGAAATGAGAAAAAAAAACAAATATGAATATGTATAATTGCCCATGAACCATTAAGGTCACAATTCAGCAGAGAAAAAAAAAAGGATGAGAAAAAAACATCTCCATGAAAAGTTAAAGAATTCCTTCCAGCTGGGCGTGGTGGCACACACCTGTAATCTCAGCACTTTGGGAGGCTGAGACAGGAGAATCGCGAGTTCAAAGCCAGCCTCAGCAACAAAGAGGCACTAAGTACCTCAGTGAGACCCTGTCTCTACATAAAACACAAAATAGGGCTGGGGATGTGGTTCAGTGGTTGAGTACCCCTGAATGCAATCTCCAGTACGAAAAAAAAAAAAATAGAATTCTTTCCATTAGAGTTCAAAAGATTTTCTCCTTTTCTTCTCAGTGGTTTTAGGGAGGGGTCATCTGTAGTGTGATGCTACACCTTCTGGATTGCTGGAATGAGAGAGGTAATCCCATAGGTGGAATTCCTAGAGGCAGGGTTTAGGCTTAGGTGGGCTCCAGACTCTTCACTGAGTGCCAGTTGATCTGGAGATTTTAAATCAGCTCACTTCCAGAGCTTAGCAATTGCTGGTCCACACTAGAAGACTGTATGTATCCCAGGCATCTACTCTGGGTTCCACTAGCGTGATACAGGAGCAAATTCTTAGTTCACTACATCACCTATGGACCCCACGTTTCCTGGTCTTAGGTTCCAAACTCAATTGTTCCTACTTCTGCCCTTCTGAATTTCTGGCCAGACCTGTCTTTCCCAGCCATCCTACAAGCAGCTGGATTAGAGGGGGAGGGGTAGAGCCATGTAGGTTTCCATGACCAGTTGTTCCCTGTGTAAACCCTTCTCCATGTCTGATTTTCTCCTGATCACTTAAGCACTCTATGTCATGAAATGTGTGTTTACTGGGCTTGCATTTCAGGCCAAACTTGGATTTGCCAGGTATTAGCTGTCTCAGCTGCCAGCCCCCATGCTATGGCTGTAAAATGGTTCCTTCTTTTGTCCTCTGCACATCTCCTGGAGAGATGGTGGCTTCTTTCCCACAGAAGGATTTTGTGCAGTGTACATTTCAGTTTTGTTGGGCAATATCTTTGATCTCTAAATGCTCCATACCCAGACACACCAGGGCTACTAAAAATGCAGGTTCCTTTAATTTCCTCATCCCTCCACTTTGCTCACAGAGGGTCTGCTCTGGCTGGTACTTCTAGCCCAGCCAAGGCAGAAGCTGTGCCATTGGGGGTTTCTTCTTTATTTTATTATATCCAATCTCCTGAGTCCCTGATTTGTTTTGAATGTCCAGTTTAAAATCCCAGTAAAGTCCCCTCCCCTTCCTTTTTGCTTTTGTTCACCCATCTTGCTGAGAAGCTGCCTGTTTGCTTTCTTGGTTTCATGCCATGGAGCAGCCAAGAAAGTGACCTCCTCTATTCCAGAAGAAATGTTTGAAAATGGAGTAGGATGATGCTTGCCCAACTCTGAATATATGGAAAAAAATAACATTTAATATATGCTTGAAATAGGTGGACTTATGGTTGTATTAATTATATCTCAATGAAAACATTACTTCCCAAATGAGAGAAAAAGCAAAGCAACAAAGTGGGAGACAATTAGATGAGAGGAGAGAACTAATGAATGCATCAGCAAAGCTGCTGACAGTGAGCTTCTAGAAAGGGGTAATGGTTGATGGGGTGAAACGTGGCAAAGGAAGTTGAATACTAAGAAACCAAAGGATTAACTACTAACTTTGGCAATATGGCAGCAATTTGTGAAGAACCTTTCTGCTATAGTACAGGAAGAAAGTCCAACTGGAATGAAGGAGAGAAAAGTACAAGTAGAAGTACAGAACAGGGTTAAATAATTTTAAGGCAAAACAGATATACTTTGCCATGCTAACATGTGACAGGGAAGCAAATGCACATATTCACAGATTTGTTCATCTTTTCAAAAGCAATTTGGGGTTTTTGAAAGTAACATGGGAATAAAATCAGTGATACAACATTTAATGCTATGTACATAATGAAAATACCTTTAAGATGAATGTTTTGTTTGGGGTTGTTTGATAAAATTATAACACATTTAAGTAAATCAGTATGATCAAACACAAATTCATAGATACATCCCAAAATTTGAAGAGGTTTCTGTTTTTTTGTCAACTTTTAGTATCATCCTGGGAACTTTTTAAATAAAATGCCAATGTCTAAGGTTTGCCCAAAGTCAATTAAATCAGAAATTTGGAGGGGCATCTGAGCATAATTTTTAAAAAATTCCTCTCCAAATTCCACATGCAGCCCAGGATGAAAACCACTGGACTGATCACTGAGACTTTTTTGAAGAATGCCAAACACCATTGCCTGACCTTGTGTTCTGGAGACTAGGAAGTACCTACCATTGACATATGGAAGGAAAACAACACTACAATAAATCCTTCACTTTTTGAAACTTTTTATGTCATAGCTTTGTTTGAAATTAATTTGTATAAAAGACAAGAAGTTAAGACAATAGATTTTTTTGTTGGGTTGTTTCAAGATGGGGAAATACAATAAAAAATTCAGCAGACTTCAGATATGCAAAGGACTCCACAGCTGTTAATTTAATTGAAGTGAGAAGTCAACCAGATTATTTATTATCTGTTTTTAAGCACTGTGCTGACAGGTGTTTTACCTTCTATCGCACCCTCCTGGAGAGGGGTTGCCTAGAGTAGATCCAAACTTTAAAACTACATTCAACAAAAGGAACAGAAACATATAAATGTATAAGTGAAGGCAACAACATAGACACCCTCTCAATATTATATCAAGCTACATTTGAAAAAACTAAATGGGAGATATGGCTTAAAATGAATTTTAATGGTTCATTTGACTAAAAGTTATTTTAGGGAGAAATAAATTCTAGAATATATATGTGTGTGTGTGTGTGTGTGTGTGTGTGTGTGTGTCATGTCAAGTCTTTTTATCAGTAACTCAAATATGGATGAAATAAGAAAAGAGGAAAGAGGCAGATAATAAGTGGATCTAACTCTAGACATGATGGTCATTGGTCCTCAGGAGACACCAGAGAGACTTCTCACAGTTCTGCCTTTGTATTACATACATTAAATCTTCAGTAGATGATTGTGAGAATTTCGTTGATGGCACAGCAGGTAGATTTTCTTCAGGAATCTGAAAGGAATAATAAAAGAAACTAAATATTTTAATCTTTGAAAGGAATAAAACACAATGCACTAAATATTATGATATGGGGATAATTTTATTTTAAAAACAGTATATGTATAATGTCCTGACTTATTTCCAAATTGACAGTGTTCATTATGAACTCAATAATGGTTTCAAGTATAAAAGAACCATATATGTGAGTCAATTTCATTTTCCTTGTTTTTTAGGTACTCTATTGGATGTGGACATTACAATTCATTACATTACAATTCCTTGTATATACTAATGATTAGTCCTTCCATCTGAATATCATAGAATAAGCTAACAAGCTAAAAATAGTTACTGAAGGACTAATTTTTGTATATAATTATAAAATTAGTAATATTAGTCCCTAAATGAGCTTTATCAAAATAAATATGCCAGTAAAGATCCCTTCATTCAATTATTGATCTACAAAATTTTATTGCTCACTAATATGCCAAATGCTGTATCAGGCATTCAGATACATGGATATGAAATCCTCTCAGCCTTCAAGTGACCCTCAGACTAGAAGAGGGCATGGGCATAAGGGCTTAAAATCAAAGCATGGCAATAAATCCAATGTGCTGGAAGAAGTTCTTACAGATCTCGAGAAGGAGCAGATAAAGGAGTAGAAAACTCCTGGGAGGACAGGTGGGAATGGAAGAGTGAGAAAAGGCTTTGCTGAATGCGCATGAGTTTAAGTGTGACCAGGAGGAGGGGAATGGTGGGGTGGGGTTGGGCGAGGACACTGGCAATAACAGGTCTCAAAAGGTCAGTAGGTTTTCAAGCCTCAGACCCAATGAAAAAATATTAAATTATTCTAACTCGGGAAAATACCAATATATTTTGACTTGCATTAAATATAGACTTACTTTTTGGAATAAAGGACTTGAAGAATGAGAGGATATTTAATCTGTTAGAAAACCAAAGTATTTTACAGTAATTTCATAATGGTTTCCATAATCCCACCAATACAATTGCCTTTTCTCAATTGCCTTTTCTCCACACTCTTGCTAGCACTTGTTATTTCTTATCTTTTAGCTCACAACCATCCTAGCAGATAGGAGATGCTATCTCATTGTGATTTCCATTTGCATTTCCCTGAGAATAGTGATGATGAGCACATTTTCATACTTATGGGCTCTTCCCCACCCCCCACATGCACAAAGGGTAACTGAGATGAAGGATGTGTTAAAATTATTTGACTACAGTAACCATTTCATGGTGTATATATATTAGAACATCATGTTGTACACCTTAAATGTATGCAACAAAAATGGCTTTTGATGATAAAGCAATTTATAAATCAGAACTTGTTTTTCAGGCTTCATTAAAACAAGATATACAACTTTGATAATAGATTTAATAATCCCTGCAAATTGAGAAGCCAGGGAAGGGGATATAGAGGGGTAGAGAATAGGATGTATAGATGGAATGTATATGGTAGGAAATAGGACTTTGAGAATCCCTAAATATTATATGCAAAAAGGTTTTATTTATCTGTGGAGATAGCCTATAGTTTTCACCAAAGACTCAAATGATTCATAGCTTCAAAATGGTTAATATTTTTGCCTTAAATTAAGACTTATTTTATATGTTTTACAATGTGAAATTTTTGCTCATTCAGTATCTTTTTTATTCTGAGTGTATGAAATGTATTGCACCATATAATTTGGCCCTAAGTTAGCAAATTATATATCTTGAGATATATTTTCTCTGATACACTTGTATTTTTTAAATGGCATATATCTTTTAGAGCATTTACTGTAGAGAATACATTGATGGGAAAGGTCATACACAAAATTCCAATGTAGGAATTGAACTTATAGTCAGCTATTTTAAAAGCCTTTAATAGCCTATCTGATGGCAAAGTACAATGAGAAAAGTCTTAAAATTAATTGTTGAAAGGAAAAATTAACAGATTTTAGAAAGTGGATACCAGTTTATAACATGTGCATAGTTCATTGTAAAATGTCACATGGTTTCAGACATTAAGCAGCAAAATTCTTTCTTATTATGATAAAATAAATGGCTTTATAGAAGTGAAAATTACTTCTGTGAAGACATTGGTATTCTGACAATATTAACATGATTACTTAGGAAACTGGCCATTCCCCACCAGCCTCCCTCCAGAGTCGTTAGAATTATCTAATTAGATAAGGTAGGGAAGGTAATCTGCAGGTAGCATGTTATCCAATGTCAATTTAAAACTTGACTAAATCTCACTAGATTTATGGAAGAGGTGTAGAGCATCCCTACTATAAACAGCAGATTCCAGAATATAAATAAATAAATAAATAAATAAATAAATAAATAAACAAACAAATAACAGTGAGACCTGAATACACTGAGGAAGATTCAGGAAGAGCTTTTCCCTGAGAACTCAGCAGCTACCAAAATTTTGTCTCTATTGAAAGGATAATGTATGCACATCAACTACACCTGAATTGTGATGCTGACCTTATGAATTTCCAACAGGTATTTTAAAATTGAACTCAATTAACAAGAATATCTTTTATGTCAATGTCATGGATTCTCTAGATTTTACCTTATTGATGTTGCACTTTATGAAACATAATATTGAATTAAATAATAAACAAAAATCATACTTATAGAAACTGTTCACTGCTCCACATGTTTAAATTTCAAGCTCATATTTAGTTTGAACTATTCTTTTCATATGTGAAAATATGCATTTTAAAAATGGAAACCTATTTTTCTGCTTCCCTAACAGTCAACATATTTTGCAAAAGCAACATTAAACTCTCCAAACTGCATAGAAAATGTAAAGGACCAAGAATAGCTAAGGTCTTACAGTAGATTTACAATACCCAATGTAATGCCTGTTACAGAAGCATAGCATTTGAGACAGTGCAGTATTGGTGCAAGAATAGACCACAGTGAATCAGTAGAACAGAATAGAGACACAGATCCACATATGTGGGTCACCTTATATATGATAAAGGTGACACTGTAGTACAGTTGGAAAAGGATTTTTTCCCAGTAAGAGTTGAAAGTTCCATTGGATAGCTTAAGGAGGGAATCATGAATCTTTTAATATTTCATTAAAACATGCACAAAAAGTCAATTGTAGGGGAATGGCAAATCCAAGTACAAAAGTTTCCCAAAAACCCCTTCTAGAATAGGGGTAGGGCAACTTTTCTTAAGGGGTAGATAGCAAATATTTTAGACTTTGCAGATCATGCAGTCCCTGTTGCAATTACTCAACTTTCTATAGTAGTAGCATGAAAGCAAGTCCTAAACCATACGTGAGTTAGTAAGCCTGTCTATTCCCCAATAAAACCTTATTTACAAAAACAGATGGCAACTGGATTTGGCTTGATTTTTCAGCCCCTTTCCTAAAACATCTGTCTGATCTTGGAGTGAGCAAATATTTCTTAAATTGAAAACAAAGGGTGATAATCAAAAATAAAATTTGGTAAAATAGGTTACATTAAAATTTTAAGAACTGTTCATCAAAGATACTGTTAATATTGTGAAAAGGCAAAACTAACAGAATGGAAGAAAATTTCTAGACAAGACATTCAACAAAGAATTCATATCCATAATATATAAGTGCACATGTGCGCGTGAGAGCACACACACACACACACACACACACACACTATAGATTGATAAAAAAGATAATCCTCCAATAGAAAAAACGAATAAGAAATTCTGAAAGAAAGTTCACAAAAAAAACTCCACAAAAGATAATATCCAAGTGGCCCTTAACATATGAAAAGGTTCTCGGTTTCAATGGTTGTCAGGAAAATGAAAAACAAAACTTCAATGACATCCTACAGTATTCACAAAGGAAGAAAGTGGGCTATTTCAAGGATTGTGAAGAATGTAGAATAAATAGTACTTTCATGCCCTGCTGGTCAGAGTGCAAATTGGTATAGCTCCACTGAAAAACTTCATTATCTACTTGGATCTATGATAATAATTTCATTCTTTGATATAAAATCAATATAATATTCATTTCACTAAAAGCCATATGCTTGAATGTCCATAATGGCAATATCCATATTATCTCAATGCTCATCAACAAAGAAAACATAAATACATGTGGTATATTCACACTGTGATTAGATATACATTTATGTGTAGTATGTTCACACTAAAAGACCTTCAGTTATACAGCAGTGAGAATGATCTACAGCTACTCACATGGAAACACACTGTGGTATATCCCCACACAGCAATAAGAGTAATCTACAATGACATGCAGCAGCATGGATGAATCTATCTTCAATTCTATTCCCTATAAAATATGGAGTGAAAGATGCCAGACACAATTGAATACATGTCATAAATTATGTTTGTATGAAGTTCAAAGTAACATTACCTCTGTGTCTAGAATTGAGGCTCATGATGCACGAGGTAGAGAGGACATAGTAACTGGAAGGGCACAAGCATGAGGAGGGTTCCCAGGTGGCCAATAATGTTTTATTTTCTAAACTAGTTATGTTTTCACAGAATTGTCATTTCTGAAAATTAGTTGAAATGCACATTTTAGTTCACTTTTCTGTGTGTGTACTTTGTACTCTGCTGTGGTTTTCTGTACAGGGGCTTCAATCAGTTGAAGAGAATTAGATTTGCAGTGGGATGATAGAAGTATTGGTTCTTGGCTCCCTGTCCCCATTCCTGTTTCATGTTAATTTTGTCTCTTTTTACTTCTGTTTAACATAAAAGTGTTGTTTAAAAAAATAATTTACAATCTATAGATCCATGCAAGTATAAATTAAATGATTGGAGACAGCCATACAGGGAGGTAGGAGGTCATACTGACAACATGTGATGTGATGAAAATGGCTCTTTGTGACTCTGGTCTTCCTCCCAAAACTCACAACCCCTGAATACACCGAGGAAGGTGCAGGGAGAAATTTTTCCTGAGAACTCAGCTGAGTTATAAATATCAGACAAGCCCAAACTGAGAGAGATTCCACAAAATAGTTGACTCAGTGCTCCTCAAATCACAAACTCCATCAAAAATGAGGAAAACCTGAGAACCTATCAGAGACAAGAACAGTATAAGGAAATATGACATCTAAATATAATGTGGTACCCTGATTGAGATCCTGGAACAGAAAAAGGACTTCAGATAAACATGAAGGAAATCTGAATTAAGGTTGGATGTTAATAGTAATCTGTCATTATTGGTTCAATAATTACAATAATGGCTCCTACGAAAGTCAGATGTTAAGAATAGGGGAAACTTGGGACAAGGTTTACTAAATTCTCTGTAATATTTTTTCAACTTTTCTGTAAATATAAAATTATTCCAAAAGTAAATGTTTATTTAAAATAGAAATAACTCACATAATAAGTATTGGTTACACTTAAACCAGAAAATAAATATGACCTACAATATTGTTACTAATGAAAATAAAATATAAAAGTAGGAAACAATGACTAGTTTTATAATCCCATAGCCAGTTTTAAAGCAGTAATTATCCTTTGCCTTCTCTGAAAGTTTGAATGGATTTCTAGTGATTAAACTTTATAAATATGAATTACTTCTGTTTACTCTAACACATTAAGGTGGGAACTTTATGAACTATTACTTACAGATATTTTAAGTTAAACTCTTTATATGTCAAACTTCCTGCAGAAGAGCTGAGTGATGAAATAAGCGAATGTTTTGTTAGTAATTACTGACTATTAAAAATTAATTTTCACTCCATTACACTCTTTCAACAAGTATAATAGAAGCATCATAGAATGTTGGAACTGAAAGGGAAATTTAAGAGATTAGTTCAGCTCCTTAACTTTATATGAAGTAACTGAGTGCCAGAGAATTTGGGACTTGCCCAGGGTCATAATAAAAAAATTGGTGGGAAAGCTGGAATTCACTTATTCATTTGAACAAGCATTTACTGAGTATTATGTTTCAAGAACTGTGATAGATGCTAGATATTTTTTTTAAATGAGTAAAACTTTATCCTTCAGCAGGAGGTGGGGGGCAGGGAAGGGTAAGGAATTGGATGGATGAATACAGTACCATGTGGAAGCAAGCCAAGGGATATGAGTACAGGGTGCCTGGAAAATGAGGGAGCAGATCATTTGATACAGCTTAGGCATTACCTGAGCCTTTGGAAGAGGGGCAGGATTTGTGCAGGTGAGAAGACCAGAAATAGATACTCTAAGGACAGCTCATCACATGAGTCAAAGGTAGAAGAGGTAAATTAATGTAAAGAAAACTTGATTTTCTTTTCATGTTCCCTCTTTGATAGGCAGCACAATCATCCACAGTCACCAAAGACTAAAACAGGGTGTTCTAAGTAGGAATCCAAGGTGGCACACCTTATGGGGTATACTTGAAATTTAGAGTGGGCTCTCTAACTTAGGAGAAAAGAAAACATCATTGGGAGCAAGTAATCTTGGCTCTTCAAAGAATCACAGCAATGATCTCTATTGATTATGCATGTATAGTGCAGGAAGACTACTATAAACTATATGTGAAAATTGCCAAAAAAAGTAGATCTTAAATCTACACACACACGCACACACACACACACACACACACACAAATGGACATACTAATTACCTTGATTGTAGTAAATATTTCACAATGTGTACATATATCAAGACATCACATTGCACATTGAAGGTACATATAATCTGTATCTGTCAATTATACTTCAATAAAGCTATAAAATATTTTTGAAAAAAAATCAACAAAATAGTCAGAAATCTACCAGAAAAACTAGGAGAGTCTTTTCCTAGAACACAGAAGTTTATGTAATTTTTGAATGCTCACTTACATTACATATCAAAGAGGAGCCTCTAAAAACAGTTCCTATAAAAAATGTCTATTAAACTTGGTAATGAACAGGATGTAGGTGACTTTAGTTAAAATGATTTCCATGCAGTAACTGTCCTTGATTGCACCAAGGTGGGTTGATGTGTATGCAGGTTGTGAAGTAGAGACTGTTGTTCTTGACTATTCTGTGAGGGTTTGCATGAAATCAGGAAAAAAGCAAGAAAGTATCCAGAGGGAGAACTAAGGGAGACTCTTGTCTGTTGCATTTGTAATGAGATGCTTAGTACATTTGTAGGCTACAAGGAGAACCATCCACTGGAAAGCAGGTGTTAATGAGGGAGGGCTGGAGCAGCAGAGTCCTGGAGCACAGGAGTAGGACACGCAGAAGAGGAGCTGGCATCCAGCATTTGAAGGAGTGTTTCCTTTTCAAACCCAGAAAGGACAGACGCAGCCAGCATAAATGGATATGTGGACAAGTTTGTTGTGTGGGGAGAGAAAGAGGGGAAAGGGAGAGTGAGTCTCCCAAACAGAGTACTGGGGCACTAGGAAGTTAAAGGAGATCATGCTTGAAGACTTTGATTTTTATTCACTTACTTACTCATATTTTTTCTAGCAGGGAGTAAGGTAATCTGCTGTGAATGAAGTTGAATAGAGTCCTAGGAGAGCAGTGAGTATTTGATGAAGACTGAGAAGAGTGGGCAAAGGCATGACAGAGTTCAAAAATAAGAAGATTAAACTGAGAGTATTAACAGTGGGAGACTCTTAATTTGAGGCAGCAATCTGAGGTCTTATATGATTTTCTTTCAGTTGTGATCAGCTACTAAAATTTTTAAAAGGCATTTCTTAAGAATTCTTTACTATGTTTTTGGCATTATGCATTACAAACATTACTTCAATCCCAGGAGGCAGGCACGTTTATTACTCTGGTTTGCAGGTTAAGTAATGTCTCCAAGGTTGCACAGTTGGTTAAAAGGCAGAGCACAGGTCTGTCCAACTCCAAAACATATGCTGTTAACCATATGTTACATTTTCTTCCAAGGAATTGGAGCTTAAAGAATTGATAAGACATTTTGCCTAACCTCAGGGAAATCCCAATGCACAAAAGAAAATACGCTAGTAAATAATCACAAGCATATGTGATGAGTGTTAGTGCTCAAAAAGCAAAAAAAAGTTCATCATTCTTACTAATGTTTCAGAGAAACCTTTTCAGGGACCCAACACCCCAGTCCTGACCAGATCAGAGTTAATATTCACCAGTGTAGAGGGAGTCTGGGCATTCCAGACCTGGGGACTGTGTGTGTGACAGCAAGGAGATATGAGAAGACATACATTTTTGCTTAGTGTAGCTGGGGCATGGAGTGACCATTGGGTGAGGAGTGCGGGACTTGGGAAAGATGAGATCAGATAATAAGAGGCATATGTCTACTGAGAACTTACTTTAATAATCCATTGGATAGCACAGAAGATTTTATAGAAGAGAATTACATCAGATTTAACTGTTAGAAACAGGACCCTGGCAGTAACCAGCAGGATGGATTCCAGAAGAAGGGTACTAATAATTACAATAATTATTAGCTGTCACTCTGAATCTGGCATTGTGTGAGTGATTTTCATGGATTCTGTGATTTAATCATAGAAACTCTGTGCTTGAAGTACGGTTATTTCCATTTTTCAGCTGTGAAAACCAAGGCTCTGACAGGGTAAGTAACTTGCCCAAGGACTCACATATCAAAGTGGCCAAGGCAGAACTTGAACTCAAGCAAACTAGCTAAGGCAGGATCTTGGTTAGGAGGCTGTTAGGATGGCCTTGGGTAAAAGATGCTGAGGATTGAATGAAGGAAATAGCAGTGGAGCTTATAAAGAAGGAACCAGCCTCAGCTTTCTAGCCTTGAGGCCAGTGTTCTTTCCACTGTTTTCTTATTTTTCTTAGTTTTGTTTAGATACAAAAATAAATCTTATGACATCTGTAGTGGGGAGAATAGTGTCCCACCCAAATTCATGCCTGTGCAGAACCCCAGAATATGCTCTAATTTGGGAATAGGGTCTCTATGGATGTAATTGGTTGTTCATATTAGGTTAAGGGAGTGGGCTCTAAATCCAATGATTGATGTCCTTGTAAGAAGAGAAGAATACACACAGAGAAGAATGTCTAGAAGGGGACAGACTAGAAAGATGCAGCTGTAAGCCAGGGGGCATCAAGGATGCCAGGACTCATCCGAAAGTAGGAAGAGGCTAGAAGACTTTGCCCCTAGAGTCCTCACAGGGAACCTTAATTTCAGACTTTCAGCCCTTAGGCTGTAAGAGAATAAATCGCTATTGTTTGAAAACACCAACTTTTTGATCATTTGTTACAGCAGCCTTAGAAAACTCATTTAACCTCTCTTTATTCAAGTTAAACTTCCAGTTAGAGCTATATTCTCACGTATTTATAACTGCATACAAATAAGTATATGGTTTTGAGGGAAAGCTCACTCACCATTGATGGTCTGATGGGCCTCCCATCCTTATCTTTATTGCTGTTCACTGCCCTTTGCCTGATAGATAAATATCACTTGGATTCCAGGGATCAAACCTGGCTTTCACCAGTATGTTGATATTGTTACCCACACTTTCAGTATTTTGGTTTACAAGAACAAAATTCTTGTTTCACTGTAGCATGGCAGAAACATGAAGTTAAGACTTACTTGATATCTAAAACAACCACCTTTGAGCTTGAAAAAAAAAGACACAAAAGTTCTCAAGTCTGTTTCAGGGTTGGCTTTCACACTGACCCAGGAATTGATGATCTGTGCTTTTCTCAAGACTGGAAATATCAGGAGCAGTTTGCAAAGTGCATGATAAGCCAGAAAAGCAACACAAGAAGGGAGTCTTTTCACATCTTGTTTGAAACCCTGAGTTTTCACAATATGGAACTGTAGAATTTTAGAGTTAGCCAAATCGAATTGATATGTACTGAATAGGAGTTAAAATCACTTTAATTTCTACCAAAATAGTGGCATTGATGACTTTAAGCCAATGTCATCTGTCCTTTTCTCTGCCAACCACTTTCTTGTTGATATGGCACTTACATTTGTTACCGACTTTGCAAATGCTTCTGGGTTTGCTTCTCTTTGCCATTCATTTTTCACAAAGAAAAGCTGCACACAAATGTGCCTGAGATTTTCTAGGGTGCCCACTCAGATTCATCAGTCACAAAGACAACCCTGTGCACACACAAAGCCCCCTAAGGGCTAAGGAATACATCCTGAGGGTAAAAAGGGAGATTCTGTGACCTGAGAAGCTCTGCTCAGAACATCTCCGCATCCGCCATCCTGACCCCATACAATGCTGTTCACTCCCTGCTTTGGCATAAATAGGAGTACTTTCAGTTACATGTGCACAAGGAAGTGATTATCGTATCCTCCAGGAACACAAATACACTGACACAAAGCATGATCCACTTTCCTTTTAAAATTCACTCCTGAAAGGTTTTTGTGGCTGTTTTGATGAACTAACAAAGACATAGGGTGCAAATTTTAGGGTCATTGAGGAGAAGGTTCTTGACATTCATGTTTCATTTGAAGTGTCTCCTCTTCAGAAAGACCCCTTGTCCCTCTGCCAACCATTTTAATTTATTACAACACTTACTGGTTTTGTTATTTTTTAAAATTTATTCTGTATTTTCAAACTCACTGACTCTTTTATCTGCTTTATTTACCTTCTGCAAAGCCTAAAGCTATGCCTGCTGCTGTTAATCAAACTTAGTGAATGCTCAGTGAATGCAGCCTAGGTATCTGAGGAACCTTCAGGTTTCTTGGAGGAAAATTTGGGTCCTGTGCAGAAAAGATTGACTTTGGAGTCTGCAGAGACAAAGAAGGAAAGCATTTAGAACACAAAGCAGCAGCCAGTTGGGGGTGGAGTGGGGTGAAAGGGCAAATCATAATGTTATGTCCTTCACATAGTTGTGCAGGGAGGTGGGAGAGGGGGTGTAAGCTGAGCAATTCTAGAGCTTTTATAACATGTGACAAGTAAATAACACCCTCAAAAGAGGAAATTGATGAATTCTCAATCACCATTTTCAGAGGTTTTACAATAAGAACATACATTTTAAAATCCTATATTCCTGCTTACATATAAATACTCAATGGAAAATGACATTATAATCTAGCATGGGTGTTCAGTGCAATAGCATGCTGGAAAATAAGAAGCTAATTTGTACTCTGAGGTGAATTAACCAAACTAAAATACATGAGATACACTCAACTACTCAGGTAGAGTTACCTGGCAATGGGATGTGCCTTTGCCTGTCTTCTCTCCCTTTGAAGCCACACCGCTTTACACAGGAAACAGGAGAGGCTTATTTCACCAACGTATCCTAGGAATTTATTGCCAAATGAAGAAATTTGTGGAAGAAAGAAGAGGATATTGTTGTGTTGAAAGAAAAGTAGAGAGCTGTAGCTATATCAACATTACCCAGTGTCACCTAGTTACATCAAAAAGTTCTGAATAAACAGCTCTGGGGGAAAAAAGACATTTTCCTTTTCTGAGTTCATATGTCCCTGTGCTGTTGTCTGGGCGTCTTTTCAATTTTCCTTTGTTGACTTGGCTGTTTTTGGATGGAAGCTTCTTTTTCTTATCTGTGGGGAGGAATGCTTTTCTAACAAGAGCCTGATGACTTCGCTGGGATGACAAGGCTTGTGTGGATTTAACCACAGAACACAAAAGGCCGTGTAGCTCACAGAGAAGTGGAATATGTCCTCGAGTGCCCAAGGGTCTACCAAGTGGGGAAATGAGATCAGCATTCCAACATAGGGAGCGTTGCACCCTGTCCTGCCTCTTGGTGTAGGTGACCATTTCACCCTCCCTCCAGTCCTCTACCTACCCGCCAAGGGTCCGGGCACCCATCTGGCAAACTCAGCAGTGTTGCCCAAGAGAAATGTAATGTAAATCCTATTGGTAATTTAAGTTTTCTATTATTCACATTTTTAAAAAAGATAAAAAGAAACAGGGAAAATTAAATTTAATAATGTAGTTTACTTAAACCAGTATATCCAAAATGCCATCACTTTGACATGATGATTACTATTACATATAATAATTATTAGTGATTGATCTTACATTGTTGTTTTCATGGTACCTCTTTGTGATCCAGTTTGTGTTTTAATATAGTCAATTTGGACTAGCCACATCTCCAGTGGTCAAGAGCTGCATGTGGCCAGTGGCTACCATGTAGAAGGTGCTACTCTAAAGCTCATAGACCACACTGACTCATTGTAAAACTTGTTAGTTATGCCTAAGTAATGCCTAACAGAGTTTGTGGCATGAGGTCAGGCATGAAGCTGCCTGTGTAAAGAAATCCAGCTGCTTCCTTGTCAGTTCCCCATTGAAGGCATTTGTCTAAGTGATTACACCACTGCCCAGAGTCTAGGTCTCAGCCGCATGGGTTTAGAAAAACTTGACTTATTCAGAGTCCTACAGTAGATTTATTTCAGAATCCTGGCTCCTGGTGACCAAATTCTGAGATATTGGTGTGTAAAAACGAGAATCCCAATCCATCCGCAATGAAATATGCCAGGAGGTCTGTGCATTTGTGTCCTCTCCACAGACCCTAGTTTGACTGCCGTGGCTTGTGAGATAAATCCAACTCCTCTCCCATCTGTTTTTGTATAACTGCAAACTGAGAATGATTTTTTACATTTTTAAATTTTTGAAAGGAAAGCAGAATAAAATTTTGCAATAGATAAGACATGCACAAAATTCAAATTTCATCTTCTATAAAAACATTTTATTGGAACATGGCCACATTTATTCATTTAAGCATTATCTATAGCTGTTCTTGTACTACAATGAAAAAGTTGAATAGTTGCAACAGAGACCATATGGCCCACAAAGCTTGCAATATTTGCTTATCTGGCCCATTTCAGAAAATGTTTGCCAACTCCATGTTGTGTATGTAAATCACTTGAGTTTTTAAAAAGTACAAACATCTAGTACCACCCCTAAGTAATTCTGATATAATAAGTCTCTGAGAGTGAAGCCAACCTATCCATCTTTAAAAGAAAAGAAAAATCTTAATACCTTAACCAATCTATTTTGAAGACCAGCAGGTTATATGGAAAGCATGGCCTCTGGACAAAGAGGAAGGTAGCTTGAGTACTCATCCTTACCATCAGTCTGGGGCCACCAGAGCCAGCATGCCAAGGCAGTTCTTCTGAATCAGCGCTCATCCTGTTGGTACTCACCTCTGTGACCTTGATGTTCCTACACTTCCGGCTTAACCAGCTCCTCTGGCAAATTGACACATTCTTCCTGTGCATTCACCAATTAATCCAGTCTTACCAGCCTGGGGCCATTGTTTTTCAAACATGATTTTGTTTGTCTTTTATGAGTAGACAAAACAAAATGTAACTTGCTCAACACCAATCTGATTTTCCTTGTTCTTTTTTCTTTTCCAAATATTTCCTGCCTCAGTGCCTGTGCCTTAGACAATTTCTACTTCAGTTATTGCTTTGCTTGGGTATCTTTGAATCTTTAGTGTGACATAAACTAAGCCACTTAAGTGTTTGATGATGGGTTCATTGGTGGTTCAATGAAGGGATGAATGGGGAGAACAGTTAGAAAAAATATAGAGGAATTTTGCACACTATGTATGGTGAGTTGAATGAGATTAAAATTCGAATGTCTAGACTTGAATGTCATCTCTGCTACTTTCCCCAGGAAGCCCTGTGGGAAGATCCTTTACCTTCCTGAGAACAAAGCTTTGGTACTTTGGGAGAGCAACACCTCACCTACTTGATGAGGGACAGTATGAAGAGTCCTTACCAAATACAGTAGCACCCAGTATAGTGGCTGACCCATTTTTAATGGAAAGTGTCCTGTTCCTCCTTGCTTCTGCTGAGCTACCGCATCCTTTTGCATTTAAAATGTCCTAATGGTTTAGAGTTATAAATATTTGCAATCTTACTTATTAAATTATGCAGCTGATGACAATATTATTAAATATGACTTGGTAAAAAGCTTTTATTATTTGTACATAAGTTTTATAGTACAATGTAAAAAATAATTCCAGATAATAAAATTCTATAATTAACCATGACTCTAATAATTGATTTTTTTCATAATAAAAATATCACATAAACCTATTCCCTTTGTAGGCCCTGTTCCTTTTTGGGAAACATTACATTTTATTTTTTCTTAAAAGATTTTTAAAATTTTGAGATGGGAATTTACTTCATTTGAACCCACATCATGTATTTGATATGCTTAGACAAAGTATATTTCAACCTAAAAATGTATTTTCCTGTGTGTTGGTTCTAAAATAGTCATACCTACTGAAGGATCAAAATCTTCTGACCTTAGCTTCACACTGGAACCACCTGAGGAGATGTTTTTATGCTGAAGCCCAGCCCCTTCTGAGTCACAGACTCTGAGGGTGGAGCCAGAGCATCACCTGTTCTCAGTCTTGTAGATGATGCCAGAGGTCAGCCAAGGCTGGAGACCACTACTTTATCCCACCTGCTCTGTTTAATATATAAGGAGAAAAGGTGCTGGAGAAAAGTGGGAGAAGTTCCCACTGCCCCTCAAAACTGAAACTCAGCTCTGGTACTGCAGGTCTGTGTTCCACACTTATCCTAAGCCAAGAATTTTAGGCTGTGTAGGTTTCTTGAAGCATATAAAGGCATCACTATATGGAATATTGCTTAAATTAATTTCAATGTGTGAATACAAGAAAATACCAGTGATAGAAGAATTAAAGTATATGTGTTCAATTCATTCCTAAAGTTTAGTTCAGCACATTTTGTGTGTTAGGCGGGGTGACTTTCATCTTTAGGTCACTTTCATAAGGTAAATATAACTCCCATTTTTCTCCAGTAATACTGGACCCATTTAATATGTCTTCATATGTTATCCCACACCATTAAATGCTATTCCATTGCTAAAAATTGTCCTAGTGGCTTTCTCTCTTGTTGTGACTGTCCAGCATTTATTCCTCGTTCTATGAATAGCTTCATCCTAATTTTTCTCTGGGACAGTATGAGGAAATGGATGCACATAAAGGTCAATAGACTTGTGTTAGGTCACACAACTAGTGACTATCAAGGTCAAGAAATGAACCTAAGTCATGGAACATTTAGTCCCATCCTAAAAGTCCCTAGTTCCTTTACCCTTCCTAAAAATAGAATATATAATTTGTACAATCTTTTGCCTTTTCTGATATTTTTCCCTGAAGACATTAATATCTCAATTTATTTGGGTCAATAACTTAATTATCTCGATGGCAAACTGAAAGATACCTGGAGAAGCTGAAGAGAGATATATGAAGAGGTGAACTTGTAAATGTTGTAGTCTACACCACATAGTTAAAATCCATCTAAGACATCTCAGTGGGATTCTGTGGGCCATTCCCTGATACATGTAATGAGTGGCAGGGAGAGGGAGATATCATTTTGTTTTGTTTTGCTTTTTGTAGGTTCAGTGGAAAGGACCTGTTGGATAGGATTGATGAGCACAGTGTACTTACATTTCACAAAGGGCCATTTTATAATGAACTTGGATGGGTCCCAACACAAGAGAATAGAAAAAGAATAGTATTGAGATGAGGGGATCCTGCAGTGGCCAAATAGAATCAGAGCTAGACTCAACTTGTCAAGATAAATGCTTGACATAACTTGCATGTGTGTCCAGAACGCATTAAAATGTTGATTTAAACATTAACACTTTCTTAAAGCAACACAGTTGGTGCTTAAAACATTACACTAACAAATTTTTTTAATGCTTTCTTGAAATCTAGTTCTTTTGTGTTCTATAGAATGATAGTAATCACAAGCTAAGCTCCCATAGTAGTGAAAGTTTCTTCATACAGGGACCAGAGAAGCCCATGGACAGATGCCATAGAACTAGAAGGCAATGGAGGTGAATTTAGTAGCTAAAACATTATGTTGAGCTACAGATAAAATATAGAAAAATAATTTGTATAATTTTTTTCTGTTTGGAAAACTAAAGTCATATGGAAAGCTAAGGAAATTCAAAGAATAAATTACAAAGTATTAAATTTAACAAAATTTTTATATCCAAAGAATTATATTCAGTGCTATTTATTCAGCAAAAAAAAAAATTTTGAGTATCTTCTATATGCCAGAAATTATTCTACATGGGTGTAAGCATGATAAACAAGACAGACAAGGACTTTGCCCTCAAGTGGCTTGCTTTCTAGTGGAGGGAAGTTATAAAAAAACAATACTTAAGTCAATAAACAAGATGACTAGTTTTTTAAGTGTTCTGAAGAAAATGAACAGGCTATGGTCTTGGAGAGTGTTCTATCAGCTTTTTTGCTGCTGTGACTAAAGGACCCAACCAGAACAATCGTAGAAAAGGAAAAGTTTATTTGAAGGCTCACAGTTTCAGAGAATGCCATAGAAGGCCAGCTTTATTTCTCAGGGCTCAAGGTGAGGTGGAACATTGTGGTGGAAGAGTGTGGCAGAGGGAAGCAGCTCACATGGTGATCAGTAAGCAGAGAGAGAGAGACTCCATTTTCCAGATACAAAATATATGCCCCATAGCCACTCCTCCAATGAACCACTTCCTCCAGCAACACCCCACCTGCCTCCAGTTACCAGTCAGCTATTCCCATCAGGGATTAATTCACTGATTAGGTTAATGCTATAACCCAATAATTTCTCCTCCAAACCTTCTTGCATTATCTCATACATGAGTTTTTGGGGGACACCACATCTAAATCATAGCAGAGAATGACTGAGATGGACCACACACAGCCAATGGTGGGTAAGAATGGATCCTTTCATAGAGTCAGGGGGTACTTCTCAGGAGAGGTGACATTGGAGGTGAGATCTGAGACTGAGGAAGCCACAGGATAAGCTAGGGGAGGGTCACATTAAACAGAGGAAGTCTTATATGTCCATGCCCTAGAGAGTAGCTTTGCATGCTATAAGAGTACCTGGGCACATGTGCACATGTGCATACACACACACACACACACATACACAAACACACTGATGTGAATGATGATAAAATGCAACAGCTAGGTTAATATACAGAAACCAGGATGGAGAAATTTCTTTGATGTGGTATTTTAAGGTATTCTAACTCTTCTTTCTCAGCCCATTCCCTTTCTCCATCTAAAATATTCCCATCTAAGTTGGGGAAGAATTAAAAACATTGTCCTCCAGAGAGACTCATCTTTATCTCCAGTTCAGAATATCATAGAAAATGCCCCCTGCCTGTGCTTGGTCAAAGGGTGGTTTTTGTAAATCCATCTATTTGGAAACCATTCAAAGTGTCTCAGGAGGACTAGAATGCAATAACAACAACAAAGGTCGCTATATTTTCAAGGTCACAATATTTCAAATCAAGACTCCCAATAAATAGCTTTTAGATACCATGAACACTAAAGCCTGTTTTAAGCTTTACTTCTTACTCATGACAGCAAATCAAGTCATTGAATACATTTGCAGCTCCTTAATAATTAAAGATTTATTCATTCATTCATTCATTCATTCATTCATTCATTCATTTTGTGGTGCTGAGGATGAAACCCAGGGCCTCACACATGCTAGGAAAGTGCTATTACCACTGAGCTCATCCCCAATCATAAAAAAACATTTTTATATTCCAAAAATTTTTTGATTTGTGTTTTCTTTTTTCCTTTTTTCAATATCTCATCTTCTGGTCTGTTTGTTTTATCACATCCATTTATTTCATTAGTTCACTGTTCATAAAATGTCTAAAATATCCTTTTAAATTCAAGATTCTTGTTATTGATGTTGTTTCTGGTTTGGCAGGGAAGATCTTGCCATGTAGTTCTTTTGAAGCATAATAAAATGGTACAGAGATTGTATTGCATGAATATTTTGGAATTGATGTTTTTCTAAGTGTTCTACAGGTAAATCAACTGTTTTTTCTTTGTTTGTTTGTTTTTCGTACTGGAGAGTGAACCCAGGGGTCCTCTACCACAGAGCTATATCACAACCTTTTTTATTTTTTATTTTGACACAGCGTCTCCCTAAGCTGCTAAGGCTGACCTCAGACTTGTGATGCTCTTGCATCAGCCTCCAGAGTAGCTAGAGACATATGCCAGAGTAGCTAGAGACATATGCCATCACACCTAGCTGGTAAATCAACTCTTGAATGACAAAGATCTTTAAATGAATGTGGCCCTTAAAATGGCTATATTCTGGTAATCACAAAGTCGTGAATCAGAGTATTTCAATAATGAGTCATGTGTTTTTTATGTTAATTTGCATTTTTTTTCAATTGACTTTGAGATTCTATTACAATTCAACCTGCCTCTGGTGTTTTATGTGCCTTAAAACTTGTTGCTACTGTATAATAACTAGGAGAGAGTAGCTGCAGGGTTCCAATTATTCTGGCAAAGAAACCTTATTACATTGTCTCCAACTAAGCATGTAATTAATGGCTCTATTTCAAGGCCATTTCGGCACATTCAAAAGCCCAAAGACTATCCATACATATTTAGGAATGCATAGGAACATTTGTGATGTCTTCATTGCAGCAGACAGTAATGCCAGAGGAATTTTGGAAGAATGTGGTATATTTTAGCAGGGGTTGCAGTATTTTACTATAACTAAAGATGTGGTTTGACATAAAATATATACTTCTAAGAAGTCTCAGTGAGGATATGATCAACCTCATCAGGGAGAGTTTTTTAAATGGGTGAGATGTTTGTTCCCAAGTAGTCTGTGTAGAGGTCACTGTCGGCAAAACACTTTGAACATCCAACTGGACATTTATGTAGATAGAAAATCTGCTTACAATCATCTGAATTCAAACCTAACTCCATTTTGTAAATACAAAGTATTTTTGCATAATTTTTATAACGACTGAGTTTTGTTGGAATGGAACTAAAGTATAAACCAAGATTCTAAATATGTCAAAATATACTCTACTGTCATGTATAATTGAAAAGAACAAATAAAAAATTTTTTTTAAAAAAAGAGACAACTGGGGCTGGAGTAGTGGCTCAGTGATAGAGCACTTGCCTGGCATGCGTGAGGCCCTGGGTTCGATCCTCAGCACCACATATAAATAAATTAATTAATTAAATGAAAGATCTATTGACAACTAAAATATATGTTTTAAAAAGGAGAGACAACTGTAGTTAGTTTTGTTCAGAACTTTACAAAGAGTTGTTCATCTTAAAAAAAAAAATCATACCATGGGTGGCAGCACAGCTTGTGGTATTTGAGTTGCCAATAAAATATGCCTATATTATTACACATTTGCAGCAGTTGCAGTTGAGAGAATTCTGTGTTTAGGGGCCATCATCCAACAATTTAATCGTCTTCTAATCAAGAAAGAGTATCATGCCCAAACACATTTACCTACTGAAATACATTTTATTATGAATGAATTTTCTTATATTTTTCCTTGATATTACATGTAGATTTGTGAGGGAGAGGGTTGCATGCTTAGGCAAGTTATTCTATTGTTGGATTTCTTTCCAGGATATCAGAGGGGCATTATTAGAAAAATAAGTATATTTTAAAGGAGCGTTTGGTGAGACAGGTTAGGAACATTTATTTTAAAATATATCACTCCTCCTTGCAGAAGGGGGATGATGTATGTGTACACACATGCATTTCAGGGAAACAAAGAAAAGGAAGAAAAGAGGGACAAGAGAATTGGCCTTGATTTCAACCCTTATTGTGTCAGGCCCTGTGCCCAGCCCTTCCAGCCTATGATCTCATTTTTTTATGCACAGTGCTGAGAAATGCCATGTGTGCTTTGAATCTCATGGCCCTGTAGTGCCACATTCAGAGCTGAGTGCTTGACATTTGGAGAGCAGAGAATAAAAGGAGATGAGTAAATGAATATTCTTGACATTGCCGGAATGTTAGAATTATTTAAAAGTTCTATTGAATTAGTGGCAGTCTCAGAGCCTGATTTATGATAGTTAATGAAATTTTCACAAAGAAGTATTATCATGAAATTTGAAAAAAATCCTAGTAGATGCACACAGGAATTCATATGCACATGAATGCCAGTGCACGTGGGTGTGCTCGAGCTTCCTATTTATAGCTTTCGGGACACATCCGCAAGTGATAAATGAACATTGCAACACTACACATATGTTTATATCCACTTTTAGCCATGGAGTTGTTTCAAAAAGTGTTATCTCCACTGAGCCAAATCCCAGGCATTTGGAAAGAACAAAAAATTTTAAATTTCTAAGATGAACCAAAGAGAAGGAAAAGGAGAAAAAAAACTGATATATACAGCAATAGTAAATCTGACAGAAAATTATTTTTAGCAGAACTGTATTAGAAATAAAATGTGTCAGAATTCATTAGTTATCCTTTGTTGGTTGATTGTAGTTCTTAAAGACTGACACAAGGACCTTTCTACTACACAGACACTGCTTCTGCACTTTTTATCCTTGAAGATACTTTTTTATTTTTAATAACATTTCAGAGTTGTTAATTTAAAGGATATAATAATTTTGGATAAGTGACAAATTTCTTCTCTTTTAAAAGCTAGAGATTAGTATTTAATGAGGAATGTGTGTCTGTGCATCTCATTTTTTTTCTGACCAGAGTATTGCTGCAAGAAGGAATTAAACTAGGAGGGGCTGAGTTGGGAGAGAAGGTACCTGTGTTAATTGAACAGGTGGCACTTTGCAGCCACCGCAATAAAATTGAAACTCTCTTTCTTAGGTTTCTTTTGGTTGCAAGTTGCAGATACCAAATAAACTGGTTTGAGCAAAAGGAGAGAGAGGGAAGGGGGAGAGAGAGAGAAAGCTAGAGAGAAGGAGGGAGACAGAGAATGTGTTAACTCACCTAACTGAAAAGGCTGAGGACATTTCTTGCTTTGGGCATAGCTAGATGACTCAAATTTTGTTATCAGGTACCTCTCTCTCCCTCCCCCTCCCCCGCCTCATGTCTTTATCCTCCCTGCTTTCTCTGAATTCACTTTTCACCCTAAATAGACAGAACATGTTGGTCAGCAGACGCACTGTGCCTAAATTATCCTTATCCAAGCAGAATGAAACTAAACAAACAAAAACTGGGATGTGTTTTATCCAACCAATTTGGGTAACATGCCCATTGTTATGATTTTGAAGTGAGGTGTTCCCCTAGAAGCTCATGTGTTAATGCAGGAATGTGCAGAAGTAAAGTGATTGGACTGTGAGAGCTATAACCTAATCAGTCCATCCTAGTTTGAATGACTGAGTGGTAACTCTAGGCAGGCAAGGCATCGCTGCCCTGGAAGGGTATACCTTCCCTGTGGCCCCTCCGTCTGCCCTGATTCCTGACCCTGCTTTGAACTGAGTAGCTTTCCTCAGTAGAGCTCTTCCCTGGTGAGGTGCTGCCTCACCTTGGGCCTGGAGCCACAGAGTCCACCATCCATGGCCTGAGACTACTGAAATCATGAGCCCCAGATAAATTTTCCCTTCTCTAAGTTGTTCTTGTCTGGTATTTGGGCCACAGCACTGTAAAAATGGGTGGCTAAAATACCCATGAAATAAGTGCTGGGGGCTGGGGGATACTGAATGGTCAGGTCATGTTCCTGTGCCTTTTAAGTAGTAAGGGGTGTCAGCTCCACCAGAACCTGAACCAAATCCACTGAGACTGGAGAGGTGAGTTTCAGTACCCTTCAACTTATGGCTGCAGGTGGCCTACGAGCCTAGGAGGAGTGGCCAGATATCGAGAAAATTTGCTTTACATGTATTACAGTCACATAGATTCTAATTTTTTTCTTCTTTTTCTTCAGGCGTGCGAAGGCATAGTTAGAGAATAACAGAATTTTAGAACTAAAAGAGACCTTGTAAATTATGTAGTTGAATACCATCAATTTAAGTATTTGGGGGGAGTATGTTCATCTTTAAATTGAGTCTCGCTGATTGAAAGAACTGGTTATTTTATATCTATGCAAAATACTTGAGGAGAGTAGTATAAAATATGAATCAGAATTTTATTAAAAGTATTCAGCATATATCCTAAAGACATTTTAGAAATTGCAATTTAATGTAGACTATAGGAATTATTAACAAAGTATTAAAATTGAAAACAAAAGCTGTCTTTTCCCCTTCCCAGATATGTTATCATTTCTAAAGTTTCTATTATTACTATAACTTGTTACTCAGTCTAAAATGTTTACTGAAAAGTAGTTATAATTTTTTTTCTTTTATATTTTTGGTTACTCTGACCAATGTCTGTCCTACTTATTGGAGACAAGCACAGTTGGTATGCTCTCTCTGTTACAGAAAATAATCAATCAGTGTACCTGAGTGTATAAATATTTATGTCTACCATTATAAGCAAGTCATTATTAAATATAAGTTATGGAAGCAGTTTTAAAATATTATAATTTATATATTTAGTTTTAAAAAATATTTTGAAGTAATTGATGAGTACCCTGTACAGAGGAAAAGATAACTGACCCCAAACTCATAATCTCCCATTATTCAAGGTTTATCATTATCAGTTTGACTCCACATTTGAAAATTTTGTGGACTGTCTGTAATCCCTCTGCCCAACGCTGACAAGGATGTGAAGCTGGTGTCATGTTTCACAGCCACCCAGGACCACAGGGAGCCAGAGGAACCTTTTTTATGTCTGCATCTCAGTTCAATAGAGCTGGTAATAATGAGGCCAAGGTCAGAGATTTGACCTCTCTCAGAATGCCCTAAGCACTCTGGATCTTAGGCCACAGACCATAACACCATCTCCGTCATTAGGGGAAAAGACTTGAAGGATGTGGGTGGAGAAATGCAGAATATCCGTCAACCCTAGGAGCACTCCACAGCTCTGTGCTGGTGACCAGACTCTTCATCCTAAAGGCATTCACATTAAAAAGGAGACATACAGGATAACAGGGATTTTTGCTGGCCCATGAAAGCTTATTTAAGGTTTCAATATAATTAGATATCTTTGTCATATTTAAGACAGTAATATTAAAGTTTGCAAGAAATACTGATTTTTAAGAATTCCAAAGGTCAAAATTGAAACACAAATATATATGGTAATAGGATTAAAGGGTAGAAGGAGATGATGGTGAATCTGTTCATTGAATATAATGAGATTATTCTCAGGCAGATGAGTCTTTAGTTTAAACAAGAAAATGAGCTCTACAGAGTAGAAATGTTATATTGCAATTTCCATGAACACATTGCCTTTATATTTTGCTAATATATATTAATACCAATTACTTTTTTTTTCATATTTATTTGTTCTATTTAGGCTTACATGGTAACAGAGTACAATTTGATTCATTGTACATAGATAGAGGATAACATATCAATTCTCTAGTTGTAAGTTGTATAGAATCACAACATATATGCAGTCATACATAAAGTTAGGGCTATGATGACCATCATATTCCACCACCTTTACTCTCCCCATGCCCCCTCCCCCCTTACACCCCTGTGAACAGAGTTCCACCATTGTTCCCATGACCTTCCCCACATTATGGATCAGCATCCACTTATCAATGAGTACATTCGGCATTTGGTTTTCTGAGATTGGCTTACTTCACTTAGCATGATATTCTCCAGCTCCATCCATTTACCTGCAAATGCCATAAATTTATTCTCTTTTATTGCTGAGGAATATTCCATTGTATATATATACCACAGTTTCTTTATCCAGTCATCTATCGAAGGGCATCTAGGTTGGTTCCACAGTTTAGCTATTGTGAATTGAGCTGCTATAAACATTGAAGTGGCTGTAGCACTGTAGTTTGCTGTTTTTAAGTCTTCTGGGTATAGACCGAGGAGTGAGATTGCAGGCTCAAATGGTGGTTCCATTCCAAGTTTTCTAAGGAATCTCCATACTGCTTTCCAGATTGGTTGTCCCAATTTGCAGTTCCACCAGCAATGTGTGAGAGTGCCTTTTTCCCCACAACCTCGCCAACACTTATTGTTGTTTGTATTTTTGATCATTGCCATTCTGACTGGCATGAGATGAAATCTTAGGGTAGTTTTGATTTACATTTCTCTGATTACTAGAGATATTGAACATTTTTTCATATGTCTGTTGATGAATTGTATATCTTCTTCTGTGAAGTTTGTGTTCAGCTCTTTGGCCCATTTATTGATTGGGTTGTTAGCTTTTTTGGTGTTAAGATTTTTGAGTTCTTTATATATCCTGGAGATGAGTGCTCTATCAGATGTGTGTGTGGTAAAGATTTGTTCCCAGAATGTCGGCTCTCTGTTTACTTCATTGATTATTTCTTTTGCTGAGAAGAAGCTTTTTAGTTTGAATCCATTCCATTTGTTGATTCTTGATTTTACTTCTTATGCTATAGGAGTTTTGTTAAGGAAGTATGGTCCTAATCCAACATGATGAAGATTTGGACCTATTTTTTCTTCCATTAGGCGTTGGATCTCTGGGCTCATTCCCAGGTCCTTGATCCATTTTGAGTTGAATTTTGTGCATGGTGAGAGATAGGGGTGTATAGAAATGCAATTGATTTGTGGGTGTTGATTTTATATCCTGATACTTTGCTGAAATCATTTATTAATTCTAAAAGTTTTCTGGTAGAATTTTTTGGATCCTCTAAATATAGAATCATGTCTGCAAAGAATGATAGTTTGAGTACTTCTTTTCTGATTCGTATCCCTTTAATTTCTTTCGTCTGTCTAATTGCTCTGGATAGTGTTTCAAGGACTATGTTGAATAGCAGTGGTGAGAGAGGGCATCCTTGTCTAGTTCCTGTTTTCAGAGGGAATGATTCCAATTTTTCTCCATTTAGGATGATGTTGGCCTTGGGTTTAGCATAGATAGCTTTTACAAAGTTGAGGAATGTTCCTACTATCCCAAGTTTTTCTAGTGTTTTAAGCATAAAAGTGTGTTGTATTTTGTCAAATGCCTTCTCTGCATCGATTGACAAAATCATATGATTCTTATCTTTAAGTCTATTGATGTGATGTATTACGTTAATTGATTTCCGTGTGTTGAACCAACCTTGTATCCCTGGGATGAACTCCACTTGATCATGGCACACTATTTTTTTGATATGTTTTTGTATGAAATTTTCCAGGATTTTATTGAGAATTTTTGCATCTATGTTCATCAGGGATATTGGTCTGAAGTTTTCTTTCTTTGATGTGTCTCTGTCTGGTTTTGGAATCAGGGTTGTACTTGCCTCATAGAATGAATTTGGAAGGGTTCCCTCCTTTTCTATTTCATGAAATAGTTTGAGGAGAATTGGTATTAGTTCTTCTTTGAAGGTCTTATAGAAGTCAGCTGAGAATCCATCTGGACCTGGGCTTTTCTTGGTTGGAAGGCTCTTGATGGCATCTTCTATTTCCTTGATTGAAATTGATCTGTTTAAGTTGTGTATGTCCTCTTGGTTCAATTTGGGCAGGTCATATGCCTCTAGAAATTTGTCGGTGTCTTCAGGGTTTTCTATTTTACTGGAGTATAAATTTTCAAAATGATTTCTAATTATCCTCTGTATTTCAGTAGTGTCTGTCATGATATTTCCTTTTTCATCACGAATTTTAGTAATTTGGGTTTTCTCCCTCCTTCTTTTCGTTAGGGTGGCTAAGGGTTTGTCAATTTTGTTTATTTTTTCAAAGAACTGGCTTTTTGTTTTGTCAATTTTTTGAATTGTTTCTTTTGTTTCAATTTCATTGATTGCAGCCCTAATTTTGATTATTTCCTATCTTCTACTTCTTTGGGTGTTCATTTGTTCTTCCTTTTCTAAGGCTTTGAGATGAAGAGTCAATTCATTTATTTGTTGACTTTTACTTCTTCTAATGAATGAATTTAATGCTATGAACTTTCCTCTTAGCACTGCATTCATGGCATTCCAGAGATTTTGATATGTTGTATCAGAATTTTCATTTGCCTATAAGAATTTTTTTATCTCTTCCGTGATGTCTTCTGTTATCCATGCATCATTCAATAGCATATTATTTAGTTTCCAGGTGATGGAGTAGTTTCTGTTTTTTAATCTGTTTCTGTTTTTTATGCCATTGCAGTCAGATAGGATGCAGGGTAGAATCTCTATTTTTTTGTATTTGCTAAGACTGGATTTATGACATAACATAGGATCTATTTTGGAAAAGGATCCATGTGCAGCTGAGAAAGAAGTGTATTGGCTCATTGATGGATATATGTCTGTTAAGTCTAAATTATTGATAGTTTCATTTTCTACATATGTCTGTTAAGTCTAAATTATTGATAGTTTCATTGAGATCTATGGTTTCTTTATTAAGTTTTTGTTTGGAAGATCTATCCAATGGTGAGAGAGCTGTGTTAAAGTCTCCAAGTATTATTGTGTTGTGGTCTATTTGATTCTTGTATTTGAGAAGGATTTGTTTGATATACGTAGAAGCCCCATTATTTGGGGCATAGATATATATGATTGTTATGTCTTGTTGATGTATGATTCCCTTATGAAGTATGAAATGACCTTCTTTGTCTCTTTTCACCATCTTTGGTTTGAAGTCCACTTTATTTGATATGAGGATGGAAACTCCTGCTTGTTTGCGGGATCCATGTGAGTGATATGTTTTTTTCCACCCTTTCACTTTCAGTTTGTGGATGTCTTTTTCTGTATGATGAGTCTCTTGAAGATAGCATATTGTTGGGTCTTTTCTTTTGATCCAGTCTGTCAGTTTATGTCTTCTAATTGGTGCATTTAGGCCATTTACATTCAGGGTTATTATTGAGATATGATTTGTAATTCCGGTCATTTTGGTTTGTTTTTGGTTTTTACCTTGAGTTGTTTTCTCTTTTGAATGGTCTTTCCTTTAGTGTAGTTGCTCTCATTGTAAATTTTCGTTGTTGGTTATCATTTCCTCCTCGTGGAATATTTTGCCAAGAATGCTGTGTAGTGCAGGCTTTCTTGCTGTAAATTCTTTTAACTTTTGTTTATCATGGAAGGTTTTTATTTCATCATCAAATCTGAGGTCAGTTTTGCTGGATTGGGATTCTTGTTTGGCATCCATTGTCTTTCAGGGCTTGGAATATGTTGTTCCATGATCTCCTGGCTTTTAGAGTCTGGGTTCAAAATCTGCTGAGATACTAATTGGTCTCCCCTTGTATGTAATCTGGTTCCTCTCTCTTGCGGCCTTTAAAATTCTATCCTTATTCTGTATGTTGGGCATTTTCATTATAATGTGCCTTGGTGTAGATTTGTTGAAATTTTGTACATTTGGTGTCCTATAAGCCTCTTGTATTTGATTTTCCATTTCATTTTTCATATATGGGAACTTTTCTGATATTATCTCATTGAAAAGATTGGCATTCCTTTGGTTTGAAATTCTGCACCTTTTTGTATCCCAATAAATCTTAGATTTGGTCTCTCGATGTTGTCCCATATTTCTTGTATATTCTGTTCATGATTTTTTACCATCTTCACTGTATGGTCAAGTTTATTTTCAAGATTGTATATCTTGTCTACATTATCCAAGGTTCTGTCTTCCAGGTGATCTAGTCTACTGGTGATGCTTTCTATTGAGTTTTTTATTTGGTTTATTGTTTCCTTCATTTCAAGTATTTATGATTGGTTTTTTTCAAAATATCTAGCTCTTTCTTAAAATAATCTTTTGCTACTTGTAATTGCTCTCTTATCTCTTTGTTAGAATGATCAATGGTTGCCTTTATTTGCTCTCCTATTTCTTTGTTGGATTGATCAATTTTTGCCTGTAATTGCTCACTTATGTCATTCTTTAGTTCACTGATCATTTTAATTATGTACATTCTGAATTCTTTCTCTAACATTTCAACAACTGTGCTGTCAATGGATTCTGTTACAGTGGTATCGAGGTTTGTTTGGGGCACTTTCTTCCCTTGTTTTTTCATGTTGATTGTGTGTCTTCCTTTCTTGAAATACCAACCTGAGGTATTGCAGCTTCTATCCTATAATCTTGTATTGACACTCCAGATTACCTGTGTCTTACCTTGGAGCTACTTCTGTCCCCTCAGTGTCCCCAGATGGGCACTACTGCCACTAAAGTTGGTGGCGGAGGTAGTGGATATACGTCTAGAGGGCAGTGGGAGTGGCCTTGGCTGGGCTCCTGAGGCGGCCCCTAAGGGCTGTTTTGCCCCTCTCTTGCACTTCTGATGGTGAACAGGAACTCTGGAGCAGAACTAGAGGCTGGCCCAGGTCTCACTTAGGCAGGGTCACAAGCAGGAGAGTCTGTGTGTGACCCTTACAGTGAGTGTGAGCTCCCCTGGGACTGGAAGCTAGCAGGCTTTGGTCTGCCTTCAACTGGGCAACCCTGGCATTCCCTAAGGGCGGTTTTGGGTCTTCTGTCTTGCCTGACCACAGGAACTCTGGAGCGGAACTGAGGCGGGCCCAGAGCGCACTTGGGTGGAGCCTCTTCACGCTGGGATCTCTGCAAGCCACTCTTACCCTGGGTATGCCTTCCTCTGTGGCTAGCGCCTAGCAGCCCTTGGTCTCCCATTGGCTAGACACCTGTGGAGTTTCCTGAGGGCGGATCTGGGTCCTCTGTAGCACCTGCCGGCCCCAGGAACTCTGGAGCGGAACTGAGTAGGGCCCAGGTCACCTTTGGGCAGGGCTGCCTCCACTGGGGTCTCTGGAGTGACTCTTACCCCAAATTTGGGCTCCCCAGTGGCTAGAGGTAGCAGTGCCTGGTCTCCCTTTGGCTGGACAACCATGGAGGTTCCTGAGGGCAGATCAGGGCCCTCTGCGACTCCTGCTGGTCCACAGGAACTCTGGAGCAGAACTGGGGCAGTCCCAGGCCACCCTTGGGCAGGGCTGCCTGGCGCTAGGGTCTCTGTGGGGACTTTTACCCTGAGTTTATGCTCCCCAGTGGTTAGCGGCTAGCAGTCCCTGATCTCCTGTTGGCTGGATACCCGCAGAGTTTCCTGAGGGTGGATCTGGGCCCTCTGCGGCTCCTGCAGGTCCACAGGAACTCTGGAGCGGAACTGGGGCGGATCCAGGCTGCCCTTGGTGGGGTTGGCTCCCGCTGGTGTCTCTGGAGCAACTCTTGCTTTGAATTTGGGCTCCCCAGTGGCTAGAGGTCTCCGTTTGGCTGGACAACTGTGGAGGTTCCTGAGGGGGGATCTGGGTCCTGTGCAGCTCTTGCCGGTCCACCAATACCCATTACTTTTTGGAAAACCAAAATACTTATTATAGCCTCAACAAAACTTCACAAAAATAACTAAATTTTTGTTTAAACCTAAATGTATCTATCATAACTACCTTATTAACTATTTCAGTTAGAATACCATATAAAATAAAAATTCATAATGATTTTGAACTATACCATTTTTTATCAAAATTTTAAATATAACTTCTCTTTGTTATACTTACATTGACAAGTACTCCTAATATGCTATCAGAGCTCAGCCAATTAAGTCAATGTAGTCTTTAATAGGTTATTATAGTGGTATTATTGAGTTTAATTGAAGTTGTAACTGTACAGATACCTTTCAAATTAGGAAATTTAATTAGATTTTTATAGTATGGCAACTTACTCCATTAGCTATCAGCTAGACTTACAGTATGAATAAGTAATAATAAAGTGAAGATCAAATTGTAGCAAGTGCTATAGTTTGGACATTGAATGTTTGCTAAGGCCCATGTGTTAAAGGATTGGTCTCCAGGATGGCAGTTGGGATGGGTGGAGTTGGTGGAATCTTTAGGAAGGTGATGCCTTGCAAGAGATCATTAGGTCATTGGAAGTGTGCCCTCCAGGAGATTGTGGATCCTGGTTGCTTCTTTCTTTTTTGTTTTAAACAGTATTTTACTTGTGAATCTCAATATGTAAAACAAATAAAGATAATATTTCTTATTTTATGAGTTCAAAGATAAAACATTTATTTATTATACAATCGATATGTGTAGATAGTTTATTAATACAGTAAATGTAAATTAGAAGTCAAAAATGATGGTCGCTTCTTTCTTGTGTGCTTCCTGGCCTTGAAGTGAGTAGTTTGCTATGTCACATTCTCTCTGCCATTGCCATCTCATACTCTACCAGAATCCTAAAAGCGATGGGTTTGCTCAGTCATGGACTAGAACTTTTACAGCTGTGAGCCAAAACAAAACTTTCCTCTTTATGTGTTAATTATATCAGGTATTTATTATAGTGATACAAAGCTGACTAACAACTAGTAGTTTTAGCAGGATAAAAATCAACATATTAAATAATATATAGATAATATTAAATCATTATAATTTCATTTAAAATTTTAATTCTCAATTCTTTATTAAAATTATACTTTCTGTATTCAGTATTAGTTATCACTGATCAATTTTTAAGCGCCAGAAGTATGAATGTGACCAAGTATAAGATGTTAAACCAGTCACTGTGGGGAAACAAATGAAAATCATTGATTTTGGTCTTAGGTTCTTGTTTCCAAGATGATAAAAAGAAGAAGAAAAAATAGTTGTGCCAAAAAGTGCTGTGGCCATGTGCAGCCTATTTTTTGTACCATCTGCCCCAGGTATACACCCAAGGACAAGGCCATAAAGAAGTTTATCATTGGAAACTTAGTAGAGAACACAACTATCAGAGTCATTTCTGAAGCAAGTATCTTCCCAAGCTCTATATGAAGCTGCATTACTGTGTGACATGTGTCATTCACAGCAAGGTGGCTAGGAACCAATCTCGTAAAGCCAGGAAGGACAAATACCCTACCCCATGGTGTGCTACCTCTTGACCTCCACCAAAGCCTTTGTAAGAAGCTGGGTCCTTAAGGACAGAAGAAAAATTATCCTCTGGAGAAAAAAGAACTAAATGGAAATTATATTTTAAAAACATCATTGATCTTCTTAAAGAATTTATAGTCTAGAAGGGACAGATACAAGATATAAAATCCTCAAAATAACAAGGAACAGCATAAAGCATTCCATGATACTCACTGTGTGATTTAGAGAGTGAATGCTCTAATCATTCAAAACCAGAGCAAGATCATTATGAGACTTGAGCTAGATCTTGGGGAATGAATATGCTTCAGATCTGTAGAATATGTCTGAAAGTTCACACGTATGTCCAGATACTTCTTTTTTATTTTTTATTTGTTCTTTTTAGATATACATGACAGTAGAGTGTACTTTGACATATTATACATACATGGAGTGTAATTTACCATTCTTATGGTTGTACATATTTCCTTAGGTGTGACCGCTCTTCATCTTTGAAATATCTTTGAAACCAGTATTTCTGTTTCAAGTGTGAGGTTTCACTTAGGCCTATTGTAATTCATCATATAATTTTTAAATTGCATATTTGCAGATCGGACAAAGAAAGGGATTGATCAAGCCCTCAGTTTGTGGCACACTGATGTCATTAATCCGAAAATTAACTTCTTTTTCATATAATATTTAATTTTAAAAATTGTATATGTCTATTTTATCTTCTATTTTCAATGCTATTTTTCTATTTAGTACCTTTTTATGTATGTTTAATGGAGGACCTTTTAATCCATTTTAAAATTTTTATACATTCATATATATATATATATATAGCATTATAACGTAGGTATGTCTTTAAATTCATAAACATTTGTTTACCTAAATGGAAAAGAATTGTGTATCAGCCAAGGATCTCCACAGGGACAGAACCAGGATGATATTATATATAGACAGGGAGAGTCAGACAGGAGAAAGATAGAGATGGAGAAGACAGAGACAAAGAGAGGGAGCGATGGAGAGATTTGTTTCAGGGAACTGGCTTACATGATTATGGGGACTGGCAAGTCTGAAGTCTGTAGGGCAGGCCAGCTGGCTGGAAATCTCAGGCAAGAGAGAATGCTGCAGGTGTAGGGCAGAATGTCTCTGTTGTGCTCCTTTGGATTTTCAACTAATTGGAGGAGGCCCACACATTCTATCAAGGTTATTTACTTAAAGTACACAACTTATAGATGTTAACCACATCTATAAAATACCTTCACAGCAAGACCTAGATTGCTATTTGATTGATAACTAGGTACGTAGTTAACCAAGTTAACATAAAACTAGTCATTGTACATGATTTCTGCTTTCCTAATCTGCCTAAGATCTTCCCTGCCCCAACAAGTAACTTTATTAATTCAAAACTATAACATGGCTTCAACAAGAGGATATATTTGTGAACTTAATTGAGCTGTATAACACTACTTTGACCCATGATGAAGACAGAATCTGTATTTCTACACCTAGTCTAGTAATATTTCTTTGAGCTTGAACATGAATCCAAAGTTGAATGTGGAATGAATATGAGGAAGGGCTGGAAACTAGTTAATGGATAGTAGTCTTTAACTCTGGGACTTACCAAAGTCCTGTTCCTGATAACCAGCATTCAATGAGCATGTTTCACATGCCAGACCCAAGAGCCTTTCATGTGTTCACTTCACATAGCAACCCCATAAAACTTTAAAAGGATGGAACAAAGAGTTAGATTTCTGGTCTCCAGAAGATCCTTACTGTATCAAAATGTTCTCTTTACTGCATGTTTGGGGTCATTCAGAATAATCTCAGTTAAAGCAGGGAGTAAAAATCCAATTTACTTTGATTACTACCTTATCATTGTGCACTTTAAATCATATATTCTTAATAACCAGACTAATAAATAATTATAAGAGAAAACCTACCTTTATTCCCACCATACCATGCTCTCTGATTTAAATTTGAGTTTCAAGGAGTGCAGACACACTTCTTAATGAAGTCTTATTTCACCTCTCTCATCCTTTACTTAAGCAAAACAATGGTAGCAATTTTTTTATCACCCAAACATTTTTATACAAAAAAATAAACAATTCTATATTAACTTAATCTGTTGAATTTTACAATTGACTCAGCTCTGTCCTGCTTTAGCAAAGCAAAACTCAACCTCATATGATTATTTTAACTGCTAAAGAATTTTCTTTGTGTTAGTTTTACTTTGTGTTAGTTTTACTTTCATTTTAGTAAGAAAGAGCAATGTAAGACATTTCTGAAGATGAGATTTTTGTGTATTCCTGAATGAAAGGCAGTTGGCATAGAAAAAGCCTCAGCACCCATACAATAATCCTCATGTCCATCCACAAGTACATGTCCTGTCACTAGTTGAAAGCAAAGCTGAAACCAGAACTCAGTCTCCCTACCCTCCTATGCCAGCTGCAGCCCAGACAATATGCCACATTCTAGTCTTGTTAGAGCCCAGTTTTATAAAATTCATTTCTCCTTGTGAACTCTTTACTCATATAAATGTGCATCTCTTCATTGAACTTCGGGAACTACAGCATGACCACTGTATAACAGTGAAGAGCCCTATTTCCCTAGGCTGCACCAGTGCCAACATTTCTGGAGATAATTAGGGAGCTTTGCTTTGCTTTGTCCAGATTGCACCTGGACATTTGTTTTGGCCTCTAACTGCAGAACCTGACTTTATTCTTGAGACAAACTCACAGTCCATTCTCAGGCCAACCGCAGTCAATATTTGTCTTTGGTACAATCTTTGTACCTATTGTTATTACTCTCACTGACTCTCTCTATTTTAAAAGAAACCTCATTTCAGGAATAAAAGGGTATATTGGATGTCATTGCATTGACGCTCATTCTCAAAACTTTAATCTTCATGTGTAAAAATCTGAATATTCGACTCAAGAAAAGTCCGGGCCAGAAACAGATACTTTGTGGGGAAGAAGTCACTACATGATCTCCTTGCAAATCCTTAGATCTGTGCCTCCCAAAGTCTGGTATGAGGATTGCCAAATATGTACGTTTTTCCAAGAACTTTAACCATCTTAGGCTTTTCCAAGATTTTGTGCTTAATGGTTTCAGTTTCCAAAAGAGGAGGTTATACCAGAGAGTTCTGCCTGGTGTGTCCACACCTACAGACTCTGGATATATTCTATAAAGTGAGTCACATACCAAATTTCCCATGAAAATTTTGGAGCTTTGGCTACATTGTGTAAATGCTTTCACTGTTTTATATATTTTCAAGAAAAATAAAAGATATTCCTAATATTAAGAATTACAAATCACCACTACTGGAAAGCCTTGGTCCTATGCATTGTCATTAGAAACCTTTTACTTAGTTAATTTTTTGACTAAATGATTAATGCCACAGTTTTTCTCACCTTTTTAAAATTTTCCTGAAGTGCCTCTTCAGAGATCTTCTAAGAAAGGTGCTTCTTTATTCTTAGAAATAACACTTTTGTTTTTGAGTAATATAAGCTCAATAATCTTTCATTGAATAACTTAAGTAAAAATAAGTAGATATGTTTTAGAGAAAGGAATAAGACACAACAAAATTATAAAACAGACTGTTGAATACAAGCAAAAGCATTTCTAGGTCAAGTTTATAGGACTTTTGTCTTCTGAGTTTTCAAGAACATTACTGGTTACTTCTTGGTTCCTGAAATCTGTAACTGGTGACAGAGACCAAAAGAAAGAGACAGAGGAAGTGGAGCCCAGAAATACCTTGGATTTTGACTTTATCGCTTTCTTTCATGGTTTGTTGCAGTTTTAATTCATTAATTTTCATGGTACTGAATAAGTTTTAGTGTGCCTATATAGAAACTAAAGTCTTCAAGTGTTTCCTTAGACCCCTAGTGATTAGGGTCTTCAGCATAGAATATTACCTTCTTAACTATATTTAACACTCTAAAAGAGTACAGAAGCATCAATCCAGACAGTATTGGCAAAGAAGTGTCACAAGAAATAAAGCAGGAAAAAAGGCAAAAAATTAAAAAACTAGGTAAAATAGAAAGAAGAAAGTTTGCCAGTGAACTCCTAATGTGTTGCTATGTCCTTCTAATCTTTTTAGAAAGTATGGGTTTTGTCATTTTTGGTCACACCTTTCTGTCTACATTCACTTAAACTTTGCAACGTTATCATATAGCTGCAATGCTGAAAATTATTCACAAAACTTAATGTCTTGGTAATAATCCATCATGTGGAAGTTCTCTAATGATTAACAACTTGGTGATTTCCAATTTTTTACAGTTATAAATTGCATAGTGGTGAAGAACTTTGTGCTAAAACTATTTTTAGCATGTGTGTGGGGGCAGAGGGAGAACCTAAGGTTATTTATTTTGGATGGATTTTCAGAAAAGGAATTATTGGTTTATAAGGCTATTTACCCACATATTATAAATTTGACCAGTTAAACATTTGTAGAAACTTATAGTTTACACACATCTCCATTCTTTCTTTTTCACTGGTGGTTTAAGTATAAAACCTATGTGCAGGAGACTGGGGGTAGATTTTAAAGTACTAATATAAGTGTGGATTTTTTAAAAAAAGAATTTGCCTAAGAACTCTTCGGTAGCATGAAACTTATCTGGTGTGCCCTTTCAGCGTGACATAATATTAAATATGGAAATGTTAATATTAAAATAAGAGCTAATTAATGGCTGAATACCACTGATTATCATTAGTGAATTACATTATTATATTCATGGATAGAACTCTGAAGCTAAAAGAATTTAGTACCAACTAATGAAAAATAGCTCTCTCATGTCCTCTTTTTTATCACTCTTGTTTCTGTTTTATATTAATGGCTGTACAGCTTTTCTAAGCATCTTGGAGAGAAGGACAAAGTATGTGCCCTTTTTCTTCTGTAATGTTCATCCATAGCCATTAATCATTTTTCATATGCTCTGGATTTTGAGGAGGACTGTGAGCTCCAGTCCAGGTTTTACAGTACAAGAAGCAGAAAAGGAACTGACTTGGGGAAATAGGAGTAGAAGCCCAGTACTAAAGTCAGAGGCCAAATCAAAATTATGGAAAATGTAAGACACACATTTAACTCCCTAGTTACAGGTGTTCTGGCCAAACATCTCAGAGTCCTGAAGTGTTCGGGCAAAGCTTTACCTCTCATGTAGGCCACTCAAGAGGACCTCTAAAGATTGCTCAAGGATCATTATTCTCTTCATATTACCTTATTTTGTTTGTTGCTAATTTTTTTCCCTCCAATTTTGGTTCTTAAGGCTTTGGCTGAACGGACCCTAACTCCTTATGCAACCTTTTTAAGGATTCATTTTCGTCTTTTGAATTTCATATGTTAATTTTCAGTCTTATTTTTCCATTAAAGGGGAATAAGATCTATAAATAGCTTTATTGTTTGAAAATAAATAGTTAACATTATTTTATAATGATGTGTTTATCTATGAATAATGAGCATTCAGGAATATAAATAGCTTTTGTCTCTCTTTTTATTATGTGTTTCACTTCCCACAGCTATTTGTCAATGAGAATTCTTTCAATCTATGTGGTAAGGATCTCTTTTCCAATTACTTATCTACTTATACATTTTTTATATCAGGGAATCCTATAGTTCTGGTTTTATGGGTTGAATTATTTAATCAGTGGATGGAATAGTATTGAAATAGTGTAAGTTTTGATATCAGCATGTCTGAGTTCAGTCCTACCTACACCTTCCTATTGCATATAATCTTCCACATCATAAGGCTTGGTTCATAGTAAGTACTCAATAAGTTCATTTTTACCTCATCATGGTGACTTCGTATCTACTATGTTTATATCAATGCAATGGATGTTTCAAAGGTGTAATTAAAGATTATTAATCTATAAGTGATCAATTATCATCTACAACCAGCATCTTTTCATAGAAATTATTTCTGTACTTAGTAACTTCTACTCCTATTTGTTTTGGGGTAAAGCTCTAGTTCTCAATGTATGGATGCATCACAGCCACCTGAGGGAGGTTGCCAAGTAAATGCCCAGGTTGTACCCCACATCATTGAATAGTGGGGCTTAGCAATGGTGAAGCTTGCCAGAATGCACAGACCACTGAGGCACATCATTATTGCCCAGCATTTTTGTATGGGCTAGTGGTGTTAAGTTTCTAACATGCCATTTGCTCTTCTTGGGCCCTTACCAACATCAGCCTTGCAGAAGTGGCATCTAAGATAAGACCCGATGAATAGTGAAAAATTGCTCCATGCAAGATAGGATGTGGAAAAGTGCTTCAAGCAGAAAAAACTATAAGTGCAAAGCCCTGTAGAACAGGAGACATGGTCTTTAAGGGTAACTGGAAGAAGTACAGTGTGACTGTTGTCTAGGAAGGAAGGTAGGCAGGCAGATTAAATAACTTGGACTTCACCCCGAGGGCATGAAATTGCCACAGAAGAATTGGAAAGATCTTAATGTGATAAAATGTATGTTTTAGTGACAGCAGACTGACTGGGGCACAGACATCAAAGGGCAGAGAAAATGGTCATCTTATCTGGGCTAGTGATAAGAGAAAATGGAGCGGAGGACTGATTTGAGAGATGCTTAGGTATATTTAAGGACAAAGAAGTAATTGAGGAGAATTCTGAATGTTCTACCTCAAACAACTAAATATATGGTCCAGACAGGAAATATAAAAAGAACAACCACTTTGGGAGTGGGGAAAGTAGAGACATATAACAGAAAGAAGCGGAAACTAGGTTGATTTCTTTTTGTTTGTCTGGAATATTCAGTTAATACATCTATGTCTGCATCAGCCAAATAAAAAACATCTTTTAACCTCCACGCTACTGTGTGAGGTGTTCCTATCACCAAAGCTTGTTCTTTTAATTAATCATAAATTTTCTCCTATTTTTTATGTTACTCATTCTGACAATCTACTGTATCTATATAAAATAAATTGATTTAAAGCTAGAAAAAATGAAAAACCCTTTTGATTTGTTATTTTTATGTCTTATGCCCTGGCACTTACAAGTAGCTTTTCCCAAGCCAGGTGGTGAGTGAGAAATGACTGTAAAAGTGACAACACATTTTTTTGAGTCATATCCATGTTAACTAATGACACCTAGAATACAGAACACATATAAATATACTAATCCAAGAGGTCTTGGATGTTGACCATGTTTGATGGAAACTTGACACTGAGCACTTATCTACAATTTGATTCTAATGATGTCAAGGCAAAGGAGCATTTAGTGACAGTCTGCCTAGGTAACAGAGACACACTGCTTTCTAATGCTTCCTCTTACTTTCACTTTTTTCTGAAGTTCACAGATGTGCCCTTGATGTGGTCTGGGTATTTTTGTGAACTGCTGGAAAATTTCACTCACACACTAATGGTTCCAATGAACACAAAATACCTCTTCCAGAAAGCAGTTGCCAATAAGCAGTATTTTTAGAGGTACATGTCACAGTTTCTGTTTGCCTCTGTTGTGACTATTAATGGGCTCTGAATGATTAAGAAACAGCCTCTGATAAAAGGCATTACCCCACTGCTTCCTTGCATACTATGGGGCTGTAAATGTTTACTACACATTGGGATCAAGCTAACATGTCATTAAACCGTGTTCCAGTTAAATCGTTTCCCAGCGTGTAGCTGTTACTCCCTTGAACATGTTTGTCATTTCCATGTCTGAAAGAGCAAATTGTTCCTTTTAAGTTCCTATAGGTAAATGTCCCTTAACAGTGACATCATATCATTTACGCATGCTTCCTCGGGGAAGTATTTTAGTGAGCTTTCTGAACTGTTCAACAGACTTTGCCCTTCACTCTAGTGTCCCTGTTTCCAATAATTTTCTCTGACATGTTGAGCAAAGGCATCCTTTCCAGACAACAAAAAGAAAGCGAAAAATGCAGGTATATGATTCTTTATTCTGATATGTCACTAGGACTAGTTTTCCTCTGGAGATTAGAGAACCAGAGTTTCTGGTGTCTGATCAGAGAAGAAACCTATTTTCTTTTTCCATTATAAAAATGGTGAGAATATCGAAATTTCTCATTGCCACCACCCCTCTTGCAGCCAGCTCTGCAAGGAACCTTCCTGTTTCTTCCACTGTGTTTGGAAATGAAAAAGGAAGTGCTGGCTTTTGACAACACTCCCAGCTACTATAATGTTAGTACTAGAAATTATGACCGCTAGCAATTAGAGGGGAAAAGTTCTTCAGGTGCCATTTTGGCTTTCCATAAGCATGGCTATAAAAATAAAGTGCCTCTTTGGACATGCTTAGTCACGACTTTGGGTTTAAAAAAGAAAACGGAAAAAAAAACTACCTGAAACATAAACATGTGTTTTTTGTTCTGACAAAAAAACTGAATAGTGTTAACATTGTTTTCCACAGCTACAACTCTGAAGCGTTAGTACCTTTTCATCTGTCTCTCTTCTAAAACAGTAGGGTAACATTTTATGCTGCTAACCTAGAGGTGCTAAGAATACGCTGTGTCTGGTTTTCCTTGGTACTGAATATTCACTTGTGTAAATTGTCGTTTTTCATGATGAAGACAAGAAAATGCCTTTTTGTCTTAAGCTCACACAGAGCATCATTGCACATGGCATCACTCAAGCACAGATCTCTCCAGGTGGCTCCAAAATGTAGGGGGAGTTAGGGTCAGAGCCTGTGTGCAAAATAAGCTGCCACAGTTGGCATTGAATGTCAATTATTTCCTGTGCTGGGTTTGCCACAAAGGAAAATTCTGTTGATGGTCCATTCTGAAGAGCATATTTCTGGAAGAAAGGAAGAAACGTGGAGGAAGATTTTGTTCTTTCCTCCTCTCCCAGAATGCTTTGCTTATGCTTTTGAATCAGAAGAAGTTTAATAAATTCTAAATTCCAGAGGATAAATCATGAAGATTCATTTGATGTCATCTGATGCTCAAGTTCTTTGCATCCCCATGTAGGAAAGAATCATAATTTATTTTCCATATGTTTATAGATAAATATACTATAAATGATATTTACAAGCATTTCTTTCTAAAACAAAAGAATTCTATATTCCAAAACCAATTTTTTTAAAAGAGATTCTTCTGAGAATTAATCTTCCATACTCCCACAGCTCTGTGGCAGTAACAGCATTTCTCACGGTCGGCATGTGTTAGAGTTATTTAAGGATGATTCTTTCTGCCCCGCTAGATTGGGAGCCTGTGGGTGCTAAGATTCAAGTGTTACTCATCCTTGGACTCCTGGATGTGCATAGGCCAGAATTTGACCCACACTAGATGCAAATATTATGTTTATTTATGTTTATTAAATGAAATCATACTGAAAGGGAATATCATGTATAGTTACTAAAAAGTATTTACTGTCAGGACTGATTTCATGGGAAAACCACTGTGTACTTTCTCATGGACCTCATGATAAAATTGTGTATACATGGTACATTGGAACTATGTTGACAACAATTATTGCAAAAAAGCTAAAAAGCCATGTTGTGTGAGCAATATCACTCCTGACCAGAGACAGAGGTAGAAAGGCTTAATAACTTTGTGTGGAATGGAGCTAGATGAATTAGACTTGCTTCGAAAGCTAGATCTACTCAGAAACCAAATTAAGTGGCATACTAAGTACACTCAAGCTTTATTTCTAGCTGTAGGGAAATATTGAAAAGGTTTTAGGAATAAGTAAGAGCAAATACAAAAGAAGTGCCAAGCTGAGGCTTCCCCTGGTATATTCCTTCATGACAATTACCAAAACAAAAGGAGGGGCATTTTAAATTAGAAGCATTTCTTTTTTTTATTTAAGTAGAATAAAATTCCCATTCCCATTTCCCTGAGAGATTAATAATCTAATGAAACTTTTTTAAAACGATAGTGTTACAATGTAGTTTACACTGGGAGAAATTCCATGAGGGATTGCTTTCTTAGTGAAATCAAGCACTGATTCTTATTTTTTCTTTGTATTGCTTAACTAGTGATGCTGTTTTTTCACCTGTAAGGAACTATGCTGTTTAATCCCCTTTATTTTGCAGTTTATTGTATTTGTTTCTATCAGTTAGCTATGACCAAGTGAACATGATGAGAGAGAGAGAGTGAGAGAAATTTAAACAAAAGGCTCATTTTCAGAATTCTCCCAGCCTAAAAGTCTCATCCTGAGAATACGTTAGACCTACTAGGGAAACATTTATTTTCAAAGCCAACTCAGGTAAAGTTTATTGACTGGTAACAGTCATGAATTTACAAATTTTTTCATCAGTTTATTAGCGTGCTGCACATATCTAGGAATAGAAGAGTAACTATTTGTACCCAAATGAACCTCTTCCTCTCCTCCCCAGAATTACTAGACATCATCTCATGTACCACTTTTTAAAGTGAAAACATTAATTTGAATTACCTTGTACTCCTTGGATCAAGCATTTAGGAGCAGTCGCTGGGTTTGCTGATGGGTGTTCGGGCTTCTGGTCATATGGAGCCCTTGTTGGTGCCACTGTTAAGCAGAGTCTGTGGGGCCAGGAAGAGTCAAAGCAGGAAGAAGGCAGGCAGAGTTGCTGTCAAAATGCAAGCAAGCTGGGCTGGGATTGTGGCTCAGTGGTACAGCGCTTGCCTCACATGCGTGAGGAACTGGGTTCAATCCTCAGCACCACATAAAAATAAATAAAATAAAGATATTGTGTCCATCTACAACTAAAAACAATATTAAAAAATTAAAATTAAAAAAAAATACAAGCAAGCTCAGCACGGAGCCAGGCCCAAGGCCACAGACACACTTCAAGGTAAGAGACAGAATGGAAGCAAAGTACAGAGGGTAGAAGACAAGACAAAACATAACTTGGTGTGACACAACAGCTAAAAGGGCAGAAAAGTAGTGGCTTCCCAGATGGGAAAGGCAGAGCCATTATCCCTGAAGGTGGTGGTCTGGTCCACCATAGAAAGAGAATGCCTGGACCCTGTCAGATAGGACAAATTAGCTATGTTCCACTGTACCTGTTCACTGCAGTGTTGATGCCATATCTGCCTCCCTACAGTTTGACTTCCTGGCTTCAAATCTTTACTACTTACTAATTATACCGCCTTAGGGAGGTTACTCAACTCCTCCAGGCTCTTGTTTCTTTATCTATAAAATAAGGGTTACACAACCATTACCAATATCATAAATACCTGTGGAGATTACTTGATAATATAAAATACTCTAACTCACTCTTGTAAGAGCCATACCTGACAAAGGAAATGTTAAGCATTTTTGCCTTACACCATCTGTTGCAATTGCAAGTGCATGCCATAAAACTCTAACTTCTGTATGACTCTCTTCATTCCATTTACTAACATCTTTATTTCCTTGTTGAATCCTTTATAGTAAACTAATTTTTAAATTTAAATCCAGTGGTTTACTCATATGGCACAACTCAGCATAGAGGTATAATCCTGGTCTTTCTTTTTTTTTACCTAGTTAGTTGACAAAAGAGATGTGAACACTCCCAATCCAGGACACAGTGACAGTGGCAACTTTTTCTCAATAATTTTTGGTTGTGTTTCCTTTGAAACAGAATATACTTACTTAGTGGTTGTTAGGAGACAATTTGACAGAATAGAGCCCTTAATTAGAATTTTGAGTAGGAAACAATTTAGTGTACTATTGATAATTTTGCATCAATTTTCATATAGAATCTTGTCAACTGAATTCAGAAAACAAGGAGTAAATCTCAGACAGGGGAATGGATGGAAAGAAGGTGGAAAAGTGGATCATGGTCAGAAAGTATGGTATTCAATTTTGGATCATCCATTTTAAAATACATGCAAGTTCCAGTGCTTGGTGTTCTAAAAGATGAAAAGAAGAATCAGACAGTTCTGCTTTTGAGAGGCCTATAGAGTCAGGTATGTGGTATATGACATGTACATGGGGTCTTTACAATCCCAGAACCTCATACACACTTTGTACTTGGGAATGATAAGTTCCTTGTTTTTTCTTCACAGTACACAACAAAATAAGGAAATGTAGTAAAAGGTTAGAAACACATTTTATAAGCATCCTAAGAGAGCTGTAAAGTTCAAGAGGTGAAAAGAATGGAGACAGGGGAAAGACATGGAAGGTCATTGAGCTGGGTGTTCCTTAATGTTCAGAGTCTATGGTTTTGTGGGAGAGAAGCTGTGAGCAAAAGGGAGCAAGGTGGGAAGATGCGGGAAGCGTGAAGTCACGATGCATAGCTCAGTTTGACGAAAAGGAAGAGGGGAGAGTAAAGTTGAGAAGTAAGTGGACTGAAAACCCTGAAAGTTAGGCTCACAAATTCAGACTTGATTCTACAGGAAATGAGGACTCAAGGAGGACTTTAGATCAGGGTAATAGCCTGATCAGAGTAAAGATCAGGGTGCAAAAACATTAAAACGGATCAGCAAATTTAAGTGATGAATCCAATGAGAGTGAGAGTTGAACCATTTGGCAATGAACTTAGAAATTAGGCGGCCAGTGCAAGAGGCACTTAGGAGATAAAATTAATATGACTCATTTTGAGCATCCAAGCGACAGATGATGGTGCCATTAGCAGAGCCAGGCAACCAAAAAAAGAGAGCTGGATTTACAGGGGAGATGATGAGTTGAACTTGGGCATATTAAGTTGAAAGTGCTGGCGGATAGTCAACACTGGAACTTATGAGAGAGTTCCAGTGGAGAGAGCCGTCACATACAGGAGATAATTGAAGCTTTGGAATTACCAAAAGAGAAAGTGCCTGGGAACAGAGGATTAAGGAAACTTCCCTAAGGAACATCCCATTTACAGAGCAAAAGCACACAAAGAGGGAATGGCAAGAAGTTAGGTGAACACCTTGGAGTGCTAGAGAAGTCACAGGGAGAGGAAGTGTTGAAAAGGAAAGACCAGACAAGAATTTTATCATTGCAAATAAATGTGGAATCTGAGAAGAGATGCCAAATTTGGTGACTAAAAGGAAATTAGTGACCTTTTATGAGAGCAGAAGACTAGTGAGGGCCAAAGCCATTCTATAATTCATTAGAGAGAGAATATGTGGTGAGAAGGTAGAAGCAATGAGCCTAGAGGACTTAGTTTGGGGATGTTTGGGAATAAAAGAAGAAAGAACTTAGAATTATCTTCATTCTATAATTTCCTTAAAAGTCAACAGCTTCATTTGGAAAATTAATGGACTAGTAAAATTGAAGTCACTTCCTAAGAACAGAGAGATTTCAACAAGCCTATAAACTCAAAGAAGGACTCCAGTGCACTAGAGGGAGTAAAAGTGAAAACAAGATGTGTGTGGTGGAAGATCCCAAAGCAAAAGGGAAATTTAGGACCAAGGTCATAACTCATGGCTCTCATTTTATAAAATCCATGTTACTTATCTAGATTATTGTCATAAGTTAACCAAAAACAGCTCAGAACTGGCCAGAAGGAGAATCCCAGTGGTGGATGAGCCATTTTATGATCCAACTATGTGGTCACCCATAGGTATAGCCTGTCTTCCCAAGTATGAATTACTTGATCTCTCTGATACCATTATCTTAGTAATATCAGAAAATAGACTAATTTCTCCATAAGAGAGGTTCTCCAAATTGAAAAGGAAATGAGACTCTCAGTAGTGTATTCAGCAAGGAGTAGGAAAAAACAGTCCTAAAAACTGTCTTGCACATAAAGGATAGGAGTCAGGTACAAGTATTTCACTGACTTGAGGAATGCAGAAGGATACTTGGGGTATTGTCCAAGTTCTGCTAGGATGCATTTATCACCAATGTTAGTTAGGCAATATAAAGATTTTGCATACTTGTACAAGAAAACAAGAATATATATAAACTCCATGTTTATTTTTGTTTTTGTTTCTAGTATTGAGGATTGAACCCAGGGGTGCTGTACCACTGAGTCACATCCTCAGCTCTTTGAATTTTTATTTTGAGACAGGATCTCACTAAGTTGCTTAGGGCCTTGCTAAATTACTGAGGCTGGCTTGAACTTGCAATCCTCCTGCCTCAGCCTCCAGAGCCACTGGGATCACAGGCTTGCACCACCTTGCCCAGCTGCAGGCTCCATCTCAAAAATAAAATCACATTCAAATGCTACAAATTAATATGGTTCTATTATTACTATTAAAAATATAATCATCAGCACTAATAGAAATGGTGAAAACATATCTTTCTACTTGCTACAATGTCAAACTGAGAAATGGTAGAGGTAAATCTCAATCCTGGTTCAACAATTGTATAATTAACATGAGAAAACTGAACATAGTATGTTTGTTAATTGCCTCAAATACAATATTAATTTTATTGTATATTATTCAAAATTAGATTCTAAAAATATTAAACAGACCTGATGCATTGGCACAAATACTGAAAATTCAATTTTAAAGTCGGGTTAATTCTTCGGAAAAATGCATTAAACTTGAGAACAAGATTAGGATTACTCAATGCAGTTATGAAATCAAAACTGAAGCTGAGCATCTTGAAGGTTCCTCTGACAAGTTCATTGTTTCATAATTAAGGAAACTGAGGCCCATGGTGTTCTAGGACCTCATTAAATAATTCCTGCAGGTGAATCAAACAAAATCTTTTCAACAAACAATAAGACACTTTAAATTTTGACACATATTATTTATGTATGCTTGACTAAAATTTTTTAAATGTCTAAGCTCAGTTAAACAATTTATAAGCAACATAATTCTTTTACAATATCAGAAAGAAATATTTGTAAATAAGCATTTTCATATGCTTAGACTTGGTGTGAAGAAATAGTAATTAATAAAAAGAAAATTTTATTGAGAAGTTATATGTCAATTTCAGCATGGTTAAAAAAGTTACTTTCTCTGTTTATTAGAAAATAAATCCAATTCATTAAATTTTATGAAGATTTATTAATATGGCCTACATTAATGAAATTTTTATAATTTTAAGAAATGGCTATTACACAAAGTAAGCATATTCAAGAAGAAAACTTCTAGGAAGGGTATTTTTCTCAGTGTTATGCATTTTAATTGTGTTTATGACTATGTAACTGTTATAATTATTGGTTTTGTGAAAGCTAAGGTCAGCTAATTTGAAGTTTACATAAACATTGCTATTAATTATTTAACTAAAATCTATGCATTACTTTAAATATGTGTCATATTTTACTTACAATTTATAGGAGTATAAACAGTATGCATATGGGTGACTCTCAGTCTTTATGAGTTAACGATTATTTTAGAGTTATAATTTGGAATATAGAGACATTTTGGAATTTTTACTAGCAGAATCAGTTAATAAGTCTTTAATACATATTTATTAAGGTATTTTAAATATATTTTATATTCTTAAGTATTTATATTTAAATAATGTTTATTTTAATTATTTAATAAAGAAGAATTATCTTAAATAACAGATTTAGATTAGTATAATTTTAGTATCTAAAGTAAATATATGGTAGAACTCAGTCCTGAGAGTGGATTCCCTTGCTTCAGGAGGATTGCTGTCCCTCACCTCCTGGCTTCTAGCCCCATGCCCCAGAGACTCCCTGACTAACAAGCTGCAATAAGCTGTCGCTCCTCTTTGGCACATCTCATTCCCTAGAGTAACTTCTTACCTATCATGTTTTGTCATCTCAGCTTTTGGCTCAGTGGCTCTAGAGTGGCTTCTCTCAAGGTGACCTAAGCTTCCTGTTTATCTGCCTGTTATAGCAGCACCTGATTTCCGTTTCCTGGGCAGCCTATTTTCTTAAGAGTAGAGTCCCACGCTTGCTTTCTGCCTCTAAATCTTTTCTGTGCCTTCTCTCTGATCTCCTCTCGTTCCCATTCCTTCCTCTGCCCATCACTTTACAGCTCCCCTTTACAAAACCTTTTCCAGCTGGGCATCACACTACTCCACTTTTCTCATTTTCCACATCTAGGACTTTGAGCCCAGTGTACCAACACAGGCACAGTAAAGGCTGGTGCTTTCACTCTGTGCCATGAAAAACATGTCTCAGATCACTTTTCTCTAGGGATCCATGTCAACTTCTCTTGTCATAATGTATGGGAGTTTAGGTAAGACCAGTAGAGGACCTCATGGTTCCCATGTGAGGGTCCAGATATTATTATCATTAACTAGATATTTGAAGAAAGTGAGACACAAAGAAGTTAAAATCTTTGAACAAGCCACCCAGCTATAAGAAATAGAGCTGGAATTCAAACCCAGAGAGTCAGAATGCACAAGTCTGGGCTCTTAAACACTAACTGTGACTTACCAGGGTAGGCTCTGGTGTGGAATCTGAAGAAGTCTACTAACAAATCTAGTCACTCTTTTCATGTTACTAGCAGGTCTTTCTTTTTCTTTCCCTCCCTCCTTTCCTTCCTTCCTTCTTCCTTCCTTCCTTCCTTCCTTCCTTCCTTCCTTCCTTCCTTCCTTCTTTTCTTCCTTCCTTCCTTCCTTTCATACCTAAATTTAATAGGTTGTGAATTTATATATAAAATTCCAAAATGTCAGCATAGTCTTTAATAAGTAATGTATTTGCATTTTCCTATAGTAAGACGAATAAAATAAGTTTAAAACAGAGACAGAGTAGGCCTGGAGAAGGCCCAGAAAAAAATGGCAGTATTTGGCTCTCTCTGACATCAAATCAAAGAGACTCTTGAAGAAAAGACAGGCAACCCTGGAGATATCAGTGAGATGTATCATTTCTCTCTATAGTGAGGCACTGCTTCTGCTCACCAGTAGAGCCTTAGGGCCATAGCACATGTAGTGTTTATGAATTTAGTGTTTTATAGATGCATTATAAGAATTGTCATTTTCCAAATAGCATTTTGTACTTTCATCTTGTGCTTATGAGAACATTTTACGAGAACATTTATAAATTGTCTCGCTGGACATTTGCTGGGCTTCTGGAGAGAAGTTGATGTTCAGATAATGACTGTGCATGTTGTGACATAAGCAGAGGGCAGAGAAAGGAAAGTGGTAGGCACTGCCAGTGCCCATGTGACCTCAGGCTGCTGGAAGAGCAAAGGCACGGCACGTGAGATGCTGAGATAAAAAGACTGATAAAACCACCAACTGTGAGGAATAGATGCCAGAGATGGATCAGGCATTGGAACAGTTTATAAATGGTAGTGGATATTCAGCATAGCTACATAAGATTAGTGTTTTCCTAAGCAATTTGAAATTTGTGCACAAAAGCTGCTTTCCACTAAAACTCTCATTCCACAAACTCCTCCCTCTCCCCTAAAGAGCCATTTTAAGGAAGGGATACTAGATATCCATCCTGGGTTCTAATACTCTTCTCCCTAACATTTCAACACTTACAGACAATGATCTTTTTCCTTGAGCTCAACTGCAGCATGCATATAAATGAGAGACAAATTTACTTGTCTGCCTCCCAAATTGCCTTTCATTGAGTTTCACATATTATGTTCTGTCACTGTGGAAGGCATTTTGAGCTAAATATTCAATCTCAACTGAAATGCCACAGCCATTTATCTTTCCCTCTACACAGGGATTATTGCAAGGTGGCCATTCAAGATGTTTCAAAAGAATTTTAAAAATATATATTTCAGTATTTTCTCCACATCTGGTAATTTCTGACCTTACTGTCCTCTCCAATCTTCCTTCCATCTCCTTTGCTTCTGCCTCTTTAGAAAAGACAATAATTTCTGACTGAAACTATTTTACGCCTCTTCTGTTTCATTTGTTGGGTCAGAGTATCTTCTCACTGTGGTGCCTCCACATCACTGCCAAAACGGACTGCTTAGTGATTTCTAGTGTTTCTTCCCAGGCCCCTTTGCCCTGCTTCTCATTGCCTAATAAACCAGGAACAAAGATTCAGTCTGTGTTCGTCCTCTCTTTACAACCCTGGAATGGCCCTATCTCCTCCTTACTGCTGCTCTCAGAAAAGCTAATTTCCTGGTCAGTCTTTTTCTCAAGGATCTTGATGCATAGTGAGCTGCATACTACCCTCCTTTTTATGGGCAAATCTAGCCCCTACATATGTCCTTCCCTGACCAACAGGACATTATCAAATCCCCAAAATGACTAAGAATGCAACTCCCAGGCCTTCCCATCCCCTAATACCGATTTGGCATTTTCTCCTGTGAAACATTGTTATTTCCCAGTCATTTCCTTCTTATGGACATAGTCATCTGACTAATTGCTTTTCTGAAAACCTTCCACAAGATACAAAAGATGTTTGTAATAAACACTTGAGGATTTACTGATTGATAAAATCATTGCACAATGTGTATGTTTTCCTTAGAACTTTTTTCCAAACACCTTTCCTTGTGTGTTGTCTTCTGAGCTTGTTCATAAAGATGGTCTTCACCATGGTGACCGGGGGTTAAAATCACCAGGTACAGCAAGAGGAAAGATGTCTATAGAATGATTCTATAAAGAAAGCATGCTTTCTTAATCTGTGCACATAGGAATTTGTAAATGTTTCAATTTCTTTGTATATTTTTTTCTTAAACAAATTTGACCTATGTTATTATTGAACATCTAGCATTTATGAATGGGACAACAAATCAAGATATAAACTCTTATTTATTAGTTTTCTATTGCTGTTGTAACAAATTATCTCAAAATTTGTTGCTTAAAATAGTACATATTATTTTATAGCTTTGGAGATCAGAAGTCTAAAATAGGTCATACGAAGCTAAATTCACCATATATGCAGAGCTTCATTTCTTCTCAGGACTCTAGAAGACAATTTATTCCCTTTTCTTTACCAGATTCTAGAGACCACCTGTATTCGTTGGCTCATGACTCCACGTCATTCAGACTTCTAACTCCATTTTTATATCTTTCCTGACTCTAATTTGCCTGCCTCCCTTTTGTAAGAACTATTATAATCACATTGGGTTCACCCTGGTTATTTAGTATGATCTTTCCATCTCAAGATCTTAATATTATCATATCTTCAAAGTCCCTTTCCCTTTGCCATATAAGGTAACATATTCACAAATTCCAGAAATTAGAACATGGATGTGTTGGGATGGGGCATTATCCTGCTTATCCCACTCTACATGATTATAAACTTGAACTTGTGTATAATACTTTTCATATATTTAATTAAAAATAGACACACTAAAAAAGAAAAAGAAAATAGACACACTAATATTCAAGCAAGGAGAGTAAACATTTTTAAAATCACATCAAACAGAAACATAATGCTTGATAGTGCCATATGCTGGAATTCTTTATGTAATAATATCACATTTTCTTAATGTACCATGCTGGTTATATATCAAATTGTTCTTGCTAATTACTTAATATTGATAATTTGTGGCATTAAAATTATCAAGAGCTAAATTTTGCCAGAGTTCATTCAATACAAGGATTTATAGGAAACACCTAGAATTTTCACACATAAGAATATATCTGTCACATTTCTGAAAAATTCTATTCAATGACATTTTTCTTACTCCTCTTTTTTTTTGTAGCACTAGTACTTAGACATAAACACTTAGCCCTATGACAACCTCTGAACCAATCATAGCTGCAGAAGAGAGCCCTGCATGTTGTTGGTAGGTGCTGGGCTTGTTGGAGTCCCTGATCCAGGTCTTTTCAGCAGATGCTTCACACTTTTCTGCACCATACTCCTGTGACACCACTGAGGTTGTACTTTATATTCCAAACTGTATGCTAAATAAGAGTGTCAGAAATGAACAACATTTTACTAAAACTTTTTACTAACCTTATAAACCAAAATATGCATGGATAGATTTTGTAGATTTATGAAGACACTACATTCAAAAACATTTCATGTGGTGAAGTCTGAGCAGTTTCAAAACAAATAGTGTGATCTGCTTCATCCACCACATTTCCTTCATAGTGTTCATAGATAAAAAATATTTTAATGCATTTTATTATATTCACTTTAATATTTACAAATTACTTTAATTAATAAGTACCATTTCAAATGTTCTCTTCTGAAATTTTTCTTTTATCCAGGATCACTGTATTCCAGCAAGAAGAAATTAAACATTTGAGGTTTTGCTTCCATGTTGTTTAAGAAAATTAGTTTCCCTTTTCATATAATTACTAACATTTGAAGATTATGAATCATGAACTAACTGCAAGTTCCTTAACTACCCTTTTGGAAACAATCGAGCAATAGAAACAAAGGGTCTTCAAGTTGATCAGTTTTTGACCTATATGAAATCAAGAAAGGGAGACTCTGAAATGATGAAGAAAAAATGCATTCTTTAAAAACAAAACAAAAGTTGTAACTAAATTGGAAAATTGTTAGTTTTACTTCACATATCAAAATATTTGATTGAGTGGTACATACCTGTAATTCCAGCACTTTGAGGCTTAGGCAGGAGGGTCACTTGAGCCCAGGAGTATGAGATCAGCATGGGTAACACAATGCAAATGCCATTTTTTAAAAATTACACACACACACACGTATGTATATACATATATGTACACAAATACACATATTCAGTAAGTTTTACTTAAGTGTTCTTAATTTTTCCTCATCAGTTTTATCTTTTTTACTAGGTAATTACTGTTATTTTCTGTTGCCTAAGTAATTAAAGAGTCTACAAAATTAACCTGCCTTTCAATTTGCACATGTATTTATGAGGGTAAAATCAACATTTTTACCCTAGAACTGATCATGTGCTTTGTAGTCTAACAGTAAGGAGCAAACAGATCTCAGATCAAAGATATTTCAACCAGCAGCAGTGCTCAGCAGGCAGGGAAGGAAGGATGTCACTTCACCTAGATATAGTCTGAAAACAGCTTGATAATTATGCTTACAACTCAAACATGTATCCAGCATCTCCCTGTATCTTTATACTACAGTTAATGATGTTCGGATCCAGGATAACCATGCCACTTGTTTCCAAGATGATCCTGCAATAACAATGGTTTGCCAGCATCTAGAACTTTCATTATTTTTAGTGCACCTTTGTAGCCAATCTCTCCTTTGATCCTCACAACAGCTCTAAGAGGTGGGCAAGAGATATAATAATATTCCCCTTTGGACACGAGAGACCTCTTCAAGTTATAGGATCTTCAAGGACCTTGGGTAATGTCATCAGATCACACCAAGCCAGTGTAGACTTTGCCCTAGGAATAGACTAGGGAAAAAAACAAAGCAACAAAACATGTTTGCCTGGTGCACATTTGGCATATCCTGACTCCTTTTCCCTTTTCCCTCTGGTATAATGTTCACCCTCTCCTTCAAATGTCCTATGCCTTCCAACTGTTTTTCCTCATCACCCTTCAAAAAACTAGTCTGCAAAGTGAATGACACCTACCCTCCATCCTCAACACTGTTACCCTTTACTCTTTTCTTCTTTCTTTTTCCATAGCACTTATTACTGGATTTTTTATTGTCATTTGTTTTGGTACAGGGTGTTTAACCCAGGGGTGCTTTAACACTGAGCTACACTCTCAGACCTTTTTATTTTGAGACAGGGTCTCACCAAGTTGCCGAGGGTCTCACTCAATTGTTGAGGCTTGCCTACAGCTTGTGATCCTCCTGTCTCAGCTTTTCCAATTGCTGGGATTATAGGTATATGCCACCATGCCCAGCCACTTAGCTTTTGAATGTGTTATATATTTTATGTATCTGTCAATTAGATCCCCAACTAAAATATAAGTTCCTTGAGGGTTAGGATTTCCATTTGTTTTGTACATATCTCCCCAGCACCAGAATAGAGCCCTGGCAAAGGGCATGAAGAAATGCCAGCTTGAGTCACAGGGTGCAGACTAGAACTAGGTGCAAGATCAATCAGCTGGTGCTCCACTGGGAAAGTGTTCTCCTTTCATAGGTAAATGTGAGAAGAGTCTTAAAAGCAGAACAAAGACATTTCATCCTAGAGTAACAGTCTGTTCTTAGGTATCAGACCTTCTCAGAAGCTTCAGGGACCCTACTGTGCAACATGTGGAAACTTGAGGGCCCTCAGTGATCTGAATTTAGGAGCAGGTTACTTGCTCAGGAAAAGGGTGTCCCTCAGTCCATTCCTGAGCAAACTACAAGCAAGTATTAGGGTCATTCCTGCTTGTCTACTTACACTGACACACAGAAAGCATTATATTCTTTGAATTAACAATGAAAGCATGACACCAGTTGTTCGTATATTAAAGTAAATCAGAGTCACTTATGCTTTAATTATAATTGCGCATTGAAAGCCTCAGACAAGTCAGCAAATAAAGCAGGGGATTTGGGGATCTAGTGGGCTAACCAGTGTCCAATCATAACTACCTTCCTGGGGTCAGCCTTAGGTGTTATGCCAGTAAGTGATCCTACTTTCCTGGCTGAAAAGCTACTCTGATCCCACACTTGCCTTCGTTGATCCATGGCAAAGAACTTTAGCCCCAGAGAGTGCATGCTGAACATACCAATTGAGGGAATTGAGCAAAACTACGAGCTCATGAGATAAAGATACCAATTCAATCTGCTCTGTCCATCAAAAGATACCTATACACATAGATGACATGAAGAATACTTCAGTCACTAGTCATTCTTCCTGCAAGATTAGTCATCAGATCCCCTGATTAGCCTTGTTAATGCCTTGGGGAAAATCAGATAATTATAATGAGCTAAACTTAGAAACAACAGTCATTTTTGTGGGTTAGAAATAGTGAAAGTCAGTGTCTATCAGTCTTTTCACCTCCAAAGTGACAAGAAAATTATAAGAAATAATGAATAGAAATATGATATGCTTCTAATTGAAAAATAGATTTTATTTCAGCTTCCTATTTGCCTATTTGCTTAAATATAATCATGTTTATGTTCAATATTATCTCCTAAGTATTCCTACCATGATCATAAAAAATTTTGAAAGTGCTTCTGCTAGTAGTAAAATCAACAAAATTAATTGATGTGAATATATATGTGTGTATATTTATACACATATATACATACATTTTACACATGTATAAATATATGAGCACACATATATATATGTAGATAGATATCTATACAGTTATGTGTTGCTCAACAGCAGAGATGCATTCTGAGAATTGTCATTAGGCAGTTTGTCTTTCTGCAAACATCATAGAGGATACTTACACAAACTGTGATGACTACAACATTAGGCAATATACCTTACAGACCACTGCTATATATGCATTTCATCATTGACTGTCATTATGCTGCAGATAATTGTATGTGTATGTGTGATATTAATGTAAATTAAGTCATTTAAGTAATTGTCTTGATTGTAATTGTGACCCATGTCTACTTGTTGCTTGCCCATGTTTTCTTCCACAGTCCTTGACTGACCATCCAGAAATGCTCTCACATACTCCCCTTCCAGAGACCCAATGTGTGTCCCTTTCTTCCACAGGACCTTCTGTTGATAGGAGGTAACTACTGCTTATTATAATATGTGCATGAGATCTGAAAAAAGAGACACCAAATGTATTTCTTTTTAAAGTGGAATTTCATGCTGTCATTAGGCAGATGAGAGAGCATTTTGGCCCAAGGCATTTTTTGTAGCTCATGCCACATAAAGGAGCCTGTTTGGTTCCATTTATAAATGATTTTACATGATTTTTAAATAATTTTTAGTGTTAAAGCTCTCTCTCTCTCTCTCTCCTCCCTCATTCATTTATACAACACATTTTTATTGCATATATTCTATGTACAAGGCATAATACTAGGAACTGTAGGAGAGGTTTTACAACCATAAGACACATACCCAACACTTTACAATATGAATGTGCCACGTGAATAATTTGATCATTCTACAGGTAATATAGGGTTTAAGAAAAAAGTAAGTTTCTGTCCCAAAGCATCAAGGAGCACTCAGGCAGGAGGTGGCATCTGAACTGACCATAAAAAATCAAGAAATATAAGTTAAAGTTTAGTAAGCAGAGAAAGTGAAGGGAAAATATTATTAAAAGCACATTTGTAACCAGCCATGGTGATGTACACCTATAATCTCAGCTACTCGGGAGGCTGAGGCAGGAAGATTACAAGTTTGAAGCCAGACTGGGCAACTTAGACCCTCAGCAACTTAATGAAACCCTGTCTCAAAAAAAGGAAAAATAAAAAGGACTTGGGATGTAGCTCAGTGTTAAAGCACCTCAGAGTTTAAAGAAAAGAATCTATTTGTAAGAGAATGAGTAGATGATTGACACCAAGCAAATTTCGAATGACCATTTTCTGTTCTTAAAGAAACAGAAGGTTTCTCTAAGAAAGTGATGGGAAAATGGGAATAGGAAGATTTGTGGTGGACAGAAATTCCTATTCCATGGGCAATTCCAAACATGGGCAGAGGGCCTTTAGATCCATGTATTGAGAGGTAAGGAAGGCCATTCAGGATGTCTCTAGAGAAGTAGCCTGATGTCAGAGTTCCTTTGGTAGAGTTAAACTGATATACAGAGAAGATTGTTGCATTAGTGAGGTGATGTGAGACTGATTTCAAGAAGTGATGGGCAGGAAAATCCTAAGGAATTGGCAAGGGATGAAGGTGAGGCTAATAAAGAAGTAAGAAACAAGAGTAACCGAAGGCATTAACTCCAGTGTCTGGTAGGACTTATTAGAGGCTTGAATGGAATCAAAAAATCAGAAAGAGGACCATCTCAGCTTTCTACAAATGACAAGCAGTCCATGGGGAAATGTCTAGTAGGAAGCACAAAAGACAGGATTGGGACACGGGAGATAATCTGGGCTGAAGGGCATCTTTGGGAGTCCCTCAGAGAGATGAAAATTGATGAGATGTGACAAGGCATCAGATACTGGAAAGGGCGAAAGGAAGGTGGATAAAAGAACAGAACCTTACTTGTTTTCCTAAACTCTAATGATCATCCTTAGCTTTTACTGTTCTCTCGGTTTTGGATGACTACGTCAGTAGCTGTCAATTGAGATTCACTTTGGTACCAGTGTGGGAAGAGGAGAGTGCAATGCCACTGACATCCAACGGGTAAAGGCCAGAAATGCCACTCAGCATCCTGTAATGCACAGGGCAACCCACCCCAGGACAGAATCATCTGTTCCCAAATGTTCTCCAAGGTTGAGAACTGCTCTGTGTTTGCAAAAAGAAATCCCTTCAACATGTTGTTTAGTCAAACAAACATCATCTCCCAAATGCACTTGTCTCCTATGAGAATCAAAAATAGAGATCCTTTTAGAACCAAATAAACTCTCCTAAGAAGGTCTTCAACTCTTCCATCACTTTTTTCCATAAATGAAAAACACTTCTTTCCCACTTCCCATAAATGAAAACCTATATACTCAACATAAAAATGATAGTTAGGGAAAAAATTATTTTCACAAAAGCAAGCAAGAACTCATCCACTTTTACAAATAACTTCAACTGAACACATCTGTATATGGTAAAACCACTGGGATACAAGCTAGGAATAAGCTCAGGGTATTCAGAAATATGCATGATCAATAAACAGCACACCCATGTGCTTGAGCAGCTCCACACAGCCTGCCCGTGAGCCGTCCTGCCTTTTGCCAGTGGTGGCCTCAATCCGTACAAGCTGTGTTGGGGCTGTGCTTCATCATACAGGTTCCTAGGATTTTGCACTTGAGAAAAAGATTTTATTTTTGTAACTTTCCTTAAGAGATACTCGATTGATTGGATAAAATTGGAACAACAGGTAAATGTGAAGGAGTCAAAATCTCCCTGAGCCACTTAACTTCTCTGCGTGAGAGCAGTTGAGTGCCATGCTGCAGGGAGGAACTCGTGTGCCCTTCTGTTCAGATTCACATCTCAGTCACACTTGTTATTAAAATGAATCACCTAACATCTCCTCCTTAGTTTCCTCATGTAAAGTGAGGATGGGAACATGCCCATCTCACAGAGCTATTGTGAGGCCTGAATGGAGCAAGTACCTGGGATATTAGAGTCATTGTTAGCATTCACTGTTAATCAAGGTGACTATAATTAATAGACTAGAATAAAAGAAGAAAGCATCTGAAACATAGCAAGCACACAAGAAGTATTATCTCAGTTTTCTTCTATCCTCAGAAGTCTAGAAGTTATATGATTTTTTAATATGTGATTGTAAGCTATCAGAGCTGAAAAACTACAAGAATTTAAATATTCCTTAGATCCTAGCTTATAAATTGTTAACCAAAATCCAAAAGAAGTGGAACCATCAGAATAACATTATTCAGTATTGCTTAGCTTGTCACCAAACCAAAATTTTCATCCTTTATTGTATTTTACACTTTGAACAAACATATACCATCCTGCATATAGAGAGATCTCTGTGAAACACACACACACACATATATAAATCGTTAAATATTGCTTAGCATGAAAAAGAGGCTTGCTCACATTTTGCAAATATGTGTGTGTGTTTAGGGAGCCCCATATTGAAAGTATTGGTAGAATTTTAATTTTCACTTAAGTTTCTAGATAATAAGGTTGAAGATTTTGTTTGTTGTGTTGTGTTGTCTGTTTCTAAATTGCATTGGAATTAAATTTTAAATTAGAAATTGGAAAGCAATAAAATTTTAAAAATGACATACTGCATCTTTTCATTTCAGGAAAATAACTTAAAATCCATCCATAGGAAAATAGAAAATACATGTGACATATTTATATGATGGATTAACTATACAGTAATTTAAAAGAATGACATGTCTATATTTGTCCACATCAAATTTCAAAGTTGAATGAAAGAAGCAAGTTACAAAATAATGTGAAAAATTATTATACTTTTGTAAATTTAATAAAAAACATTATACAATACTATAAATGGATTACAGATGACAAATGTATCAGGCAAAGGAGGTACAGGAATGGGTTAGGGAAGAAGAGAGTGACTTCAATTTTATCAAAAGTTTTGTAGTTCTTTTATAAAGTCAAATGAATACATAAGAAACAAAATGACAAAATAGGAACATTTGTGAACTGGTGGGTTGGATTACGTATTTGTTATATTATTATTTGTACTTTTCTGTACTTTTTAAACCTTAAAAAAGAAAAGAGTGTTTCATTAAATGGAGCTTGTATAACCTTAAAAATAGGATAATTTGCCAAGACCTGTACTTCTCAAAAGTAATTCTTATTCCCAATCAGAACTTCAGTACTAAATATTATAGATGTTCATTTGATATGGAAGTACCCAAATAGGATAGTGATTTGGGCTTTTTGAAGACAGACTCTAAAACAAATACCCCAGAAAATGTTAGCAGAATCTAGGAAATGATTTTTATAATTTGAGTAAACCTGATTGTAGGTAGATTGACACATGTCAAGGGTGTGACCCAGGTAGTTTTGCAGAACATAGAGATGTCTCTTGGTAAGGTCAAGGCACAATTATATCCTACACTGCTTACTTAGGGAACTTCAGAATTGACCCTCCATCACAAGATACTTCTGGACTCGCTTCTCATATGTAGAAATTAAGTTGTTATACTACTTGGAAAACCAAAGTAAGACCTATACTCTTTTCTTAACTTGCATATATAACCTCCATTAATGCATATCCCAAACAATATTCTTGCATTGTTATTTGTGTTACATGACTCTCAGATGGTCTATGTAAAAGGAGCCAAAAATTATTTCTTTTTTATTCCAAGTACCATTTATTTTATATTCTTTTCTATCTGCCCCCACAACCCCTTCCACCAAACAAAAACTGAATTGAATTGAGCCACTTTTGTTTTCTGACTCTATGACTGTACATTGCATAAACTATTTTTATGAAATCACTGTCATATCTTAGTCAACCTTCATTTCAAATGTGTGGCATCTCCAAATTCAGGATTGTGTTCAGAAGGTGTTTCTCTTTTTTCTTTTCTTCACAGCTAAGGTACAGTGCGAATTTTCTTCAAACACTGTAAGCATAGACCCAGATCAAGTATAGTCAGTAGACACAATGATTTCTTTCTCCTCATCACTAATCATAGTCGTGATACCTTACATGTTTAAAGCATTCTTCCCTGCCAAACCTAGAAGCAGCCTCAGAACCTTTCTCAACATGACAATGTGTTAATCAGACTTAATACATGAGAAGAGACCTATTTAATCTTCCTGCAGATGTATTCTAGAATGTATAGAATCCTTTTCTGCTCCAATAGTCCAGCTAATTAAATATTGCATCAAGACCACTTTTTCTCTTTCAATTTCTAGTAGTAGACACCTTCAGCTGTCAGGGAAGTAAAATTGTGTGATTCTTATATCACACAATAATTATATTTTCTCATCAATAAAATTTCACTTTTTTTCAAGAGGAGCAATTTTTTCAACAACATATTGTGGTAGTAACAATTTATAAATCATACACAGAATGAACTATTATGAATTAGGATGGAGTAAATTATTATTGTGAATTATGTTATAATGTTTTGGATGCTGTGCTAAGTGTCAGACATGTAGTTCTTTTCATCTTTGAAATGACTCTACTCAGTAGGTATAATTACACAGATGAGATCACTAAGACTCAGAAAGATTAGGTAATTTGACCAGTAAAATCTGAAAGTGGCAGAGTCCACCTTCAAATCCATGTACTAGGCTCTTTACTCTTACCTCTGTGGTCAGTGTTGTGCTGGAGTCAGCTCCTACTGGCTCACAAGAGCCAACCTGCTGAATTTTGAGAAATTTTGCAAGCCAGTTGTTAACCTTGACCATTGTTAAAAATTAAGTTACATGAAATTAAAATTAAACATTTTTAAAATATCATAAATACTCAAAGCCCATCAGTCCCTAATTATTGACCCCATTTACATTGAACCCATTACCACTCCTGTTAGAATTCTTCAAGTTATTTACATCTATTGTGTCCTCATGGTAGAATGAATATATAATGGTGTGTTATATGCTTCTCTTCCCATATTCATGGACATCACTTTGATGGCTTGAATCAGCTCATGGATGGAGAATTTATGCTATAGAAATTGGCATATGTGCCAGGTGTAGTGGAGCACGCCTGTAATCTCAGCAGCTCGGGAGGCTGAGGCAGTAGGATCGTGAGTTCAAAGCCAGCTTCAGCAAAAGCAAGGTGCTAAGCAACTCAATGAGACCCTGTCTCTAAATAAAACACAAAATAGGGCTGGAGATGTGGCTCAGTGGTTGAGTGCCCCTGAATTCAATTTCCTGTATCCAGTCCCCCTCCACCAAAAAAAGAAAAAAGAAAAAGAAAAGAAATTGGCAGATGCTAAAAATCAGGGTTTTGTTTTGTTTTCTTGGGAACCAGTAGTTAAACATTTACCAGAACACCAATGAGTACTATGGTGGTGGTATTCTCATTGTTCTTTTTTTTTTCTTGTAGTCATTTTATTGACTTATTCATTTTCTCACTAATAACATAGTCTTAGTGTGAGTTGAGCATTTGGTGGATGCATTTAATCAGAAAGGGAAAATAATGATTAGCTTCATTAGATTCTCCAGTCAAGCCATAGGTTACTAATGAAACAGGCCTGAAGTTTAAGAACAAAAATATTTATCAGATGACCAGTAAAAATACAAAAAACAGGGCTTCTGGGTATAGACTCATGATTTTGTGAACCTCAGATAAGTATCTGAAATTTAGATTGTATTTATTAGAGCAAAACTGAAAGATATTTGTAAACTTGGAATTATAAATCCATTTTTATGCAAGCATGATAATTTATTCATAGTCTCCAGCTATACAATGTCTAGGACTACGATTCATATCAGAAAATTTATTGTTTTAGTTTCTAAGGGAAAGTTGTGAGGCATCATGCTTTTTTTTAATCCTTTTATTTCCATTTTCCTTGCCCTCTGCCCTTTTTATTATCTCTGGATAATGCATTAAAAATTATAGATACTGATAAATAACTGTGGAATTCATGTGACCATAAAATTCATAACTGGTATTCCCTTTATATATATTTTATATTGTATTTCCTGCAAGTCTATTAGAATATGGAACTGAATGGAATTGTCTATTCTCACCTAGAATTGCCAAATAATGTCTTAATTCACCTTTAATATGAATTTTCAAATTAAGTACTTAGCACCTGGAGATACACTCTCCACCTGGAGATTAGTATCAGATAAAATTTTCAAGTTGATAAAATTATGTCTTTCATTCATTAGTTCATGTATTCAACAAATCTTTGATGGAGGGCAATAATTAATTATTGTAACTATTATTTATTAAGCACTATATTCCAAGTTCTAATATACATACTTCAGTTACTCTATCCTATACAAAACACAAAACCGAATGAGGTGGTTCTTATTATTATTCCCATTTAAAAATGAAGAACCTGTTGTTTGAAAAGTTCAAGTTATTTGTCCAGATCAAAAGCTAGATAATTGTTTCTTTTTTCTTTCTTCTTTCTTTTTTCTTTTTGCTTTTTTTTTTTTTTTTTGGTACCAGAGATACTCGACCACTGAGCCATATCCCCAGCCCTGTTTTGTGTTTTATGTAGAGACATGCTCTCACTGAGTTGTTTAGCGCCTCACCATTGCTGAGGCTGGCTTTGAACTTGCAATCCTCCTGTCTCAGCCTCCCAAAGTGCTGGGATTACAAGCGTGTGCCACTGCCCCCAGCAATAATTGTTTCTTAATTATGAGCAACAAATTGCCTAGTACCCTTCCTCTATATTTAACAACTGTGATAGTTGTCCTGCAGAAGGTCAGAAAAACATATCATGTAGGTATGAATATTGAAGAACATTTTCCAATAGGAAAAAAGGCACATGGGAATTATTACATTAAAAAGTTCAGTATATATTCATATATACACACACATGCACAAACAAAAAATATAAAAGGCATACTTCTCAGTAATGTTGAGTTTCCTATGCAGTATAGTTTCCTTTCACAAGTATAAAACATCCATAATATCATTACTGACAAAATGGATTAGAGAATATACTAAAGATTGAATTAATGGGGCTAGATAGAAACCTGAAAATATTTATTATGGACACCAAGTTCTTTGATAGCCCTTTCACTATTTCTTCAAATATGGGTCTTTATCACCAACTCTCTGAATAGGGTGTCACCATCGAATACCTCACTAGCTCTTTTCCTACCTACACCATTATTATTGAATAATTCCTTTGCTTCTGTTGAAGTATGCTAGAAAGTTCTCATCAAAGTAGTTTACAGAATAGATCTCTATATTCCCTGGGGCAATGGGTAGTACTTTGTAGAAGGAAGTAGATAAATGAGGTTCAGTAATTACTCACAGATATTCCCTATCATCTTTACTATGACTAACATAACCTAATAGCAGTGGCTTAACAACACTGCTCACAAATTGTATCACTTTCATTTTCATGAATGAAATGTATACTTTGTGTTATATAACCTAAAAGAAACACCAACATAGTTATACCAAAGAGTTACACTAGAAATCTGTAATAAAAGTCTACCTTCACATAACTTTATACAGCTGATATTCTCTTAATAGACAGTATTATATATTGCATCTTCTGGGAATCTGAAAATGGAGCTGAATGGGAAATTTGTGTATTTCTGTTCTCACCTGGAGTTTTCAAATATGTTTTAGTTCATTTTTTATTGAGTTCAAGTATTTAAAAGGAACTTTTCTTCGGTTAATTTAAACTATTATATGGCCTCCAAGAGCAGTTGGTTCTAGGTTTTCAAGAAAGTGTATTTGACCAATAGCCTCACATAGTACTTTGTGCAAGTTAAATGATACCCTTTTTTTCAGATACTTTTTCCATTTGAGTTTGAAAATTATCTTAATATACTTTTTTCTCTGCTGACAATTTATATCCTTTATTCATCATGAGCATATTTTATCTGGTCACATTGAGCATATGATAATAGCTGCTTTAAAATATTTGTTTTGTACTTCCAGTGTTTGGATTATCTTGGGGTTGGCATCTATTGGTTGTTTTTCCTTGAAAATAGATCATGTCTTCCTGGATTTGTGTCAAATAATTTTGAATTTATCTCAGACACTGCGAGGATTGTGTTGTGGAGACTCTGGATTCTCTTACATTACTTTAAAAGGTGTTTCATTTTACTTCCATGGGCAATTGTCCATGTTGGAATCAAACTGCAAACTGCCCCCCCTCCCATTGTTGGAAACTCAAGTCACCATTGATACTGCTTTTATTTTGTTCATTTTTTAAAATTTCTAATTGACAAGTTGTGATGTATTTATTTATGGGATACAGTGTGTTATTTTGATATGTCTATAATACGGAATGATTAATTCCAGGTTAATTAGCATATTCATCAATTTGGATACCATTTTTATGTTGACAATATTTGAAATTCTCTCTCTCTCTCATATATATATATATATGAGAGAGAGAGAGAGAATACATTATCAACTGTAGTCATCATGCTATGCAGTAGATCTCAAAAATTCATTCTTCCTGAGATTCTGTGTCCTTTGACCAACATCTCCCCATGTCCTTGCCCTCACAGCCTCTGCTAATCACCATTCTACTGTCTACTTCCATGAGTTCTCAATTCCATATATATGTCGGATCATGTGGTATTTGTCTTTCCAAGCCTGGCTTCGTTCACTTAGCATAATGTCCTCCAGATTCATCCATGTTATCGCAAATAATAGAGTTTTCTTCTTTTACAAGGTTGAATAGTATGCCATTGTTGATTACATGCCTGGCTATTGTGCATAATGCTACACTGGACGTGGGAATGTTGCTACTCTTTAACATACATACTGATTTCAAGTTCTTCGACTAGGTACCCACAACTGGGATTTTTTGGTCTTATAGGACTTCAATGTTTTTTGTTTTGAAGAACCTCCACACTATTTTCCATAAAGTTTTTAGTGTGTCCTTGAAGGTTAGCAAGAGACTTGGTCAGAGTATATATACAAAAAACTTGGAATTCTCTTTCTCAGGCTCTATGCTTTCCCTACCTCACTCCCTAGTATCTCTTGGATATTCCAGATACCCTTAGGGCAAAACTGAAAATCTGACACTCAACCCATGCCAATCATTTACACCATGTAGTTACTCTTCTTCAAAACTGTCTTACCGGGCTCTTCCGGCAAGATGGCGGCTTAGAGGGACGCAGCTACCAGTCTCCCCAAACAAAAGACCAGAAAATGCGGTACAACCTTCTCCCACCAGGCTTTTGGACAGCACAGAAGGAAATTTCACTCGCGCGGTTTGGGCTGATTTTTATGAC
>CM053406.1:74944085-75056455 GCA_028644305.1 Xerus rutilus | reverse complement strand
TAAGTGAATATATTTTAAGAGTTATATAATACATAAATAAATGTGGAAAAAAAAAAATAAGAACATTGTTTTACCATACAGCTGTATTCCATCAAAGTTTACTTTTCCAATATCAATGAAAACAAACTCATTTTATCTTTGCCACATTTACTTTTTACTCTGAAATGATAATAATATTCATAATAAAGTTACGATTTATGCTTTAAAAAAAAAAAAAAAAAAAAAAAACTGTCTTACCTTTGTTTAACTGCCAAGGTCCTCAGATAAATAGGGGTTTCTTTCTTTTGTTTTGTTAGGGTTTTTTAACCAGAATTTATAGTTGCCATTTTCAGGAGTTTGGTTAGGAGCTTACCTTTCCATACCAAAGGTAGAAACTCATACTGATTCTACAGATCAAAACATTTTACCATTATTTACCAGAAACACCTTGCAATAACATATATACTTATATGGTCTGTGGTTCAAGTGGCTCGCTCTAGGGTTGGACAGGGCATGGTCTTCCGTGTGTAGCAGCCTTTATCATGTGTGCATGTGATGTCACACGTACATACACCTGCTTGATACGGTCATACCATGCAGCCTACAGGCTCCTGATTCACCCTAAATTTAGGGCCGGGTTTTACATTCATCCCTCATCCTCACCTCCACTGAGACCTGGACCTAAAGTACCCAGACTGCTGCAAATCAGTCCTGCTCAAAGTTACTGCAGAGAGTGCTCTTCTGTAGCAGCGTAAGTCATTGCAATACTTAATGTAGAATGGCCAAGGGAACCTAACTTAAATCTATCCCACTGACCCAGTCACCACCACAACTTACAAACTAAATCCTACACCTCTTCACATCTTCCCTTTTCAGTCTCACTGCACATTGCTCAGCAATAACTTTTTGTAAAACTGTCATAATTGCCATTCGTTTTAAAACACTATTTGGATCATGAAGCTTTGATGGTGAAGGACCAGCAGTTAACATGTTCAGTCAAAACTTGTGTCTAGCTTCAAAGGACCTTGTCAACCTAAATCTACCTTATCCCCCCAACTTCCCTTACTAGTATACTATGGGCCTACTCGCATTCATAGCCATACCATATTGATCCTGTCATGGATATACCACATCACTCTACATCCAGACTTTTCTTTCTTTTTTGTGGGGGAGCGGGTGTACCAGGGATTGAACTCAGGGCACTCAACCACTGAGTCACATCCCCAGCCCTGTTTTGTATTTTATTTAGAGACAGGGTCTCACTGCGTTGTTTAGTGCCTCACCATTGCGGAGGCTGACTTTGAACTCACAACTCTTCTGTCTCAGACTCCCAAGTCGCTGTGATTACAGGAGTGAGCCACCACACTCAGCTGCATCCTTGCTGTGCTTAGGATATTGAAGGAAATGCCTCTAGAATTCTGCATTCTTTCTAATATTTATTCCTTGCAAAAGTATCATTATCAAATGATACCATACTGCTATTCACATTAGCCAAAAAAATGGAAACAACCTAAATGATAAATGAATAAAGAAAATGGGGTACACATACACAATGGAATACTATTCTGCCATAAAAAAATGAAAACCTGTTGTTTGCAGCAACATGGGTGGGTCTGGAGATTTTTCTGTTAAGTGACATAAGCCAGGCACTGAAAGACAAGTACAGCATGATCTCACTGCAGTGTAGAATCTAAAAACATTGATCTCTAGAGATTGGGGAAAGCAGAGGGAGGGAGTGGTGGGGAAAGTATGATAAATGGATACTAAGTTACAGATAGATAAAAACAAAGAGTTCTGGCATGCTATTGAACGTTAGGGTGACTACAGATAACAATAATTTGGTATATGCATTTTAAAAATCCAAGAAAATTTGTTCTGAAAGCTTTCATCTTAAAGATTTGATGAATGTTTGAGGAACTATATATGTTTATCTTGATTTAAACATTACACAACATACACATGTATTGAAACATCATTACTGAATTAATAAATGTAACTTTATGTATAAATTAAAATAAATGTAATTTTCAATGAATATAGGTCTGTATTTCTTCAATGCTATTTTATTCACCATAAATCATAACTCTTTTTTCTATACCAATATTATACTTAATTAATTCTTAAATATCATATGTATGTGAAAATGACTCTTGTTTAGATGTGTAGTGATAATTAAACACAGAGTTCTGGTACTGATTTATTAATAAAGATTTGAAATGCATATATCTAACTAACAGATTAGTTCTATACATTTACTACAATTATTATGAAACACTTAAGGGATGTTGATATTCAAATCCAATCCAGCATAAAACATATACACTAAAATTATGATGATGATAAGTCACTTGTAGAAGACTTTATGGATCTGGATGTCTAGAGGTCCCTAATTGCTAGCATATTGCTTCTTGATTAATGCACAAAAAGTATAAAAAATAATTTAAATCAAAAGTAATTAGGCATAGAACAAATAAGAAATAGCATTGGGATAGCAAGTTTTATAACTGGAGATGCTCACACACCATGAAGCAAGGATTCCTGAGAAACCAGGCTGAAAACTTGTGGTGTAGGAGGGCCCACTCTAAGAAAAATGTTTGAAAGTTGAAGTGATGTGGAAAGGAGTGCCAGTATCTTGACATCATCTATGGAAACGACTTCCAGAAAGAGAAACACTTTTCTCTGTTAATAAGTCCATTGTCAAGTCCCTGCTGTCCATTCTGCTTTGGCCCCTGCCTTTATACAATAGCTGGAAAGCATTTGCTCTGCCCACAGGGCTGCATCTCAATCACCATGACAAGAACTGACAACTAGGATTCATTAAAGGCATACTGTGCACTACATACAGTGTGCTTACTCATGAGGCCAGACAACCTGCAACGCAGTTATCATAACTCATTTTTCGAGGAGGAGTCTGGTGCTCAGAAACACTACATAGTTTACTCGAGGTCACACTGATGGACATAGCAGGACTGAATTGTGACACACATCAATCTCACTCTCAGTCTCGAGCTGGTAACCTCTGTGTGACAGTGCCTGTCAGAGGGGATGAGCTCATCTAATAAGCACACACCCTGTGAGTGCTCTCTGCAAAGGTCCATGTTATAGATGTGGAAAAGCTTTGAAAGCAAGAGAATGCTGCTGCAGAGATGCAAGGCATTGTTCCTTCCTGTTGGCTCCTTTTTCTTTGTTTTCCCCCTTTTCTCTCTCATCACACTTGGTAAATACGTGAGTCATCCTGAAAATGTGCACTTTGCTTTAGTTTATTCATTTCAAGATCTATTCTATATCGAAACACATTCTTTAGTAACTGAAGACAGAATAACATAGTAGAATTTTGATAGAATAAACCCCTGTAATTCCAATGCTACATGGTAACTTACATTGTCTATCAATCTCACTTTCTGTAAGGATTAACCACAATGCAAAAACATAGGAATCAACTAATAAACCTGATTCCAGTCTTTACTTTCAAGTACTGCATAAAAACAAAATTATACTGAGTGAAGTAAAAATCTCATTAAGTATAAAATTTTTAAAATAAAACAAATTGTAATCTGTTCTATGGAAATGACATGCCTAAACTTTTCCTAAATTACATGAAGGTTGTGACATTTTGTGGCCCCTGGCACAGCTAAATATAAACAGATTATTCTGTGCTTGCTCCCTGTGCTTTTGCTGACTGACACAACAATTAAGGAAACAAGTTTCCTTTGTAAATTACAGCTCCATGCAGCTTTGAGTTAGCAAAAGTGTACATTAGAAATATTTTTAGCTTGACATGAAACTTTCCAAAGGCTCTTAATTAAGCATTTAAGTCCAAGAAACTATAATTGCAACTGCCAAAATAACTGGGAAATCATACCTTTGGTGGGATCAATCTTAAGCTAAAACTATTGTTTGGAAAACCTTATGGAAAGGCCTTATTATTCAACACCCTCTTGAACAGTAAGCTATTTCTAATATTACCCACCTTATGACAAATTCAGGCATACTGTTTATATGCAGGAGTAAATACAGCAAGTGTGTAAACACATACAAGTGAAGAGTGACTGCAAGCCCTGGCCACTTGTGACTAGAGAATAAACCTCTAGAGTCTTGTCCCCAGTGTACTCTAAAGCAAAACTTTAGATGTATATGTACCTGTAGGTGAAATGTGGATTCCTGCCGTAGAATTCAGCTATTAGAAACAACCCAAAGAGGTCTTATTAGAACATTGTCTCATTTCTGACTTGACCCCAAAACTATTAAATCTCCACAGATGTGCCATATTTTCAAAAGAATAGTAACTTAATATTGGGGAAAATATTTCTTTACAGCTCACACTTCCAATATTGTTATATGAAGGTGATATACTTTATTATAGTTCAAGCGATAAGAGCTTTTGCAGGAAAACATCCGTTGCTTTAATGAGGATGTTCAGGGCCACTAACATATATCAACTTAAAATAAGAGTCATCTAGCTACTGTTATCGTAGCAAGTCATGTTATGGTCATGCGAATAAGTTTAGAAGATTTTATATCCATGCAATTTTTATTTTTTATTTTTTTGGACCAGGGATGAAGATAGAACCCAGGGATATTTAACCACTGTGCCACATCCTTAGCCTCTTTTATTTTTTATTTTAAGACAGGCCTTGCTAAATTTCTGAGATTGGCTTTGAACTTGTGCTCCTCCTGCTTCAGCCTCCCAAGCTATTAGTATTACAGGCATGTGCCACTGCGCCTAGCTCCATGCAATTTTAAATATTCAAATTAAAGCACTATTATTTATTTCATTTTTATTTGAATTTATTAATATTATTTTTATGATTCAGTTAAATCCCAAACTAGGAATTTGGGCAGCACAATGAGTGGAGTGGCATAATGTGGGCTGTCAGTAAAGCCTTGCAGAGAATTGGTACTTGGGGAGTACTTACTGTGGGCAGTAGGCAATCCATGCCTTTACTTACTGAATCTCCCAACACTAACATTGTATCAGTTCTAGTAAGATGAGGAGACCGAGAATCAGAGAAGTTAGGGAACCCATCCAGGCTGACAAAGTATCATAAATTGGATTTGTACCCAGCCAGTACATTTCCAGAGACCTTCTATTAACATCAACACTATGTTAATAGGAAAATCCTTAGCTTAGAGGAAGATATCAAACTACAACAGAATATGATAGAAAAATAACAAGATATTTAGCCGGGCATGGTTGCGCACGCCTGTAATCTCTGGACTTTGGGAGGCTGAGACGGGAAAATCCCAAGTTCAAAGCCAGCCTCAGCAATGGTGAGGCGCTAAGCAACTCAGTGAGACCCTGTCTCTACATAAAATACAAAATAGGGCTGGGGATGTGGCTCAGTGGTCGAGTACCCCTGAGTTCAATCCCCAGTACCAAAAAAAAAAAGAAAAGAAAAGAAAAACAAGAAGTTGTTAATGAAATATCATATTTGTTTCATATGTACATAACTGCACTCTCATCATATACTAGTGACACCACCATTTCTCAACACAGTTGTGGCACTATTCTTGGGAACTGATTTTAGAAGCAATTTATAAGCCACAGTCTTCATGTTAGTCAGTTTTCTGTCAATGCAACAAATTACCTGAGATAAACTACTTAAAATGGGGAATGTTTGGGGGAGCTCATAGTTTCAGAGCTTTCAATCCATGGTCACGTGGCCTTGTTGCTTTGTGCCTGTGGTGGCACAGTACATCACAGCAGAGCTCACATGAGAGAAATCTCTTTACCACATGGGACCTGGACAGTGAAAAGAGGAAGGGGATGGGGTCCTGATATCCTAAGAGGTTCAAAGTCACGTTCCTGGGCTAGGGTTATAGCACAGTGGTAGAGTGCTTGCCTAGCATGTGTGAGGCACTGGGTTCGATTCTCGGCACCACATAAAAATAAATAAAACAAAGGTCCATCAACAACTAAAACAAAAAAATTTAAATGTCACATTCCCAATAACCAAACTTCCTTTGGCTATGACCCACCTTTTAAAGGTTCAGCTACCTCCCTAGAGTGCCACAACCTGCTGATCAAGCCTTTAACACATGGCCTTGGGGACATCTAAGACTCAAACTAACTGGGTGTGATGGTGATACCTGTAATCCTAATAATTCAGGGAGCAAAGGCAGAAGGATAAAGTTTGAGGCCGGCCTGGACAACTTAGCAAGATTTTATCTCAAAATAATAACTAAAAAGGGCTGAGGATGATGCTTAGTGGTAGGGCACTCATGGGTTCAATCCTGGTACAGCAAGTAAATAAATAAATACATAAATTAATTTAAAAATCCAAACTATAATGTGGGAAAAAAATAAGCCACAGTCTTTACAACTCAGCTTGGTAGCTTTATAGCCCTACTACTTTTTTAAAGGGGGATTTTCCTGCTTGATTAGTTACCTTCTTCACCAAACTTGTCTCTGAATGACTTTTGGCAGTTAAGAGTTAGATCTACCCTCAAAGAGCAAAAATGTGTCAACTGTCAAAGTATTCAAAAGGTTCTGTTGCAATTTATTTTAATCAATTCCAAAAATGTGTTGAGTAATGAAAGTATTATTATAAATGTATGGTCTTCGGAGTTGAAAGCACTAATGAGAATCCTATTCATTTAGATAAATAGGATCCTTAGAAGACCCAAAAATGGATCTTGTTCCTTTAAATCTATGTGTGGAAAACTTGTCCTGTGCTAGAGAATTAGGGTGGAACTGAGCATAAGGAGGACAGCCACTGACCTTCCCTAGAATGATATGAGATTGATGTTTTTGAAAAAAACTCCTTGTCCTCCAATAGAGTCTTTTAATGATGATAGAAGGCTAGTTAACAGCAATTTACTGGAGGAGTTAAAGGATCTTGACTGACAGTGGGCCTGAGGCAAAGCTTAAAATGAAAAACTTTGGCTTTTTAACCTTTACTAGGTTCTTCCTGCACCTCTATTTCCTCTTCTAATGAGCTTGCCCTCCACCTGAGCTTGACATAATATTTATGGCCAATAATTTATATTTGCATTTTACAAAGAAACTTTCACAAAAGGAAAAGCAGCCCAATGCTGCCTGGGAGGAAAGCCTTCATCCTCCGCACCCACTTCTCTTTACCAGAGAGAAATTGATGAAGACTTCCAAACCAAACCATCTGTGAAACTTAGCAAGGCTGTCATCAATGACCTACCTTAGAGGAGGAACGCTAAGTAGCTTCAAGAGTTAAATTAAACTTGCTGATATAATCAGAATAACACATCACAAGCTGTTAATATCTAAAGAGAACCTTGCTAGGAAAGACAACTCTAGCAGAAATCATCTAGTTTCCAAGGAAATATCTTAAACTAGCCCAGTCCATGTCCCAGAAGAAGCAAGGGACAAATACAGTTGTGATATTTGCAAGGCACTTGAAAGACTATCAGTAAACTTCTTGTGTATTAGCTTCATAATAAACTCTCAGGACAGCTTTTTAATATTTGTAAAACTTACCATCAGTAAAAATGTTATGTTGAAGCCAGGTATGGTGGCTTACACCTGTAATCCCAGCAGCTCAGGAGGCTGAGGCAGGAGGATCATGAGTTCAAAGCCAGTCTCAGCAATGGCAAGGTGCTAAGCAACTCATTGAGACCCTGTCTCTAAATAAAATACAAAATAGGGCTGGGGATGTAGCTCAATGGCTAAGCATCCCTGGGTTCAATCCTCAGTACCAAAAAAAGTTATGTTGATAGACATTAACATTGATGAATACTAATTAATAAAAGTATAGTAACAGTTAACAAGATTAAAATCAAAGTTTACCTTTGCAATTTCGAATGAAGACAGGGAGATTCTGATCTGGCTTTTTCACTCAAATAACTCTTTACCCTCCTCCAAAAGCCTATCTAACTTAAAAGAGATAAGCTTATAAAAACACCATTCCATTCTTAAGATACCTGATAGACTCGTTAAACAAATCTTCTGTGTTAATCAACTTTTTATCACTGTGACCAAAATACCTAACAAGAATGACTTAGAGGATGAAAAGCTTATTTTGGTTCATGGTTTCAGAGATCTCAGTCCATGGTTGACTGTCTTCATTTCTCTGGCTCCCAGGTAAGGCAGAGCATCATGGTGGAAGACCCAATGGAAGAAAGTTTCTCAGCTTATGGTAGCCAGAAAGAAGGGAGTGGGTACAAAGGGTCATAGGGAATATGCACCCTTCTAGGGCATGTATATTCTTCCTCCTTCACCCATGCCACACCTGCTTACAGTTACCATCCAGTCAGTCCATTCAAACTAGGATGCACTGATTAGGTTACAGCTCTCAAAATCTAATCATCTCTGAACATTCCTGCATCTACACAGGAGCTTTTGGAGATGCCTCATATCTAAACCATAACACTGTCCAAATCTGTTCCACTATAAAATAGCCAACAGTGACTACAAAGGAGTGGCATGCCAATTTAACTAACCAGCTATGCAGCAGAATTTGAAACTGGAATTGTTAAATTTAAATGACCCCTAAATGATCTTTAAATATTCAAGTAAATAGAGGAGGAAATGATCCGTGCTATTAAGGTGTGGAGGAAGATGAAGGCAGATATTTCTGATTCCTCAAAAGGCACTATTCTAAAGCAGGTGTGAGAAACACAGATGAGTCATGATCTAGAGCTGTGAGGCTTCATGCTGGCATGTGAAAAGCCATGGTGTAGCAAGACACTAACAGCCCACCAGGCATATTCAGAGGAAAGGGACAGGGAGAGAGGCCTGAGAGATTCCAGCAACTTCTTTTTACATAGCCTTTTGTGTTTGAAGAGGGAAAGGCCCTCTCTGAGTGTCTTGTGGGCATTGGGAGTCTTGGCACCATTGACTCTGTCATGTATTCCGCTCAGGAACCTTCCCTTCCCCACTCAGTAGGAGATTTATTTCCAGTAATTCACAAATAGCCCAGAGTCTCCAACTCCTTTGAATTTATAATAAACACTCAGAAATAAATCTTAAACACTCTGATGTTTAAAAACATATTTCTGTATCAAACATATTCTTTATCCAAATGTGTTGGTCTAACAGGGTATGTTTTTTGATGATGTCAATTTTAGCTGGTTTTGTTCTTGTAAGCTTAATCAATTTATGTTTTTTTTTTATGGCAAGAAATTGTATAACACCAGGTTTAGTTACCCAAGTAAGAAAATATTTCTTTAGAAGTCCTTGTGATTTCTGAAAAGGTTTATTGTCAGGTGAGAGATGTAAAGCTGGATCAGTATAGAACAGCCAATTGCAGAGAGATGAGAATTACCATTCAAATGAAATATGAGTCAATGTCTGGACTTTTTTCCCATCTCAAGTAGTTTACTTATCTGAGGTGGCTTGCACAGTTGGCAGGACCTATAATGACATTTATTTCAGAGTTGCTTCTGCTTTCTGTGTAAAGGAGTGGCAGAGCTGTGGCCTTTACACTCAGGCTGTGGTTCAGATCCATGAAACAGTATTTGTTGCTAGCCTACTAAAGGCACAGCAGAAGCATTCCCTCAGCTTCATTGTGACTACTGGCAAACACATCTCCTGTATGACTCTTGCCCCCAACTCTCCTGTGGGAATAATAATTTTTCACACTTATCCAGTTCCTGGAGTTGCTGTGAAAATTGACAAGTGAATGCTTATGAAGTGTGTGAAGTCCTCAGATGAACGGGTTATATAAACATAGTAGAATGTTGCCTTTCCAGGCCAGGGCTTGAAGCCTCTCTACAAACCAGGTTTTCCTGGATGGGTGCTACTTTCTGGACGCTCACCTCCTCTGAGGTAGCTGGTATGCCTTATATTAGTATGTATCCCCAACTCATGGCCCCATGGGAGAGAAGGATATAGAGAGCAAATTCTATTTTCTTCAAATGTGGACTAAATGTCTCCTAATCTCTTTCATTCCTTTTAAATGAAAAAATCTTTGTGACTCATTATGTGTTAAAAAGAGAGAGAACATTGGTTCTTGCCTAAAAAATATCCCTGGTGTTCAGGAAAATTTTTGCAAAGACTTTCAGAACCCAAAACTAAGTGATTGCTTAGAAGTTGGCTCATGAATAATTAAAGGGAACAATTTCTAAAGTTCTACTGAGTTCCAAAACAATTTAAGATGATGTTGTATTATGACAATGTATTATCAGATTAAGGACAATGTTGTTACCACCTTTTCAAGTAGTTCATTAGAAAACAAGTCATATGAAGACTTCAGTGGACACACTGCACATCTTGCTGAAAGTCTCTGCTATTTAAACTTGTCAACATACATCGGAAATTATTAGTTCAATGACACTTTCTGAAAAATACAAATTTATGCCTCTTGTAATGTGTGTCAACAGTTAGCAGTATTCATTAGCCCTCAGAAGTCAGGAACTGAGCTCATTTCCAGCTGTTAATCTGGGACCAACTCAACAAAGATGCCTATGATCTAAACAAGTCAGGCTACTGGTCCTTCAGTTTATAATATGTCATAGTTTTCTGGGTGAGATTTATTTCCGTTCTTTAGATACCAAAACTATCTGCTTGCAATTTACTGCAAAGATCATTTTCTGAAGAAATTAGTATGTTGAAAACAAAATATAAAATCTTACCTTAAGTAGATTTCAGGTTGTGTGTGTGAGTGTGTGTATATATATATATATATGAAGATAGAGATTTAATTTGTATTCCACTTACCTCTCTTCACCCCCTGCAGTCATTTAGATAAAATATGTTATTCTTCAAAGACTATAGGAGTAAAGTAATAAGTCAAAAATTATCTATATTTATTAATGAAGTTAAGAATATGTATGATTAGTTTTGTAAAATTATATTTTGCAATTGTTTCTCCTGAAAATAATTGAGATGCTTCTTCCAGAACATAGTCATATTTATATAGATATAAATATAGATAAATTTCACCATTTTAAGATAGGTAGAAAAAGATCAATAAATACAGTTAGAGATGAAGATATTCCACTACATACATAAATGCACATACACATAGTATCAGTTGATAATGAACTACTCCTTCCATTTCCCAGTTTTTTTCCAGTAAAACTAGTTATTAAGTAACAAGCTTCTTTGCAGCCTTCCTAATAATATTTAAAATGAACTCTATAACAATATTAAATAGAACACAAACAATAATTTAAGCATGAGTAAGTAGGACATATTCATGATATTTATAGAAACATAGAAGTTTGCTTATCTTAGGAGTATGCTGGAAGTGGCTCATACCAGCTTATGAGAGCTGGATGTAAAATTTTCAGGAATTTTTGAGCCAAGTGTAGGTCACACACATTATTGAATTATTAATTGTATGAGCTTGTAATTAAATAAATTACACTAAGAGCAAAACAGTCAAAATTCATCACTCTATTTTCAACTGATTATTTTGTTTATGTTCTTGAAATTATGTATTGTATCTACATAATAAAAATATTAATTAAATAGTGAACAACTGAGCATTTTGCTCCAAGGTCAAGTTCAGTAACACCTTAATGGAAGCTTGAAATCAGCCATAGTGGAAGTATTTACAGGACAGAAATCAGCAAATGCTACACATGAGGAATGCCCCCCCACATACCTCCACTCCTGCCTGCTGACCTTGGTGCATTAATTGTTAAGCATTCACCTACTTATCCTAATGTAATGATTGGATAAATATTTAATTCTGCTGATTTCTTTGTATGGACTTATCCTTCTCCTTCTGATAGATTTTATTCAAAGTGGGGAAAGGACTATATTTTATATTCCAATGAACTATGCATTTGTGTTACATTCTGTAAAAAGTGCTTTGAGATTTTGTGATTTCAAGCCCTCCCTACTAAACTTGAACTTCAGATGGAATCTTAGACAATATTGAAGATTTTACTTCAAGTGTAGGTTGGCAGATAATTTTTGTTCCTTTCTATTCCAACACCCTGCCTGATGTGCTGCAAGGTTGAACAGCCTCTCCTATGTCTAAGTGCAGGAATGAAGTTCAGGTGGCCTCCACTGAAATGAGGAAACAGAGAAAGCTTGGGGAGGACTCTTGGTCTAAATGTAGCTCACCAAAGTAATTCATCAGTGGTGCTCTTTCCAGGAATGCCCTCTAAGTCTTCCCAGTTTAGTTTCTACTCATTTTCATTTTGTAGCATATTGTCATGTTTCTTATATTTAGAGAAACATGCAGTAAGAATATATAACCAAACCCTTAAAGTCAAGTCATATTTATGACTGACTTCCATACCTTCTGGATACAAACAACGTCTCTTTTTGTGTAAATCACTTCCAAGAAGGCCACAAGAGACCAGACTTTGCCAGTACATACTTTTAGTGAAGTGTCTCTACAAGGAGACTGCCAGGACATAATTAAGGAAAATACCATGAGTATGCTTATTTAAACGTTGCATGCAGCATTACATGACATCTACCAAATTATGCTATGAACATATATTGAATATACTACAGTGAATTTCACTTTTATATATATAAAGCACCAATTTATAAAACTATAAATAAATAGAAGGAAGACCTGTACAGTGGAGGGAAATGGGATAGGGGGAGAAATAAGGGAGAAAGAGAGAGTGCTTGGGACTGAAGTGGGGCAAATTATATTCTATGTATGTATAGTTATGTCAAAATAAACCCCAATATTATGTATAAATAAAATACACCAATAAAAGCATAAAAACTCCTAAAATAAAAAAAGCAATACTCAAGCTAGATGTGGTGGTACACACCTGTAATCCCAGCTGTTTAGGAGGCTAAGGCAGGAGGATTGCAAGTTCAAGGCCAGCCTTAGCAATTTAGTGATGCCCTAAGCAACTAACTTAGTGAGACCCTAAATGAGATGAACATCATTGCCCTAGGTACATGTATGACTATACATATGGTGCAACACTGTTGTGTACAACCAGAGAAATGAAAAGTTGTGCTCCATTTGTGTACAATGAATCAAAATGCATTCTGCTGTCATGTATACCTAATTAGAATAAATAAATTTTTAAAAATACTCAAAGCAAGTAAAAAATAAAAATAAAACCTTTATAATGAAAAAAAGTTTAAAAATAAAAGAGCTGGGGATATGACTCCATGGTAAAATGCCCCTGGGTTCAATCCCTAGTACCATAAATAAATAAATAAATAAATAAATAAATAAATAAATAGGTAAATGCAAAAGCCAGGCAGAATTCCCCCCTCCAAAAAAGATTTAAATTGTTTTTGTTGTTATTGTACTCCCTGATATTTGTGGGTTTGTTTTTATTGTTTTTTAACCTGTATTAATTGTGTATATTAAGGTCCTGTATACACATGTATATGGCTTGCAATGATCAAATCAGGGTCACTAGCATTTCCCTCTCCTCATCACTTCTTTATGTTTGGAAATTTCAGCTCTTTTAGATTATTTAGTGACTTCTAAAATACAGCACAGATATTTATAACAGTAGAGAACCATGTTTGTCTTAACTAGTGAAATTAGAAAAAGGGAGTGCATGAAGTGAATGAATCATTTCTTTGTAATCTGGTTGTATTAAAACTTCAACTTAATGTCACATATAAAATACTTATAATCACTTCACTTAGGCAACACTAAATATTGAATGATCATAATATTATGTATGGCGGCAAGCCTATTGGGAATTTAGGTCGCTTTATTTGATGAAAAATTTTCCTTTTGTTATTAATTATGTGTTCATTTGTATAAAAAACAGTCAATATTACTCTAAAATTCTGTCATAGCTTTTTAGTAATCCAAAGAAAGTTTACAATGTCTATTATTAATTCTTAAAAGAGAATAAATATGAGTATAGGTTAAAGGATTATTTTATTATATTTAATTCTTTAGTCCTTTGAGAAGTTGTATTTTCTATTTACCTCTTTTATAATGACAAAACATTAACAAAAATACTAAATGACTTTCTAAGAAGTTGATAACAGGCTCCTCCCCTCCCCCCACCCCGTCTTTCTGCCTCTCTCTCTATATGCACACAAACACTTACAACACAGTAGTGGATTAATTTATCATGCCAGTTGAAAAGTATCTTTGAGTTCACAGGCAAACGGCTCTCCACTGACATTTTGTACCATAGATAATGATACTTTTCCTTCATGCAGAGGAACAAGCAGTGCTGTGCAAGCATCACTCATCAGTGGCCATTGTTTTATCATCAATTATCGCACATTAGAGAAGAAGCGGCACCAAGCTTTACCCAGTGCAAATTATTATGTTCTCACCAAGCCTCACCATTATTAAGCTTTCAAATTAAATTTACACTTTTGATAGGAAGATAAGAACCTATGTCATATAGGCTGAAATTTTTTTATCAATTCTAGCACTTGTAACATTATAAATTAAAACTATTTTAAATATGAATGTTTAATTTTAAGGAACATGAAAGCCCTGATTAAAATCAACCAGCTACTAAAAAAATGGCCATCAAGTCTTAATTACAATAAATGCATTATTTTATTGAAATGCTGGGTTAAAACACACAATTATTAAAATAAATTGCAGTGCTATCTAGAAAGGTAATTAATGCTTTTATGTCAGTATGCACGTGCATGCCATACATGCCCCTGAAATGATTTAAGTAAAAGTAATTAAGTCTTAATTTTATACACCACAGTCCATTATATTTGTAGACAAAACTAGAATACAAACATTTCATTCAGTTTGGTAAATGATTTTCAGTAATTCTGATAAGACACCAAGGAATTGATGTTCTCATGGCTTAATATAGTTTGGAAAGGCACTCTGATGAAATTTTGGCTAATGTTAGACTAGGGGTATAAAGAACTATTATGGAAATCAAGGGCTTGGAAGTAAGTGGCTTATGAGTCAGGAGCATATTAAGTGGTAGAAATAATGAGTGCTACCAGCTGAGTTATAAAATCCACCATGCAGATTTCACCCTCTGGTATAGATGAGATTTTAAATTAGATTTTAGTTAAAGGTCCATTTTCTGAAAATCTTAACTAAAAATGTTGCATCAGATTTGTCAGTATAGGCAAGACTCTCCAGATCTGTAAGTTCTCTTTCTTTGGATTCAGCTAACTACAGATGGAAATTATTTTTTAAAATGCCTATACTGAAAATATATAGACTTTTTGTCATTATTCCCTAAACAATGCATTATAAAAATTCTTTACATTGCTTTTGCATTGTATTATGTATTTTTTGTATTGCATATTATACACAACCTAGAGATGATTTAAGGAATATAGGAGAATGTATATAGGTAATATGCAAATGTCATTCCATTTTATATGAAAGACTTAAGCATCTGCAGATTTGGGTATCCACAGGAAAGGAGAGTCCTGGAATCAATCCCCCAAAGACACTAAGGGATGACTATATATAGTGTTGAGTATGGTCAATAAATGAGTCTTTTAAATTCATCTAATGATAGATAATAGTAGAAATACATAAATTAATAAGGTAAATTTGATAGATGAATATTCTTTTGATTCTAAATCATCTTTTCTTTTAAATAAACTGATTTTCCAAAGATTTCTCATAGAAATTCTTAAAATTAATGAGCCAAACTACAGACAGGTCTCACTTTACATAGTTCTAATATTCACAAACTTCAATTACTAAAGTTGAGTTAAATAATAGCAGACCCCATAATATAGTGTCAGATAACATAGGGTCATAACATAGGGTCAATATATGAGTTATGAGTAATTGTATAAAACAGAAACTTCACTAGTAGTTCTTCTGTCTGCTGATAACTGTGTAAAGGACAAATTTGCATCATCAGTGACCAATTTCAATTTGCTCATTGCTACTCTGTTATTCAGTTCACACACATACAGACAAGTATAACTTTTTTTTTTTTTCGGTACCAGGAATTGAACTCAGGGGTACTCGACCACTGAGCCACATCCTCAGCCCTATTTTGTGTTTTATGTAGAGACAGGGTCTCACTGAGTTGCTTAATGCCTTTCCTTTGCTGAGGCTGGCTTTGAATGCGCAATCCTCCTGTCTCAGCCTCCCAAAGTGCAGGGATTATAGGCGTACGCCACCACACCCAGCTCCAAATATAGCTTTGTTTTCTGCTTGTCCCTCCTATTTAAACCATGTGACTTCTTACACAAATGGATCATCCAGAACACCATGTTAAATAAAAAAGAAAATGCAGCAAAGAAACAAAAAGTAATAATGCCAAAAATGAAATTTAAATCAAATATAAATGGAGTTATGGAAGAAACAGACATGCAGCCAGAAGAATTTGATTAATCTATTAACACAAATAAGGAAACTGGTCATGATGAAAAGGATGACAATGTCTCGGAGAAAGTGACATCAGAAGAAAAAATTTCACATTAAAGGAACTCTCAGAGGTATTGCATGCCAAGAAAGTGCAAAGGACAAAATGTTTGAAGCCAATCCAAACTTAGAAAGGAGAATGACAATTTTCCAAGTCAAAGAAAAGTTGCTTGTTCCATATAACTCAATATTTATGGTGGCCAAACTATGTAGCTAAGTTTCGAGGGCAGTCACATGCCTCCTAGGGAAGAGACCAGTGTATCATTCAAGGTTACTGAGAATGGACCACACTCAACTGGGATCACATTTGCACACAAGAGAGAAAAGAGAATGTACAAGATCTAGCCCCCACCAATGTGATGGTGGTCCCCTTGACCAGTGGATCAACTTGGCAGCCAACATGGGTGATACAGTAGTACACATCTCCCTTTGAGCTGCAATAAAAGGACCCCAGACTCTGAACCCTTCCCTGTGGGATCTGAAATGCAGGAAATTCATGACATACCTGAGGGCCATAGACACACATTCCTAAGCAGAACAAAGGAGTGTACATCAAGCCCAGAATAGGAAATGATACTCCCTCACAAGGCAGCAAACCTAGCATAGGCTTTGAGGGTTCTTAATCTCCCAGTTAGGATAAATGTTCTGGGCCTAAAGCCAATCTTATGTGGCCGTGCAGGTAGCAACAAGTTGTGCATGACTGTCTTTGCAAATAGTAAACTATTTAACCAGAAGAAAACAAGCATTATTCAAATTTTTTCTTTGTTTTTTCATTTTTATTTTTGATTGACACAATTATACATATTTATGAGATACAATGTGATGCTTAGATTCATATGTACATTGTATAATGATCAAGTCAGGACATTATATTAAATGAAATAAGCCAGGCACAGAAAGACAAATACTGCTTTGATTCTCACTTATATATGGAATCAAACTGTTCTTATTAAGAATAGTTTATTGTTATTATTATTTCAAAGAAATAAAACAATTTTATTCTCAGTATTTAAAATATTTTAAGTTACAGTGTACTAAACATGTTAGTTTTAATTTTTCATTTCTTTATATATTTATAACTAACCATGATAACATTTTAATGCTTTTATTTTTTTATTTTTTTTATACTTTATTTTTTTTTCTCAAAAGTTGCATTTTAATACATGTAATGCTTTTATTTTTTAAAAAAACTTAAAATTATTGGATCAATCATAATTTTGCCCACTGATTACTAAGATCATGTTGCATGGTTTCAGTCTGCAATCACTTTCACAGTGCCTCACTATTATGGAAAGCAAAGACTGCCTGCCTACTTCTAACACTTGGCATCTTCTACAAGGACATCTTCATACACAGAACAAGTTCACAAAATGAAGCCTTTACAATTGCCTCAACAATGGCCTTGATATTCTATCTTTGGGATTAAACACAAAACTGAAAGACCTCAGTATACATGAGTATCTGTACAGTAAAATAATTTGTATATATTGCATATTTACAAGTCAAGGGGGAGAAAACAGCAGTGGCTTTTTTGACCCAAGACTGACTCACGACCTGAAATAATGGGACTTCTCAGTATGTGCTGTATCATCCAACTTGGTTATTAACATTTATTTTGCTAATAGACCCCTATGTAGCAGGAGAGGTTATACAAGTATATGGCATAGACCTCTAGTTTACAATTTAAATGGAGAATAAAAATATGCTCATTAATTTACTCAATAAACATTTCTTGATGCCTACTATTTATCAAGAAACTCTTGGCATACCTAAGAAAACAAAATGCACAAAAAATTCTACCTCATAGAACTTGCATTCCTCAGTGATAAGAAAGATAGAGGAAGGAAAACATAATATGGGTCAAAACAGAACGAACAGTAAAGTCTTCAGAGGCTGAGAGAAGTCTTTGGAGAAGGTAGAATTGAAGCTGAATCATAGCTAGTAGAACTATATATGGAGTATACATTTGAATAAAATTATTCTAAATTTTTCCCATGACATTTAACTTTAAAATAATCTTTTGCTTTGAAAAATTCACATATAAATATAGAGGAAAAATTTGCATGCTTTAAAGTTATGCTTTAAAATTGTTTCTATATTTAGAATAAAATATATAGCACTAAAATATGTATATATGGAAGCATTTCTAGTAAGGTAGATATTACAAAGTTTTCTTTGCTGATTAAATTCATGACAGCCATTGAACAAAATCATTTCTATTGGCCAAGTTCTTCCCTTTCAAAAGATATAGTTCAAGGCTGATGCTCTTAAATTGTCCTTTCTCAACGTGGACAAACTTCATTCTCTAGATGAATGTATATTTTTGGTAAAACCTAGAATGGCATTCCTAGAGAAAATTCTATTTCCTACATTTACAAATTTTTCTCCTTTCAAGGAAGAGAAAATACCACAGACTCTCATATATATATATATATTTTATATATATATTTATGTTTATATATATATGAAGCATGCAGATAGACTCATTCATAATCATAAATCTTTAAAATAGTTGTTCTCTTGCCAAATTAGACCTAATCTCTAAGATTTCCAAGTTCTGAGGTTGAGAAATATATTTAGTCATCAAATATATTACAAAGGAACACTCTCATAATGCACATATACATTTTTCTTATTACTCCATTTCCCTTTTCATATCTACCGTCAACACCAACAGCCCCCAAACCATGAATTGTTTGGTGTAAAAAAATATTTCCTTTCATATTTTTTTCTGTCTCCAAGAAAACATTGACCTCCATTGTCCATTCTTGGCATTCTTGGCTTCTGGTCATTTCTATTCCATGTATTCACAGACATTTCTTTAGAAAAACATATTAAAGTGAAGGCGGTAGTATAGAGCTTGACACATAGTAGGCATTTAGTATTGACTGTTACATTTCTTTGTGATCCTTAGCTGACTGAATGTTAGGATGCTTTTGTATTCTGTTTAAAGTAATTGGCTTTTATTTTATCACATAACTGGAAGCCCAGAGACAGGGTATATCTAGAATTAATTCAGTGGCAAGAACTATTGTTCACCTTCTCTGTAATCCTCTCGTCCTTGCCATATGTTTATAGAATGGCTACAGCAGATCCAAGAACCTTTTCTTCACAGAATATCAATAACAGGAAGTGAGAGGGGGATTTCACCTCTTCTTTTTCAATCCAGCAAGAAATTCCTGGAAGGCTTGCTAGCCTGCTTTCCCTCAAGTTCCATCTGCCAGAATGGAATTTTATATCAATGTCATGCTACATACAAGACTGACAGAGCAAGCTCAGCTTCTGTCACAGGAGATGGGTTCTGTTTGAAAAAAAGGAAGCCTGGAAAATGGATACTCTCTGCAGTGTTGACATAGACTACAGTCCATATTACCTGTTGTTTCCATTCAAATGACTTTATTCTTTATAGATGCATTTTTCCTCAATATCTATATCTCTACATCCACATAAATTCATTAGCAAATACAAGTTTGTTAGAGAAATACACGTTCTTTTGTATTTTCACAGTGAGATCAGATGTTTCCATGTTTCAGTCATCACATACCCTTGTTTCAACAACAAAAAAAGCTATTTCTCTAACACATGTAAAGTTGGGCATTGGGGGTGGACCATTCTTTCATTGTGTTACATATCATGCTAACATATTTATATTTTCTCAAGTCTGCTAAAAGTTATAGTCTTCAAAATATGACTTTTTTGCTTACCAATATTTATTTTTATATTTTCAGTATGTCATATTTCTTTCCTTCATAGTTAGTGTTTCCATTTTTTCCTTCAAATCATCTGGTCTTATATCCCATATACTTACCTTTCTTAGAATAGCTTTCTTGTATAGTGTATCTTTATTAGCTGAGAGATAATATCATTTTTACGAACTATGAAAATACATGACTTTTTAAAAATTCTAGTTATAACCATCATGTGTATCACCTACATGTCTCCGTTTGAGTCATGACTTCATCCTTATATTGACATTTTCTTCCAGGGGGTGCTCCCTTCCAGAGCACCCTCCAGTTCTGTATCTTGTGTTCCTTTCCTTTCTTTTCTTTTCTTTTTTTTATAATTTATTTAAATGCATTTCAAGTCATCATACATATATAGAGCTCAATTTTTCCATTTCTCTGGTTGCAAACCAGATAGAGTCACACCATTTGTGTCTTCATACATGCACCAAGGATGGTAATGACGATCTCAATCAACCATCTTTACTATACCCATTCCCCTTACCCTCCCCCCAACTCCCCTCTGCCACATCCAGAGTTGCTCCATTTCTCCTCCTTTCCTTTCTAAGGTTCTCGATTATGGTGGTAGTTACACAGGTCTACACATGTAACGAAATTTTATAAAACTCTACACACACATTCAAAAGACTGCAAAAAGTGAAATCTGAGTAAGTTCTATAACTTAATTATATTGTTCTGATGGTAGTTTTCTGGTTTTGATAAAAATACTCTAGCTATGTAAATGTTACCAATGAGAGAAGCTAGATGAAGGGCAAAGAGTGTCCCATACCAGTTTTGCAACTTGTAAAGTTTATACATAGCTCAAAATGAAAAGGTTTTCTTAGAAGGTGTCCTCTAATTCTCATATCTCTGCAGATTTCTCCTGTTTATGCCATGTAAACATAAGAGATTTAATAGTGACTGTCTAAACTTCTTCATTAGAAATTTCCAAGCTTTTTCCTATGATAATAAAGTTTTATTATGAGTCCTATGATAATGATAAAACTTCTTCTATTAACTACATATGCCTTCCTATTTCATAATGCTCTGATAAAAAATTCCCATTGAGGCATTTGAAATATCTATTGATAGAAATAATACTGCTTTTCTTAACAATAAAGGTTAATTAACCTTCCTTCAGTATGTAGAAATGGTTAACAACAATTTATAATTGCTTTCCCCACATTTTTTTTGTTTTTCTTTCCATTTGTCTAAGTCATACATTGCTTTTTCCAATTGCCATATTCTTTCTGTTTTTCTCAATTTAAACTCTGTACTCATTTTTAATAACTTTGTGCCTGCCTCTCTCACTCTTGATTTTTATTTTGTTTTAACTGAATTTATTTTAACTGATACATAAGAACCAAAACAAATTGTACATATTATTGAGGTGCCATGTGATGTTTTGATATCTGTATATATTATATATTGTATAATGCTTAAATCAGGTTAAACATCTCTGTCTCCTCAAAAATTTATCATTTCTCTATGGTAAAAAGTTTCAAAAGCATTTTATTCCAGCTTTTTGAAATGTACAATACTTTATTGATAATATCTATAGTCATCGCACTACACCATAGCACACTAGAACTTCTTACTACATCCAACTGTAAGTGAGTACCCATTGATCAGCTTTTCCCCATCCCTCCCTTCCTTTTACTCTCCCTAGCCTCTGAAAACCACTATTCTACTCTCAGCTTCTATGAGATCAACTTTTTTTCCTTTTTTTTTTTTTGGTATCAGGGATTGAACTCAGAGGCACTTAACCACTGAGCACATTCCCAGCCCATTTTTATATTTTATTTAGAGACAGGGACTCTCCAAGTTGCTGAGACTAGCTTTGAACTCGTGATCCTCCTGCCTCAGCCTCCTGAGCCACTGAGATTACAGGCTTGTGCCACCACTCCTGGCAAGATCAACTTTTTTAGATTCCACATATGAGGGAGATGCAGAACTTGTCTTTCTGTGTATGGTTTATTTCACTTAATGTAAAGATCTCCAGCTCCATCCATGATAACACAAATGACAGGATTTTTTTCTTTTTAATCATTGATTACTACTCCATTGTATGTAAGTGAGACATTTTCTGTATTCATTCATCAGTTGACAGACACTTAGGTTGTTTCAATTTCTTTTGTCAATAGTGCTACAATGAAAAAGGGAGTACAGGTCTCTTTGGCATAGTGATTTCATTTCCTTGGGATATAAACTAGATACTGAATCATACTATAGTTCCATTTACAATATTTTGAGTAACCTCCATACTATTTTCCATAATGGCTGTACTAATTTAAATCTCCACCAAAAGTGGGCAAGACTCCCTTTTCTCCACATTCTTGCTAGCACTGGTTATCTTTTTTTTGATAATACCCATTCTTACAGGGTAAGGTGCTATTTCACTATAGTTTTAATTTGCAGTGCTGATCATTAGTGGTGTTGAGCTTTTTTTTTTAACATGCTTACTGACCATTTGCATGTTTTCTTTTGAGAAATAACTATTTAGGTCTATTGTCCATTTTTTAATCAGTTTACTTGCTTTTCTGCTATTTATTTTTTGGAATTTCTTATGTATTCTGGATATCAATTCCTTGTCAAATATATATTTTGCAATTACCTTCTGTTCTGCAAGTTGTCTCTTCATTCTGTTGATTGTTTCCTTTGCTCTGCCGAAACTTTTTAGTTTGATGTAGTCCCTCTGTTTTTTTCTTTTGTTTCCTGAGCTTACTAGGTCTTGTCAAAAAAAAAACAAAAACAAAAAACAAAACAAAAAAACCTTTGCCTAGCTAATGTTCCATTTATCTTAATCTTCTGCTATTTCTTTAAAACTATGCAATAATACAAATTTTTTTCCCTCCTTTCGTTGTCTCTGCCTTCAATAAGCAATTGTTCACTTCTTAGACACTAGGTAGGACACCAAAGGAAAGACAATGACCTTCCCTCAAAAAAAAACAAAGTCAGATGGAGAGAGTAAGGACACAAGTTCAGTGATTCAAATATTCAAATACAAAGGACATGAGGGTTCTACTCCTAAACTCACCAGTGTAGTGACATTTTCCCATTTTACTCCAGTTTTGTCTTCCTCTGAAGTCTTTTCTCCAAGGTGACCCTTCAGTCCTGCTTAAGCTTTATCCAAATCTGATCATTTCAACAGAATCTTTCAAAGTACTAAGTCTTTTGCGAGGGCAGGGAGGTCAGTTTTAAAGGCCATGGTATTCAGGAATCAGAGTCCTGGCTGCACTTGGCTCTAGCCAAAGATGTGTGAGAGTTAGGTTTCCTTGGCCCTTTGTAAGCTTCAGAGTCCTCATCTGTAAAATGATGGAAGTAATAATAATGGAAAAAGACAAATAAATGGGACATAAGACCAGAAGAGCTCTTCTGAGGTATATGTGAGATAACTCATGGAAAGCCCTTAGAATAATACTAAAAAATTAATCAGCACAGTGCCTTATTTTTTTTCTTTGTAGATTATCACAGTCAATGTCTTATAATCAGTTTATTCATTTTCTACCATCAGAAATTTCATCACACAGTATCTATTTTCCTTGTAAAACTCTATTTGCCCTGAAATAGTTCCTCCTTCAGAAACATTATTATATTTTGTATATTTGGGGTATGAATTTAATTCCTGTGATCCTTATTTTTGTTTTTTTCTTGCCATTAATGTATTTATGGCTCAGCACTGTTCTGCTATGGTGTGTGTGTGTGTGTGTGTGTGTGTGTGTGTTGGGGAGATAAATTGGGAAGATACTTGAAATATATTTTTTGCCCATTTCATGGAGGTTAGTATTGATGTACACAATATTAGAAGCTCTGTCTGAAGTGTCCTATGGAGATTGAGGTTGAGACATGTTTTTAGATAACAACATAAATATTGCTATCTAGACTCCTAAATTACTCCCAGGCTGCTAGGATTGGAGAAGTGGCCACCAGGCAACTTGAAACCCTTCAAGAACAGGACCAGAATGGAGAAGGCCAGCTAAAGAAGGAAGTAACATGTGCCTTGTGGATTTTCTTCTTCATTAATAATGACTCAAGAAGAAAATAGGCAATTGTAATGATGCAGACCAACCATCGAAATTCCAAATACCAAAAAAAAAAAATCGGAGATTCTTTTAAAGGAGAATTAAAACACAAATAAATTCCCCAGAGGGCCAGTACCAAAATTGAAACAACAGGCGGATGAGTGAGGTATGTAGAGAATTAGAGAATGAGTTGTGAGTGGAGCCTACAAAATCTCAGGAGGGCATAAGCCCTCCAGGGATGGACTGGCCAAAAGAAAGAATTTACCAGAATGTCTTTAATTCAAATTTTCTAGAAAAAGCTTTCTTTAAAAATCAGTCCAGATTCCTTCTGACCTACTGCAAAAGTTTCTCTTGCTGTGTTTTTGGATGCCTTCATCAGCAACGACTCAATTATAAACAGAGATGAAAGTAAAGTAGTAGAACCCAAGCTTAAAGGCCCCTCACTGAAGCTTCACAGTTCCTTATACAGAATTCTCTGTTGTAATTGCAAATTCTTCTCCTGAATGAAGACTCCCTAATTACATATGGTCCAGGACCCCAAAAATTTGCATCCAGGCCCAGTTGTCAAGAATATAAACAAACATCTTTAAATCAACGCTAGTAACTCTTTTCTCTTGGGGTCCCTCAACAGGAGAAAATGGTGTAGACCATTTTCCTGCCCTCTGCAAAAAGTTTTCTCAGCCTTCTAGTAGCTTCCTGGCCTTACTAAATCTTTGGCTTCTATGCAGTTCAGACTGGCAGTGGTGCAAAATATGTCTCGGACTCTATATGAACTTTTCAAACCAAACCCCTGCGGGCAAGTAACTGACTCCTACTTTTCTTCCCCATTCTAAATTCCCTAGAGAGGAGCCTAATGGTTTGGATCAAGTCAGTCAGCTCAGGCTGTGCTAATTGAGGGGGGTCCTGTCATGAGCTAAGAGACTGTTCCTCAGGGAGTGGGAGGGCAAATTCTCCAAGGAGGGTTGAGTGAGGAGGCAATGAATGTGGTGTCTCCTGTACTTAAAAGAAAGTTGACTCAGTGTTTCACTCAAGATATACTAATAACCCAACAGGGAGGGGCAATGGCAGTGACTTGCTTTCTTATTATGATTCACAGAGTGCTCAGAAGGCATGGTTTTCCTGCTGTCTCTTTCTAGATATTTTTTTTTCCTTAATTTCCAAATCTCTCTTATATTTGAAGAATACTCATAAGCTCATTCCAATGTTTTACCATCCTTATAATCAAAAGATGTCCTACCAGTGACTCCATTGTGCGAGGGGAAAAAAGCCTAGACAATATATTTTAGATATCTAAAGATAGCACATTTCTTTGTTTTTCTCTAAGCTGAATACCTTTGCACTGTTATTTATAGGAACATAGACAAAAAAGAGAAATGATATTTTTCTGGAGAACATAGTCTAAAACTGGAAGCAGCTTATGACAGACTAATTGGGTTGATATTATGTGTATAAACAACTCTATAAGGTATAAAAGATGCATTTCTTAGCAAGCAGTAATGGGTGCAATGTGTATAGGAAAAGCATGACCTCAGACTTTTAAGAAAAATGGGCCTTTTTTTCATCTTTTTGTTTGTATGTCCAAACTTATAGCCACATAGAGATTATGTAAGTCTTTTCAGATTCTTAAATGTTAATCCTTACAAGCAAATTACCAGGTAGCTGAACACAAACAAGGTCAAACAAATGTCAGAAAGCAAGATGTGCCATCCTGACACCACAAATCACACTTTATAAATAAGAATTTCTTTGACCAAGTGCCTTTTTTTAGTAATGTTGTTTTAGTCAGCATTTTTGTCTCTATGACCAAACACCTGACAGCAACAACACAGCGGAGGGAAAGTTTATTTGGGGCTCATGGTTTCAGAAGTCTCAGTCCATAGATGGTGGACTTCACCGCTCTAGACCCAAGATGAGGCTACCCATAATGACAGAAGGGAAAGCAGCTCAGGACATGGCAACCAGGAATCAGAGAGCTCTATGCACCAGGGACAAAATATAAACCCCAAAGGCATGATCTCACTGACCTACCTCCTCCAACCACACCCTATCTCCCTACAGTTACCACCCAGTTAATCCCCTCTCGGTCTAATAATGATTACAACTCCCATAATCTAATCATTTCACCTCTGAATCTTTTTGTGTTATCTGAACACATGAGCTTTTGGGGGATACCACATACCTAAATCATAACAAATATATTCCTAAGATTTACATTTTTAGATTCCTATTTTTGCATGTGATTGTGTAGTACTTTTTTTCATTAAACAAAATTTTATCAAAACTACCCCAAAGGGCTTCCTTAACTGCTAAGAAAGCCAGCTAGACTACTGGTCTAAAAGCAATGAAAACTATTTTTAAAAATAGTTTATGGTAGATAAGGGGTAGTAGGTAGATCCAAACAAAGTTAGTTTCTACCTGGACAACAAAATAGGGCATTAATATCCTTCAGATGTAGTTATTTTGGGAACAAGTATTTATTTAGAATTTTTCTGTTAGTGTGTTTTATTTGTTCAAAAAATAAATTCTTTAAAACTATGATTGAAATGGATAACAAAAAATTATAACTGAAAATATTATATATTTAATTTATTACACAAATAATTATAAGTATTGCATATTATAGGTAAATAGTACAAGTATGGATTTGGTGTGGGAGAACTACCACTTTCTTCTACTTGATGTATAATGGCTCCCTATATCCTTATCTTTCACCTTTTTTCACCTTTTGATTGGCATTGCAGATGCCCTCTGCAAAGTAACTCAATACCCAAATATCAAAACTATGTCTGGATTCTGCTGTATCCTAAATATCTCAATATATCATTTTACTGGTTGCTTTAATTTTACTTACCTTGTTTTTATTCCTCTGTCCTTTTCTTTGTACTCTGCTCCTGATTTCACTTACACTGGCCTTGTCCATGTCGTGGGAGTGCTACCTCCAATACTACCTGTCCCCCACCCCATGCAGTTGCATTTCTTTTGTAATCAGTAAAGTAATAACGGGCCATCAATATTACTCAGGACACAAAGTTCCCTAGTGAACTTTTATAATCAATTATTAAGCACTATTCTAGCAGCCTTACTAACTTCATGCCAATCCCCAAATCCCAAAGTCTTCCCACAATCAGCATTTGCTCATCAAGAAAATTTGGGTCAGCACACAATCTTAGTTATGCTGCTCATCTTTTCTTTTCAGTTTCCTCCTTTTTATTTGCCAAATAACCTAATGTTCTTATAAGGTGACTCTTACTAAATATTAAAATGTTAATAATTGCCAAAATCTGAATGAATTTGATTTTATGAAGCCATGCAGAATTATTTACAATCAATAATAACATCAATGCATAATTTAATTTCACAAACACACATACACACACAAGTGTTAGTATAGTGCAGTTTTTAATTACTTTGACTTCTTTTTATTTACTTACTTTTGTGAGTCTTGATAATAATATTGTTAGTTTTGATTTTGTTGTTGGTGTTTCAAGCTTTTGCTACCTTCAGTGAGAGGATATGATATGCATTCCAAGGAAATGGGAAAACTAGCATCCCAAGAATGACACAGAGCCTTTCACAACTGAGTTGATATTTGAACATTGTTTTCATTAGCACCTTATAATAGATTCCGCTATTTGGAGGACTATCCCCATGAGAAATAATTCATGTCCTTCATTCATTAAGCACTTGTTGAGAACCTTTTACTTGAGGGCTTTCATTTCATGAGTTGCATTTCTTCATATGATCTTTGTAGCATCTTTGGAGGTGGATATTGTAAGCCTCACTCTGCAGATGTGAAGTCTAAAGTAGTGAAATAACTTTGCCATGATGCTTAAAAGTTGTCTATGGAAATCTAAGTCTGAATCCTGTATCTTCCAGATCTTAATCTCAAGTTCTTTCCATACTATTATGTCCTCACACTCCTTTTTAAAGTTCTCCATGTAGACTCCATTATAATTCAAGCATGGATATGTCTAGAAGTCATCATGCAAATGTACATTTAAAATTAGTCTTAGCCAATATATTGAAAATTAATATGCAAAGTACATCATAGATATAATCTCCTTTATTCACCATAATGAAGGTACTAAGTGGATTCAGTACAAAATATTGAACCTGTCTCAGGGTCATATAATGGTCCTGTCACCACCTACTCTTTGTAAGATTCAGTGTATTATCCTTTTGATAAAATAATCCCTTTACTGCGTTTTTTTTATCATAAGAGATCCTGGACAGGATGTTTTGCCATTCAAAAAACCAGCACTACTGAGATGCCAGCTGGAGATATGTCATGACAGCTTCACCCCAGTTCCAAAACCAACAGTGTGTTGAAATTAGAGCATATTATTTACATAGTTCCTGGCTACATACTTTTCAACTGACAACTAGAAGTTACTAATAATATCCTGTACACATATGTACTCCTGGTCCTGGCAGATTCCAAGTGCACAGCAGTTATTTTGCTCTTCATTGTGTGCTTTTAAGTTCTTAGAATCTTTAATATAGAGTGATGGGAAGAGGAATTTTGTTTTACTGCAGAGAAAGTCCACTGTACACAACTGCATATTCCTTATATTGATGGAATTTGCAAAGCACATCACATCAGAAGTGAAATAAGGCATGGCTAGTGTTTGTAACAGTGCTGAATCCAAACAAAACTATAAATTAAAGATCTAAACCAAGATCTATCTATTCCTTTAGTCACATCCTGGAGTCAAATTGCCTGTGTCAACTTTCCTGGTAGACAAAGAGATAATGATACACATCTTGAACATATACCAGTGGCTGAAAGCTCTAAATAATATAATCTTAATTATTGCAACAATATTTCAGAATACCTACTATTATTAAACTCATTTTATAAACATGAATACTAAGACTAAGATAAATTAGATAATGGTCAAAAGTCACATGATATAAAATGACAGTCCAAACTGAAACCATAACTATCTGAGGCTCTATGTTTACAAATTTATTATGCCATCTCAGAAGTTTCCCCACATGCTGATTTTAGTTCTTTCCACCTTTTTTATTTCAGCTCTCTCCCTTTTGATCCTCCTCTCTGAAGGGTTTAGTCCTATCTACAAAACTAAGCCAAGATAGATAATCCAGATGTGTGTTAGTAGTTAGTAATGTGTGTCTACCAACCACACAGTCAAACCCTTTAGTTCCAGTCAATTTTTGCCATGCGACCACATTGTCAGTCAATTAATTTAAAAGCACGAAAACATTTTCAGAATTCAGACTGTGCTATGATCTAACTGTACTGCTAGAGACCTTGAACTTCATAACCTTTATTGTTGACATCCTCAATACCTCTCAAGATATACTTAGAATATTCTTCCTTAATATGAAAACTACATAAGCTTCTCCATTTTTGCCACCTCCTCTTTGTTTGTATGAGTTCAAATTATTTGCTCCCAAAATATATTTTTTCTTTCTAATCTTTATGAAATTATTCTAATCCATTAAGCTCTGACACTGCTATAGCTGACATAGGCATTGATTGCTTATTAATTAATAACTGAATGATAAATACATGTATGTACATAGACTTGAAGAAAAATAGTTTGAAACTATGTCTGTGAATCAGAATTTGCTTTATGGAAAGAAATGTTACTAAATCCCAATCAAATTAAATAAATCTCACAAAATCATCTTAGCTTTTGCTTTATCAGAGTTTTCTTTATAATCTTCACAGTTTATAATCCTTTCTTAAAAAGTGATCTTAAGAAAACACAACTTTGGTTTTCTTCTGATAGTTATTTAAACTAGAATTCTTGATAAAGCCCAGAGTATGTCTTAACCAGCCTATTAAAATTCTCTGTAGTCTTAAGGGTGCTTCAAAGGAAACAGAATGGTGGAGAACAAAGGAAATTATAATTTCACATTGGTGAAATTACTAACCTGGACTAGTAATGTGTTTCATTTAGATATTTGAAGAAAAATATGGATAAATGGAAGTATGTTCTAGTCAATAGGAGATTTAAAAATAATTCATATAGAAAAATAAAGAAACTCAATATGTATAACGCAAAGAAAGGAAATTGCAGAAGGAATACAGTAACTGTTATCAAATAATTGGAGAAATCTTGTGTAGACCAGCAATTTAGACTTGCTATCTGAGTCTCTGAAGAGTAAAACCAGGACCAGTCCGTGGACCCCCACAGGAGTTACATGGACTGTGTCCTGCACAAGAATGCACAACCAAGGAGATAAGTGGGCTGAAATTATATTCAAGTCCTGTGGCCTAGATTCAGCTGTGGGATATAGAGGCCCTTTTTAAAATTAGTCTGTTTACAAGGTTGCCTTTTTCTAACTTGTACAAAAGTACTGTTATGTTGGCCCCAGTGTTTTAGTTCATAGAAAAAAAACCTTTCTGTTGGTCATCAATTTTATCTTTATATATTTATTTTTGGGGGGAGAGTACTTAAGGGTACCTTTGAGCCCAGGGCCACTTAACCATGGAGCCACATCCCTAGCCCTTTTTATATTTTATTTTGAAATAAGGTGTCCCTAAGTTGCCTAGGGCCTGGGTGACGGGGGCTGACTTTGAACTAAGGATCCTCCTACCTCAGCCTCCTGAGCCACTGGGATTATAGGCATGCATAACCATGACCAGTAGGTCATTAATTTTATAAGATAAAGTCAGCTTCCTCAAAAAACAATGGGTTCTTGAACCTCTATGAACCAAAAAATTGGATAACTACATAAGAGAAATTTCCTTCTAATCATGAGACAGAGATGAGCTTCAATTCCAACGCTGGCAGCAGTTGTTGAGAAAGCGGACCTTTTTGGAATGAGTGCCAAAATGCCTTCAGTGAGTACTGTGACAAGCCACAGGTGACCCTGCAGGTGGCATCAAGGAGGAACAGGCCAGGGTAATAGGAAGGTGGAACACGGTCAGGGGGCAGACAGGCACCCACAAACTCTGGCAGCCCACATCAGAAAGACAATGTCTGGAGGCAGCAGAGCCCCCATAAAAAGGTGGTATCCTGAAGAGAAGAAGGCACCCCCACTTCTTTAAAAAGGGGAATAAAAATAGAGATTTAAATATAAAATACAATGTCAAGAGCTAAATTCTATCAGAACTTAGTCTCATATACCAGAAATACCATGTTAGGATCAGTGCTTACCTGTAGAGCAGGACCTCAGTCTTACCAAACCAGAATTCCTTCTATCCTCATCATCCGGGCATCTGAGCTTGGGGCAGACCAACATTTCAGGTGAGAGTCAGGTGACTTTTACCCAAAGAGAGCAGCCTTGAGAGAGCAAGGGACTGGGAAACATGTGGAGTTTCTAATATATAGGTCAGCATTTTGACCAAATGGTCTTTCAGGTGTTTTCCAACCCTTAAAAACTCTGATTCTATAGTGATACATGGACTTCTCTTCACTTAAGAGTGGGTGTTTTTCCCACCATTTTTACATCTTCTTCAGGCAAATCCATGAGTTCCTTTTCTTCCATAGGCTTCCTTGCTCACCTTTTACAAGCATAGTCCTTACAAAGACAGAACATTTTGACACAGCCTTTTGACATTCACTTCAAGATGTAAAATTCTTTTTAAAATTTTCAAGGCGGTGGTGTTTTCAAGTAATAAGCACAACGGATGTGTGTCACCCCTGTGCCATCCTTCAGGATATGCTCCACAGTGAGAATGAGGCCCAACATCAGGTCAAGGCTGGACACGGGTTTCAGAGCAACTTCTGGGCGCCTACAAGCCAGGGCTATGGTGAGAGTCAGAGGGACAATGTGGTGACTTTTGTGCAAAGAACTCCATATTTTAAGAAGTCGAGAATTCAGTGACTCGCTTTCTTGGCCATATCAAAATGTTCCCTTGTCAAAATTGCTGCATTGAAAAATCCACACCATCAAAATGGTTCTATCAGAATTTCACCTCACCTGCACATGTTTTAAAGTACCACTATTTCTGAAGTATTGGCATTTTGACTGTAATAATGCTTGACTACTTTTTATAAAAATGTTAAAATTTGGAATCATGGTAAAATTATTACCTTATGTAATCACATACTTGGATTTTTGTTATGACTAAAATGACATCAGGATGAAGAGTCCTGCTACTTGGGTAATTTTTTTTCTCTTAATGTCTCCATGTTGATATTCAAGCTTGGTAAAAAAAAAAAAAAAAAACAAACCAATAAATTCCTTATGCCAATTAAGCTTCATCCAGATATTTAAAGCCATCACTCATTTTTAAAACCAATTTATCAGAACTCTATTGTTCTGAAAAAATTATATTATTCCTTTGCCTTTTTATCTAACATATAATCAGGTAGAAATTTTATACCCAGGGAAAAAAGTTATATGATGTACAAATAACCCAAGAGTGAAGATTTCTTCCTTATATCATCGTAATGACTAATTTATGTTTAATGCATAGGCTTTTAAAAGTCAAATAGTTGGGCTAGGGTTGTGGCTCAGTGGTAGAGCACTTGCCTCACATGCATGAGGCACTGGGTTCGATCCTCAGCATTACATACAAAATACATAAATAAATAAAATAATGGTTAAAAAAAAGTTAAATACTCAATAGAAAATTATGATGGTTATTTCTGTGCTGCTTAATTTTTCCTTTTACATTTTAATGATTTGAGGATGATATCTTGAAAAGCTGGTGCTTTCATGTAGATAACCCTGAGAATCCACACACAGACCCAGGAGTGGACTGACTTTGTGTACTGTCATAGTCACTGTGTATGAGCAGCCTCTGTGCCCCAGCCCAAGTACTCTGCCCGCCATGTTCCTGTCGTCACCACACATTCCAGAGACTGTCATCCACATTTTATAGACAATAAGCTGCAGCAAAGAGGGGAACTTCTTCATTAGATTTTTTTTTAATTTAGAGGAAAAGATTATTTAAATATTTATCACATCTTTAGTTTGACTTCTGATTTTTTTCGTTTGACTATATAACATATTCTGATTCTGAATCTGCAAGTCTACTAGGAAATTCTGGGAAACAAATAGAAGTAGATCACTAGCTGTTTTTTCCTGCTATTTTCTTCTCTTTATAATGTATTTACATATTTATGTTGTAAATGGTGTTATGATATGGCTGCCAACTCCCTCATCATTGACTCTGTTAAATAAATAAGCATGTGTTAGAATCAATTGATAAAGAAGTAGCTACTCAGCAAGCTAAAGATTTGTTTTACTTGGGTATAACTTCCCTGTGGTTAATAACTAGCAGAATGAAACAAAAATATTGACAATTACGCTTGCCATATAAATCCAAAAAGAACAATATTTAATGTAAACATAAACTAAAAGTCATATTATTAATTCATTAAATACAGACTAATAAGCCAGAGTGAAATCAAAGAAACTGCCCTAGGTTCCATGGAGTGCACTGTGATTCTATGAATGAAGTTACCTCTTCCCTTTGTACTACTCCACTGAGCATGAGTTCAAGGATTCTCTCCACCTAGCAGAATCTGGGGACTGGCCCAACATTCATCCACATCTTTTTTTTTTCCCTCAAACAGAGCCATTCAAGAGAAGAATGTTCATTCTGAGAATAGTGAGAGAAAGTTTAATCTTTTCTCCCTCTGGCCCAAATGGGAAGCTCCTCTAAAAGAATAAAAAAATAAAAAATAAAAATAAAACAGCCAAACAAACAAATCCAAGTTTTCAGGAAATGGTGCAAGCTTCTTATTAAAGTTTCCCCAAGTCTATTTACATGCCCCAGCATCTATTAGCAACCCCAAATAGATCTTCAATAAATATCTAATGGATAGAAGGATGGACAAATGGATGGATGAATGAATAAATGAACAGGTAGATGGATGCATACAAAAGGAAGTAATTTTAATATAACTATTGGTATCTAAACACATAGCTTCTGTTTCTCCATATACCTCTCACTCCTAAAAGAAGTGCTTTGGGCACATGTCTGAGTCATGATCTAATGTGTTGTTAACCTGCTTCTAAAATTAAGTCCTGAAATTTTTAAATCATTTCTTATTTTAAGTTGAAACATTCAGAGTTATCTCTATAATAATGTCATTCTTGCTTATTTGGATCCCAGAATATTTGTCATGAGAGACTAGGAGAGCAACTCATAGAAAATGGACCAAAAGGGTAGGCATGGTGTACATATGGCCATTACCTGTGCGTTTTTTCTCATAAGAAAAACAATGTTGGGAACTAACTCTGGAACACTAATAATAATAGCTGATACTTGCATAATTTGAATAATTTCTACATGCCAGACACTTGTCCAGGAACTTCACATGTATTATTTCACTTGATCTCAAAAGCTGTGATAGGCAGTACTGCTTTCTCTCTTGTAGCCTCATGCAGTTAAGAAACTGGAGCAAGGCCATGCAACAAGCTATTGACGGAGCTGGCATTTGAACCCAGGCTTTGTGTGCTGTGACTTTGGCTTTGCTGTTTTTCAGTGAGAAAATGTTTTCATTTCCAATTTGTGTAAAAATGTGGAGGTCTACCCTCAAATTAGCCCTTATGAAATACTCTCCAGTACTGCTATGTCTGAGGACTATTCCAAATTTGTGTTCTATGATAAAAATTGGGGAAAGAAACCTTGCAAATTGGAGTCCATATTTTACAGTTAATTATTGTTATGTAGAATTATTCACTCATGCAGGTATTGAAGAGTCTTTTCCTTGTAGACTTAACCAGATAGCTCTTCTAATAAAACAGAATCTGAAAGAAATGTATGATTTTCCTGCTCTGAAAGTGTTCAAAAATGAGAATGCTCAATTTTTTCTTACAGATCCCTTACATGTCATATACACTTAGGGAAATAATCCTCTTTTTAATCTAAAACTTAATTATACCTTTCAGCATATTTTTAATCAATGACATCTGGTTTTTATTCTCAATAGTTTATATTCAGATAATTTTTCTATTTCACCTTTTCTGTCTTGCACTAACATTACAAAAAATATAAAATGCACTGATTGGAGATGATATTCAAGTTTAATGTTTTAGTTCTATTACCTTATGGGAATATGGAAGTATGCACTTCACCTGGGATAATTTAAGAATAATTATTGAAGTTTATGATTAAGTTACACCTGTCACAGACATGGTATATCTCTTCTTACAAATATACCATTGATTTTACAAGACCTTGAACCCCAGTAAATAAAGCAGTTTCATAGGTACCTGTACAGTCTGGGGGAGATTTCATTTGACCTCATCAAAAAGCTTACTCTAATACAATCCTCCAACCTTTTATGGACAGGGAAAGAACAGAACTGCTTACATGGTATTTCTGCTTCCAGATATCAGATGTGATTTATTACTGAGTAAAGCAGCTGGCACAATGGCTTTAACTGGCTTAGAAAAGCCTAACTGTACTTTCTTCTTAATAATGTTAGTAGCCATTTTAGTATTTAATTACATTTTCAGAGCATCTCAACAGAGCAGGATTTTTAGTACATTAAAAATAATCTAGAAAAACATTTTTTTCTTCTTGGTATGAGCCAAGTATGTTTCCTCAGACCAGAAGCATTCTAAGATAGGCACATGTTTATATTTTAAATTCTTCCCCTATACAGGTGCACATATGTCTTTTGCAAAACTTTAATGACAACAAATATGTTGCTATAAAAATTGAGAAAGGACTGTATAAACCATTAAACCCAGAATGTGTGGACTTTAAAATGTATCTTTGGATTAAAGCTTCTCATTACACTTAAGTAAACCTAAATCTAACTGACATTATATTTAATGTATTAATTATTCTATCCTTTCAGCATTAAAAACCATAGTTTATATCACAAAAGAGAATGCCTCTCCCAATATGAAAGGGAAAATATTTTAATAAAATAATTTATCTTTGGGCTGGGGCTGTAGCTCAGTGGTGGAGTGCTTGCCTTGCATGCATAAGTCACTGGGTTCCATCCTCAGCATCACATAAAAATAAATAAATAAAGATATTGCATCCATCTACAACTAAAAACAATTTTAAAAATAATAATAATAATTTATCTTTGCTGTATTCAGAGTGGGAAAATAAAGGAATATCATGGTTTTAAGTTTTCTGGAAAACTTATTCTGAATAATTTTACCAAACTGGTTACGTAAGGTAGTTCCTATATTATTTCTTTAGGAAAAAATTTATAAAGTGAATTTGTTTATCTACCTAGAGGAAAGAAGCATGCATTGAATTTCTTAGAGTAAAAAAGGCAGTAAAGTTGTAGAAATGAGAAGAAATGATGTTCTGGGCCCTAGATGGTCTATCAACACAAATACTTAGTGCAAATGACTTAATAATCACAATGAAATTTGCAGAGAAATTTATTTTTACTTCTGTTGATGGTTTAGATATTAGGTGTCCCCCAAAAGCTTATGTGTGAGACAATGCAAGAAGGTTTAGAGGAGAAATGACTGGGTTATGAGAGTGTTAACACTATCAGTGAACCCATGACAGGATTAACTGAGTGGAAACTGAAGGTGGGTAGGGTGTGGCTGGAGGAGGTGGGTCATTGGGGGTGTGCTTTTGGGGTATATGTTTTGTAATGGCGAGGAAGTCTCTCTGCTTCTTATCATGTGAATGATTCCCTCCACCACACTCTTCTGCCATGTTGTTCAGCCCCCACCCAGAGTTGCAAGGATGGAACCTGTTGTCTCTGGACTGAGACCTTTGAAACTGTAAGCCCCCAAATAAATTTACTGGGGTTCTGAATCACAGCAGTAAAAAAGCTGACTAAATCAAATTTTATTACCGATATTACTAAAAATACCTATACTAGCTACTTGCAGGGTTGAAGCAAGACAATCACAATTTTGAGGCCAGCCTGGGCAACTAAGTAAGACCTTGTCTTCTCAACACTTAAAAAATTTTTGAGCTCAGGGGTAGAGTTCTCCTGGCTTCAATCCTCAATACCAAAAAAAAAAAAAAAAAAAAAAAAGGAAGAAAGGGGAAAAAAAGTGTCTATAAAACCAAAATCTAACCAGAAGAAAACTATTCTTTCTCAAATCTAATGTGAATGGCTTAATAAAAATAAAAAGAACCAACAGGCCTTTTGTCAAATGAATAATAATAATATTACTAATAACACTCATATCATAATAACTACCTTTTGAGTGACTGCAACTAGCCAGACGCTGCTAGGTACTCCACATCAACCTCATTCTTCATGTCACATTAAAATTTGAGCCCTTCACCTCATTTTACAGAAAAATCAAGTTTTGTACACTAAATAGAAGAATAAGAATTCAATCCCGAGTTCATGAGCTTCATTAAGATATAACTCTACTGAAATATCTATATTTAAAATTTCCTTTAAAAAAAAAGGGTAGTATGATAAACAAATTTCTCAAAAAAGCATAGCAAGGTTTAAAAGTCAAATATTAGCCAGGCACGGTGGTGCATGCCTGTAATCCCAGCACTTTGGGAGGCTGAGACAGGTGAATCACGAGTTCAAAGCCAGCCTCAGCAACAGCAAGGTGCTAAGCAACTCAGTGAGACCCTGTCTCTGAATAAAACACAAAATAGGTCTGGGGATGTGGCTCAGTGGTACAGTACCCCTAAGTTCAATCTTCAGTACCAAATAAATAATAAAATCAAATATTATTTTCTTTTTTGGGGAGGTGGTACTAGAGATTGATCCCAGAAGGGTTTGACCACTGAGCCACATTCCCAGCCCTTTTTATTTTTTATTTTAAGATAGAGTCTCACTAAGTTGCTTAGGGCCTTGCTAAATTGCTGCGACTGGCCTCAAATCTGTGATCCTCTTGCCTCAGCCTCCAGAGCCATTGGGATTACAGGTGTACACCACCATGCCAGGCAAATATTATTTTCTATAAATCATGCTGTACATATTTCTTCCAATATAACATTACCATTAATGAAAATGCTTCAGGAATCAGGTTCTGGAATGGCCTATAAATCTCACAGTATATTATTCCCTTTGATTATCTTCACTGTGGGAAACTTTTTGTCTGATAGGGATGAATTCCATTTTTAGAAGCAGCCTGAAAGCATTTGGAACCTTGTTCCATGCAAAGGGGATGATTATTGCAGTAAATGTAGTATTATTCAAAAGCCTTCGAAGAAAGCTGTCATAGCAGCATCACAGTGAAGTTAGCCACAGTTAGCCATCCCTTAGTTTTACGTTACACAGTCTGAAGGCACATCATGAGTTCTTCACAATAAATTTGATTAAGTGACTCAATAATATGAATTCTCCATGAATAATATCATTGATTTTACAGGAATAAATCAATATTTGTTTAACTTAGATTTTAGCAAGTAAATTTTTCTCCATGTTGGATGGAGTTCTCACTGCAGACTTTCTGGTTTATTTCCAAGTTTTATTGGAAACAACATATTTCATCTCCAGTCACTGTTTTCCTCAAATTCACATTATTTTGTCCATTTCACTTAAGAGAATATAATAAATATCAAGTTGTCACTCTGCTCATCATTCATAATGAGTAAGACATCTTGGAAGAAATTTCTTTCTTACATTGTTTTGTTTTGAATGAATATTTTTATATAATTATTACTCAGCCACCATCTTCACAGTTAGTTTAAATTGCTCAAGTCTATGTCCAATTTACTGTTTCTGTTAGTCCTACAAGTTCTTCATTTATTTTTTCTTAAATCATTACACTAGAAATCTGTTAACTGATAAAAATTTAAAATACAATAAATAATATAATAACCACTAATGTGCATGATAATAACAAATATTTCTGGTTGTGATAATTTGTGGTTTTTGACAAAATTTCAGATAAAATTTCATTACCCATCTCAATTCACATTTTTATATTTCTATTCCTATTTCTGTGGCAGTCCACATATATATAATGTGTAGAATTATTTGTGCTATGTTTCTTCATTTGTAAAAGTTATATGGTATATTATTTTCTGTAGCTTGGTTTTTTTCCATTTAATTCAATCAATTGCCCCTTTGATATCTTGGGAGAGATGGCTTTTTTTTAAATACAGAAAATAATACTATGTTTAATAATTGTTCTTTAAATTAATATCTTGTTTAACAAGAGTTTTAGTTTTAAAACTTACCTTCTCCAGAGATTTTAAAGTAAACTTGAAAGTCCTATTTTACCTTTGTGTGTGTGTGTGTGTGTCAAAAATACCACCTTATTGAACTCTTGAAGGAAAAAGAAAATCTTTGGTAAGCCACTGAAATTTTGTGGTTGTTTATTGTAATGTTAGCTATACCTTGTTTGTATCTGTCAGAGGTAGGCTGTTATAATAATGAACCACAACAAAATCATCACTGTCGCTTTGTTTTAGTCCATTAATGCTACTATAACAGAATCCCATAGACAGGGTTATTTATAAAAAAGAGAGATTTCTTCCTCACTGTTTTGGAAGTTTTGAGGTTTAAAATCAAGTCTCCCATCTGGTAAGTACTCTATTTCAAAACTAGCAATTTAATGAATAAATTAAAATAGTTTTTCACTGTTCCTGAATTAATGTTCAGTTTGTTTATGAATTCAATAGGTTAAAATCTCCAAATACTTGAAAATATTTAAATAAAATTTAGTCAATCTCTCTTAAACATGTAATTAAAAGCAGAAATTTGATATATCTAATGTTGGCACTTCAAATACCCAGGAGGCAGATTCAAATACACACAAGAACAACGAAATCTTCCTAAACACTAAAACACTGCTTATAAATACAATAAACCTAAATAAATAGTTCTAATAAATCAGATTTCCTTGAAAATTTAGACACTGGTTTAAAATTAAGTTAGATCTAGCCGGGCAGGGTGGCGCAAGCCTATAATCCCAGCACTTAGGGAGGCTGAGACAGAAGAATCCCTAGTTCAAAGCCAGCCTCAGCAATGGCGAGGCGCTAAGCAACTCAGTGAGACCCTGTCTCTACATAAAACACAAAATAGGGCTGGGGATGTGGCTCAGTGGTCGAGTGCTCCTGAGTTCAATCTCTAGTACCAAAAAAAAAAAAAAAATTGAGTTATATTTTTCTATGTATTTCAGTAAAAATCCCCTTTATGTGATAATCCTTTAAATGTCTCTCTTTAAAAAGCAGCACAAATACAAATTAACAAAACAATTTCAGGTCATTACTACACCTGCACTTAATACAGAAGTGTTAGCACTAGGCATTTACTTTATTTTCTCATCATCTATATACACTCATGGCATACATCAAGTGCCAAAGTCATTTGCCATGGAAGCAAAATGACCACTCCTAGTGTTGTGAGATTGAGTTCAGAATTAAGACCTTAATAAAGGCATAGATTTCATTAGCTAGAGATTTGACTGGAACACAGGTACCTGGGTCTATTTAGTTACATGGCAGATCATTGAGATGTGATTTTTTTTTCACAATATCTGCTGCTGGTCATGCTTGGCTTCCACATACTTCATGCAATTGTCCATTTTGAGAAAAATTTTAAACATGTGGTCTTGGACAGAATTATTATGTACTTTTTTGGTTCTCTGATTGTCACATCCCCAGGAAGCATTTCCTCCTCTGCTCCCAGACATCTTTAAAGGCAGTCTACTTTCTGGTAACAACTACTTATTTTCAATACAATTTTCTTTTCCTACTTCGTGACAGGGAATTAATCACTCTTTAAGAAGTTCTTGTTTCTTGGAATACATAGGCCAAAATCTGGACAGCAGGGGTGCACATCCCATTGTCATGCATGAGAACTGAGATACATTTCCAGACTGCTTGACAACAGAGCTAACTTTTTTTGAAGTTCAAGTTCATGTTCATTTCATGTAGTTCATTTTACCTTTAGATTCAATTTTATTAAAGTCTGTTAAAATTGTTTGTTCTAATATAAAATTTTTTATATTATTTGTTTCCTTTTCTATCATTCTCTTACTGCTCTGAATATGCTATTTTACAAGTTGTCACATCAAATTATATGATGAAATTATGAGAATGTATAACTTTTGTGTGAGTGGATGTGTTTTGCTTAGATCTTATAACTGTTTCAGCTGCAACTGGGTCTTCTTTTTCTTTATATAAGTTATAATTTAATAGTCATTCTTAGATGAGCATTATGTTTTTAAGACCTTTTCCTGTTATATAGTTTGACTTTTAGAGACAAAGCTATAAACACATAGTTTGTATAAATCTCTGTCATCATGTGCTACAATTTCTTTGGGATAGAGGTCTGATAGAAAGTGTAATTATTAGGTTTTAGATTCTATTCACTTTTAACTTTATTGGATTTTGATGAAGCACTCTTTAAAATGGATTGACAACTTGGACTCTTACCAGGAGCATATGAAATTTCCAATTTCCCCTCATTCTCACCAGTATTTGATATTGTCAGTTGTTTCAAATTTTTGCTACTTCTAATAATGAAAATGGCTCAACTTCATTGTTTTTAATTTCAGTACCTTTATTACAAGTAAGATTGAATATCTTTTCATATGTTTGCAATTTAGGGTTCTGTTTAGTGAATTTCTTATTCACATTCTTGCCAATTTCTATTTTGTATTTTTTTCTAAATGATATTATATGTTCTGATATTTGCTGTTTGTTATATGTGTTAATACACATTTTCTCAGGCACTTTTAACAATGGAGTATTTTTATTGTAGAGAAATTGTATGTTTCTATACAGCCAGTTCATCAGTTTTTATTATCTCATGTGTCTTATATACATACATCCTTTCTTGCCCTAATATAGTAAGGATATTCTCTAAGAGTTTTGATTTATCAGGGTTTTTTTTTTGCACATTTAGATCTTAAAATCATTTTGGAGTTTAGTTTTATATATGGTATAAAAAGCAAATCTAACTGATTTTGTATTAATTTTTAGAAGCAAATGTCCCCAAATCATTTCTATTCCATTTTCCTATTTTCTGTGCTAAATTTTAATGCCTCTTTCTCATACACCAATATCCATATAAGTTCTAGTGGGCCTCTGGGATATATAGTCTTTCATGGAGATCTTCTTTTCATCTATCCCTGTGTCCAGTATTCTTGATTACTATATGTTTATGACATCAGGTAAGGTGACTCTTCCCTTCTTTTCTCTTTTCCAATTATCTGGTCCTATCTTGGGCCATTATTTTCCATATGAAAATCAAATCACTTTGTCGATCTTCCTCCTACCCCACCCCCAGCAAAAGAGAAAACTTTGTATAGTTTGCTTGGAAATTGTCATAATTTATAGAAGAATTTTAAAGAACATATCCAAATAATAGAGCATCTTCTTAGTCCTTTTAAGCTGCTATAACAACATACCACAAACTGTGTGGCTTATAAACAAAAAAATTTTTTTTCACAACTCTGAGAATAGGAAGTCCAAGAGTAAGGTGCCCGCAGACTCAGTCTAAGTGCTTGTTTCTGATTTGTGCATGGCAACTTTTCCCTGCATCCTCACAGGTGGAAAAGGCAAAGAGTCTCCTTCTCAAGTCTTTTTTATAAGGGCACTAATCTTCATAAGGCTCCACTCCCATTACCTAGTCACTTTCCCAAAAACCCACATCCTAACAGCATCATCTTGAGGGTTAAGATTTCAACATGTGAATTTGGGGGACACAAACATTCTGACCATTGCACGTGCTATTCATTCATCTATCCCATTTTACCATTCAGTCTAATATTCTGTAAGTAAAGAATGAAGGTTATAGACACATGTATGCTGTGTTGTACCTGGGGACTCTAAAGGTTTTGTTACCATTTTGATCAGTATTTCCCGCCCCCTACATTTGGCTATTGCTGCCATATAGAAATACTACTGACTTTTTATATTTTGATCTTATATGCCACAACATTGCCAAATTGCCTTGTTAGTTTTAATAGTTTATATTAGATTGGAATTTGAATTTAGATCAAGTCCATTATGTCAACTTTTTCTCTGCTTTACCAAAACTCAGTTGTTTATCTTATTCCTTTGACTAGAAACTTCAGTACAATGCTAAATGGTGGAACTAATCATTCTCAAAGGGCAAATGGCAAGAGCTAAAAAAAAAATAAAGGATAATTGGATTAATCCAAGTTTGTTGGAGCAGAGGGAGTTAAAGATGTTGATAAGATTACATTTGAAACTGCCTGCTGTGATAATCTAACTGGACCGTTCTACCCTTGCTACTATTTAGGGTAATGCCTTAACATTTAGGGCATGAATGTTACTAGATTTTAGAGACTGTGCTAAATATTTATATCAAACTTAATCCTTAGGAAAATTATATGAGGAAGTTAACTACTATTATCACCATCTTAAAGATGAGAATATGAGACCTAATAAAGTTTAAAGACTTGTTCATGTCATACAGCTAGCAATTGAGGGATATAGGATGCCAATGCTGGCACTCCCTTTATAATTCTCAACATTAGTCCATCAGCTGGTTCCTTAGTTCTGCAAAGGACAGAAATATAGGCAATGTGTAAGGTACAGTGATACTCACTTGTAGTCCCAGCTACCTGGGAAGCTGGTGTGGGAGGATCACTTGATCCTAGGAGTCTGAAAGCAGCCTGGGCAATGTAGAAAAGCCCCACCAAGGAAGGAAAATGGGGAGGAGAGATTAAGGGGAAAAGTTGAGGGTTGGATAGGGAAGGAATAGAAGTAATGGATTTCAATTTCAACATAACTGGTTTTAAGCTCACTTTTACTTCTTTCTCAAATATGCCTTTATTTTCTCTAGAAGTTTTAAAATACAGGATAGAAACCCATGTTTCTTTAGTTGTGCTTAATTATTGTGCACCAGTTATGTGCTGAACATAATAGCGCAAGGATAACTGAAACAACATTTCTTCAAAGAGATTTCAGTATATTAAAGCAGACAAAGGAGGATATGACCAACTATAATCTCAGGCACAATAAAATTAATGTTATAAGGAAAAGTATAAGCAAAATGTTGCTTGCCATAAAGGCCTGGGAATAGATTAGATTACCTTTTGAGATTCTTCCCAGTTCTGTAGTTCGATCCTTATTTTTATGTTCTTTATAGTGTACTCGCTGATAAAAGGAAGTAAAGGATAGAGATAGATGAATTTCTCTGAAGGTTTCTCATGCACTTGATTTTCTTAATGAACAGAACAGAAAAAAAAAAGAGTATACTTTCCCATTAGGTCATAATTTTATAAAATGTATAATTGCCACTTCAAAAGGCAAAATGTCCCAAATTCAATTTTAAAAGACCTGTGCTTTTACAAATATATTTAATTTCTGAATTTTGGTCCTGCTATACAAAGAGAGCATCATGTTAAAAGTGAATGTGGGTGGTTCTGGGATTCATTTGCATAATTGTTAGTAGTGCAGATCAGGGTACAGGCATCAACTAGGAAATACTCCTTTTGAAAAGCCTGAAGGGCAAGAGTTGTAGCTCAATGGGAGAACACGTGCTTAGCATGCTTAAGGCCCTGGTTTGCATCCCTAGAGCCACAATCATAATCATAATCATAATCAAGTTACAAAAGGCTTGAACTTGGACAAGCATATCTTGAGTGAACTTCCTCTAAATACATCAGATGTCCTAAAAATAAACGAAAATGTCCCTAACTCCAGTGGAACAAAGTGAGAGAATTCATCAGTTGGTCATGTGTTTAGGGAAAGCTCAAGACTCCAACATGGTATAAAGCTAAGAGAATTAAATTTAAAAGCTCAGAAATGTTGATACTGTTATTTGGCTCATCTTCTACTTTCAGGTATTCATTTTTTCTAAAAATCAGGGCTTTAAAATTTTCTTTTGAGGGATCTGAAGTAATTATGTACATTCATAGGCATATTGATTTATTCTTTTCTTTTTATCGGCACCCAACACACACTTTCAGGGATGGCTTACTTCATTTCTCTGCATTCTGCTGGGTTGATGTTGAATGTGAGACGTCTTTCCAAGCAATCAAGGGAAGTTTGACAACACTGTATGTGTCATTGCAGGAGCTTTATGGTCTTTAATGTGGGAAGCAACTTTTTTTCATGTGAGAAAAATAAATCTATATCCCATTTTATCTTCAACTTGATTTAGATGGAGTTTTAATGTGACTAACAAGTTATGACTCATGTGGTTGTTGGTCTGTAATTAATCATAGGCCTAAGATCCATCAAAAACCCACTCTTCTGGGAGATTTCCAGCAGTTGTAAGCCTTACACTCACCAATCTTCCTTCTCTGTCCTTAAGGTGTGTCAGATAATCATTGTCTGACCAGAGGGCTGAAAATAAGAATGGCACTTGTGCTCTATGCTTCTGAAAACATTCAACAAGATGATTTTTCTTTTTATACTGTTTTTGTCTATTTTCTTATAACACCACTTCTTTCTAGAATAGTTGCTGCCTCCCATTCCCAAATGAGCAGTATTTTTTTTGAGTATACTGTCTGTAAAGCAAAGTGAGAAATTATAACATGAAAAGTCCCAATAAGACTACCTTACCTGCTGAGCTCATGCTCCATTAAAAATCCCTGAAGCAACCAGTGTTGGATTTTATAGACTCCTCTTGAAAATTCAAAGCCAAAACTTTTTAAAGCATTTAGGAAAAGAAAGAAAAAGAAGAGTCCAACATGAAACAAATGCACTTAGGATAGAGCTGCTGTGGAAATAAAGAAGTGATCAGAATAGAACATTTGCAAGAAACAGTGAGAGAGAATGTCAGAAAGAGCATTGTGTGTGCATAGAGGCTGGGGTCCAGGAGAATTAAACAGGAAGCTTCCCATTGCTACCTATGGGAACTCTCATGCTGCAGCTCATCACACAGCTGGCAGTGAATGTGAATAAGAGGAGACCATGCAGCTGCCTGGGCTGCCAAGAAAGATAAGGAAGTGGAAAGAAAAAAGACAAAAAGCTAGAACCTAAAATTAGGTAGATTAAGAGCAGTGGAGGGGGTTCTTAAAATGTCACAGAAGCACAATAAGGTGAATAAAGTACAAGTTTACTGCTGAAAAGATGTCACTGGTAAAATTAAATGTAACTATATATTGCATAGTGATTATTATTGCTATTGCTTGCTGCATATTAGAATCAATACCCTAAGGGCACATACAGTATGTCATCTTTATTTTCTCAGAATTTATGTGATGAATTGAATCTCTGCCACACCAAGTAGATGTCTGAAGATGTGACTCAATGAAAATTTCTGACACATAAAAACAACTGGGGTTTGAATTCTTTTGCCAAAAGGTTTCACATAATGGTGTTCTTACCTGAATGTACTCACTTCTCAATCCTAGATATAGTGTACAGCCTATGATTGGCTCCATCCTCAGGGACGCCATCCCCACTTTCCTTTAGGTATGTTAAAGTGAATCTCTGAAGTCATGTGTAATATTAAGTCTAAAGCAATAAGTAGCCATTACTGGAATTCAACAGAAAGATTATTTAAATATTTAAAGATTAGGTTGTAGATAGCTTATTATATCACTCTCTTAAGATATATAACTTACTTCTCTCAACCTCAGTTAATTTGTCCTTAAAATGAAATAAGAATAGCAACAAACTCACAAGGTACTTTGAAGATTAACATCAGACAATAAACATAAAGCATTTATGAGAATTAGGCAATTTGTTGAACAAGGAATGATTCAAGAAATGATTACACTCATTATGTTTAATCTATCAGCTTCATTATATACCAATTTATATAACTTCTGTACAAAAAATAACTCATCAGTGCATGGTAAATAATAGAAGCTGGAAAACATTTTTGTCTGAATAAATTCGTACATGGTAAAACAACTGCTCCTGCCCTCAGAATGAATGCAGTCAATATGGAGAGATAGCAAATTTAATTGACATTTACTAAAGAATGTACTAAATGTTATAAAATGGGAAATTTGGAATACTTTAAGAGGGACTTCTTTCTAATAATATGATGAAACAGGTATCCTGAAAATATCTCTTATAACATCACTTAAAAACTGCATAGCCAAGGTGACAAGAAAATAATAGAGCTCCTCAAAGGTCAAAATTGAAGAAAAAAATCCTGAGAGAAGACAGCTTTTGCTAAACCCTTGCAGTCCAGAGCTTAGAGCACCTGTGCACAGGGGAAAGAAGGCAGAGCCCCAGGAGGCCAGTGAGAGTATCCTAATTAGAGCAAAAGCTACCTAAGGACAAGTGCCATAGTTGAACAGGAAAATGAGGTAGGGGAACCACTTCACAAAGAGAGAGACTAAAGAAAGCAATGCGCCTCTACCTTAACCCTAACTAGAGAGAAGACAGCAGTTTCCACTGAGAACTACAAGCCAGTTCACCAGTGAATGACTTGGGTTCACATTACTGTGTGCTCCCAAAAACCTAAGCGCCACACCTGACATAAGGAAAAGAAAATTCTCTGTGGGGGAATACACTTTACCTCAGGACCCCAAGAATTCTCACAAATAGATGCCAGTGAGCATGAGCTGACATGAATGAAGGTCAGTGACAAATGACAATCAGAGAATTAAAGATTGTGTCATAGTATCGAGCAATTTCAGAGCATTAAATAGGCAAGTAAAATCTGTTTATAGAAATAAAAGATCATTCCACATATGGCTGAGGAAAAAGGGAGCATTTTCCAGACATCATATCATATTTTAAAGAATAATGATATAACCTCTAAAAATTGTAGTTGGTGTGAATGTGTGTGTGTGTGTGTGTGTGTGTGTGTGTGTGTGTGTAGAAACATTAGAGCATGTTACACACAGCTGAGGTATCAAGGGGAAAGAATGAAAATGTATGAAAGAGGCTAAGAGCACATTTGATCAGAATCCTAGAGAGAATAAAGTACATAGAGAAGAGGAAATAGAATAGAATTGTTGAGAAATTTGCAAAATTGAAAGACATTGAAAGACATCGATTAGTCAATTCAAGCAGCCAAATTTATTCCAAAGTATCTAATGGTAAGTCTACACAAACTATAAGCAAACTATAGAAACAGAAAATTTTTATGAGAAGTCAGAAAGAAAAGCAGATAACTTAAAAAAGAATGACAATTAGACTGAAAATTGACTTCTCAAGAGCAACAATAGACTACAGAAGACAGTGAAATAATTATTTTAAAGTTCTGAAAGATAAAATTACTGACAAATATAATTGTACGTCTTCTAAGAACAGAGGCAAAACAATTTCTTTTACAGTCATTCCAAAAAGTAAATATAAATAAACTAAAACTAAAGAATTTATAACCAAGAAACCCTCAAGCATGTATTTTCCTAAAAGATGTACCTAAAGAAAAAAGCAAACTATCCTAGAAGGTCTGTCTTATCTGAAAGACAAGAAAGAATGGTGAAAATAATTTGTAAATATAAGAAAATTAATGAAAAAAAGTGAATTATCATGGTGTTAAAAAACTGCTGAAAAATAATAGCTAATAAAATTTGGGGGCATTATCAGAATAAAAACATTACAAGGAAGAAGGAAAATTTCCTCAAAGGAAGATCTGAAATGCAAGAAAATACGATGAGCAAAGAAGAGAGTTAACATATAGGTAAATCTAAATTGATTACAAATGATTGAAAATAATATTTAATTTGCATCTTTAAACAAGTGGAAAATGGAGCAACAGAATTTCAGTAGTTAGTGACGGTGTTCAGGGTAACATGTTCAAAGGTCATAATTCCAAGAGAAGGTAAATATATTGATTAAACCTTAAGTTAAGGTTTATGCATATTAGAAATGAGAGTAAACACTAAAATAATAGAATTCAGGAACACAATTCCAAAACTAGTGGACTGGAAAACTCAGACGACAGAGAAATCTAATTAGCTGAAAAAGAATGGCAATGAAAATTTGTACTAAAAATAGCAGAAATGTACCACCTACCTAATAAGTGAAAATAGACTAAATAGTCAAATAAATTAAAAGGCAAAGATTGACAGATAATAGATTTTTTAAACTTTATTATGTTTAAAAGAGACACAATTAAAAATGCAGCTGAACCTTGAACAGCACAGGTTTGAACTGTGCAGTTCTTCTTAGGTATTGTTTTAAAAAAAAAAGAAAACTTGCAGATGAACTATGTAACCTAGAAATATTGGGAAAGCTAAGACAGAAAAAGTTAGATATGTTTTGAATGCATAAAACATTTATAGATAGTAGTTTATTTAATCATTTACCAACATTAAATATACATTAATACATCAAAACTTATGCACACAGACCCTACTTGGCACCATTTGCAGTTGAGAGAAATGTAAACAAAGGTAAAGATGCAAAGTAAATCATAACTGCATAGAATTAGCTAGCACATACTACTACTGTAAATGATTTAGTAGCCACATCCTGTTGCTATTGCAGTGAGCTCAAGTATTGGAAGTATCCTCTTAAAACAGTCTGTGACTTCAGGTAGGTTTCAATGAAAAGCCATCTCTCATAGTTCTCATGTAATTTTCACCATATACAATCCATAGAACATACAAATATGTGTTAATCAACTGCTTACATTATCAGTAAGACTTCTGGTTAGCAGCAGGATATTGGTAGTAAAGTTTTAGGGAAGCTAGAAGTTATATTAGGTTTTTCAACTGTGTGGGAGATTGGTGCTGTTACCCCCTGCGTTGTTCAAGGGTCGACTTTATGACACACTCATATTGGAAATAGAATAGTGAGAGAATATATGCCAAGAAAACTAAACAGATGGAAGTTGGTATAGCTTCATTAAAAGCATACAAAATAAAATTGAAGACAAAAAATTTAGAGATAAAGAGGGTTAATATATACAATGAAACATTAAAAATTGTCAGAACTACAAGAGGAAATTTCAGATCCGGTATGCTAAGAAGTAGAGGTAGAAAGTTCACGCATCTCAGGCAGTTCAATTTTTCTCAGAAAATTCCTTGTTCTGAAGAATTCTTGTGGGGAGGAGAGAGTGAGAGGAGGAGGGGTGAGTTTAAGTGACACTAGAAACAGCCACTGCCAAGTGCAGCAGAGTGTGGATGTGTGGCCGTGGCTGCCCCATGGGAGGTTGAGTGCCCCCAGGATCACGAACTGTGCCATCACTGCTACTATCTGAACGGGTGGAATGCTAGGATGTACCAGCATCAAAACCATCTTGCCTCAGTTCTCACTCTTGAAGCAAACAGCTTTGTATTTCAAAAATTATCAGATAGAGACCTTCATGTCTTAGGCAAAAGTGAATCAGATGTCCCAAGGACCAGCTTTGGAAAATATGTCACGTAAACACATCACATCAGAAGACTCTGGAAAGATTGTGGAGCCTCAAGATTGACACCAAACATCTGGCCCTTGTAAGAGAACATGTAGCTCCCCTAAGGGAATTCTAGTAGTTGTAATAGAATGAACCCTAACCTAGTATCTATAAAACTTCTGGGTGAGATTAATAAATCATTGTTTACAGTTGGAAGACTTTTGGGAAATGGAAAAAGTAGACACAGGCAAATATTCCTGCTGATTTTACTTTTGGGAATTTCAAGAGCAAGTGAGCTTGATCAAAGGCAGTATTCTAGAATGGATTATTTAATAGATGAGCATAAGTATTTTGAAAAGCAAGTGTCCTTGGGATATTGTTTGAGCTCATCAAGAATAAACCACCAGAGACTTGCTTATTTCCCAGTTTGATAGATTTACTAGAACTATAACTATGGTATTATTTTAGTTAAACAGATTTCAGTAAGCAGTTGGCAAAATCAGTCACAAAAGTCTTCAGAAATTGTTCAGTTATTTAGTTCTATAGTTAACAATATGTATAAATGGTTGGATGAACACATTCAAAAAGTATCAATTCAGATACTGTAGAGAATTATCAAAATTTGAACGAGGGTAAAGCACACTCCATACCCCCAGATAACCCATGATTTCAAAACCCTTTCTTACCTGATGATTATGTTATCACTCTCAATCATGGCAAAAAGCTTTAAAAGGGTGACAAATTAAAGTGATTTAAACAAAACACCTGTAACTGAAATTGTCTGCTGTACATGACCTTCAATATGGTTATGTAACCCACAGTTATGTAACAAATGCCTTAAAAATAAGTAAATTGTAAAATGTAGCCACTGATCTTAGACTGCAGCTCTGATCTAAGATGTAATCCCACCACCTTGTCCAGTCCTTGCCACAGAGAAGAACTACATTAACCTATCCAAAGTTTCCAGAGGCTTAATTTTAAATCAGAATAATGTAATTCCTATAATCAAGAAAGAACGTTCTAGAATTCTCTACCTATCTCTCATTCACCTCAGAATCTTGTAGTAATGTAAAAGGCTAACAGGTGTGGATATGCACACATTTGTAAATAAACTTTTAGGAGTTCTCAGGTCTGGAGGCAGTAGTAATTATTGCTATGGTAACATCATGAATATTTTATGGTCAAGTTAAAAGAAATTAAAACATCTTTTTTACTGTGTTTAATGGTTTGTCTTTCTCATTAGATTTACAGCCTAATCTCCAGGTAAGTTTCTATTCCACCATATGTATACATATATATATATACACACACTGTCAAGGAATAACAAAAAATGATCTTCACCTTCTCCCACAAAAAGGAAAGCAATTAAGATTTCCTAGATGCCTGCTCTATGGAGAGCATTGTTTTTTAATTAAACACAGAGGCTTTCTTCAAGAAGTCCAGAACTCAGGTCCATCCACGGCATTCCCTTATGCACACCTGGAAATCCCCCTTTTAAACACCTACTGCTCTATCTTAGGGAGCCAGGAACATGGATCCTCTATCACTTGTCAGGTCTAGTAGATCTAGTAGTATAGGCTAAGTTCAATCAGGTAAGTTGTAGTGTCTCCATGGGCCAGTCTGTTGGCTGTATATGAAAGCCCGGTGGCAAACATAGGCAAACACAGCCTTCCCTCTAGCTGTGAGGTGGAATGTTGCTAATGCACACTTGTGATGAAAGTTCACAAGGACACTTGTAGCCAACAGCAAGGCCATTGGCTTCACTACAATGGAAGCTCTCTGGCAGATTTGGAGAATTTGAACAAATGTATCAAACTCTAATATGCTATGGCAGGAGGATTTCTTACCAATCCTAAGAGCTGAGATATCTGGAAATATTATTCAATGAGAAGCAAAGCTCCTTCAGCTAAAAAGAAATTTGCAGACCAACACACATGCCAAAGCAAGTTTGTACTTTGTATGGAACCTGCCTTTACAAAAAAAAAAAAAGGCAATGTATTTATATTATGGTTTGTCTATATTTTGAAACAGAACATCAATAGCAGAAACTGTTTGCTTTCTGAACTTCATTTGTTCTGAATTAAAGTCTCAGGATTGGTTTTTTGTTGTTGTTGTTTCTGTTTATGCAAGATAAAGTACAGTGCCTTTAACAAATTCTATTGGCTATCAATCATGATTGTTGATGGAATACATGATTCAAATGGAACCATATGAATACCATACCTGTAAAGTTATAATGGGAAGAATAACATATGGACATCCCAGGGTAAAGAGAGGCTGGTTTGGTTTTTTGTTTTGTTGTTGTTTTTGGATTTTTTGCCTACACCATAACTTTTCATATTGAGAAAAATTTTCCATCTTTGTTTATCTCCAAAAAATGAAAATAAAAATTGTAAAACAACTATCTGAGCATAGTGCAAGCAAAAGAGGAAAGTGGGGTTGAGTGGTGTGCAATTAGCCTTTACATGTGAGGGAAGCTGGGAAGCAGTGTAGGGCCATCAGAACACATGGCAATTTGGAGACGGGCCCTAAAAATACTGGAGACTTTTGTTCTCAACTGCATTGAAGTGAATGCTTCAGGCTTCCCTACTGTTCTTTTTCTTTCTTGAAGACTAATTCTATACATGTTTTTCCTTTGTAAAAAAATAAGGCTTAAAAAAGAAAGAGGAGTGACAATGTTTCCTCTAGTAAGTGGGCATCTATGGCAATGGACAGGGAGCCTGGCAGTCTTTAGCAGAGAGAGTAGGAATCAACGGGAGACTTAAGGAAATGCTTTTGCAAGAAGTCTGAGAGAAAATTTTGGCACACACCCTCCCCAATCTAATCTAAAATTCAATGCTTTAGGAGAACCAAGTGCCATGTTAGCATCCTGTGAAACCAAATTCTGTACTTTTTTTTTTCTCTCTCTGAGTAAACATTGACTTTGTGTCTTGTGAGAAAAATGCTATCTTCTGCGTGTGAATTTGTTCTACTGGCCCACCTCAGGAAGAGTGTTCTTTGGAGGATTCTTTTTCTTTGGCAATAATGATAGATTTGTAGGTGCTTATTCACACAATTTTGCTACCCACGTAGAGATTTTCAAGGCAGCCTATTAAGGTTAAGTGGGCGACCCAAGATCAGTCATTTATTTAATGAATTTTCATTAAGCATCTACTATGTGCCAAGCATAGTGCTTAGCACAGTCAAATAAAAATATCATCTATACCCCAAGTTCCTACTTACCAAAACTGCAACAAGGAAGCTTAATTTTCCCAGGTCATCTCAGAATCCTAACCCAAAACTCCTGTAGCTGCATATTTTCTGCACTTAAGAGATTTTCCTCCTTATCATCTGGTCCTCCTACTCTAGTTAATAAAGCAGTGATTCCCATCCTTCCTGAATTCAGTCTTATATAAGTATTGGGATTGTTAAATACTTTCACTTAAAGTATTTTAAGTGTTTGTCCTGCAGATTAAACTGGAAATAGTTTTAGAACTTTGTAGTAGCCTATAGGATAACTAAAAATAGTTTCAAATACTGAAATTTAAATAATCATTCTGCAAAAAAAGACTATTTTCTGGGTCCCTTTAACTTATCATCTCTATTGATTCAAATGAGTCAAAGCAGTTATTCTGACACTTGAAAATTTTACTTTTAACGTTTCCCAGGAAACATCATTTGTACTCACCCCTATTCTCATGAGGAAACAGCTAAAGTACAAGAAAACAGCCGTGAATGTGCACAGTTCCCTACTGCCTTGATATTTTCCCATTTCTCTACTGCCATTCAACCCAACAGCTGTCACTGTTACCTCCGTAGGAATTTGGGTCTTGAACGGCAACTTGAGTGGCATTGAGCTTTGATAGAAGGTCATAATATCTTTGTTAGAAATGATATGCAAATTTTTCTAGGAGGTTTTGTCTCAACTTTTTATTCTGAAAGCAAGAAAAGCTGCAAAACAAATTTCTTTGTAAATCAAATATTAAAAGGTGATAAAAATGAATCGCCCTCTAGCTTTTGTCTTGGTTGACAATTCTTCTGGGATAAGGTTGATTATTTTTATAATTCCTCATGGAGACTTGTCAGATCTGTCTGATTAAATGAAAACTAGCATAAGGAGATTGTATAATGGATGTTATTCACATAAAATCATTCCTTTTAGGGACTAACGGAAATTTGTGTTACATAAAGGGAAATTCAAGCACTTTACCTTGGTTGTTTTATTTTGATTACTGAAAATCATATTTTGAATTCTGCAGGATAATTCCCATATTTTAGAGGTGCAATTACTGTCAAAGAGAATAAGTAACCTGGTCACACATTTATTATGTGGTCAGACAGAAATTTGAATTAGATCTTCCCCAGAAACTAAAACCAAACTCTAAAACAATAGGACACAGACTCCTAGTTGCCAGTGGTTTTCTTTGTAATGAGGAAGGACACACAGCGTCTGGCACTTGCGGATGCCCAAGAGAAAATACACACACACACACACACACACACACACACACACACACACACACACACATTTCATACATTTTGATTCAGTAGATTTAAGGTGGTACCCTGGAGGCTGCATTTTTAAAAAGCTCCACAGGTGATTCGGATGCTCCTCCTTAGTTGAGAACCCTCATGTACACAATATGCTACTTTAACTTAAGCTGGACAGTGAAATAATGAGAATGCCTATCATAAATTCTGGCTAACAACTCAGAAGTATGCCATGAAAAATACATATATATCAGAACCAGAAAATATATATATATATCAGAACCAGGGTTAGAAAAAACATTCACTGAGACTTTGAATTATTCATTACCGTGTACTGCATAATGAACTCAATTTACATGTTATTCAACCACTGAGGTTATTTTTATAACTTACCCATAATAGGCCTAATGCATATATTTAATGTTTAGCTATGTGCACTGAAATTGATAGTCTTTTTAAAGAATGGAAGAAGGACTTCAGAGACTTTTGTTTTACAACCAGGTCAGAAAGTTTTTATATCTACTCCAGAAAAATCTAGTTACTTAAAAGTAAATGAGGTCTTTCGTAGGTGGATTGGACTCCTACCAAACTCTAGAGATTTGGCACTACAGGAAAATTTTTTCTATTAAAACAATGTATTCAAGTTATAAAACTTCATAGTTTCAATATAGACAATGGATTGAGTTACAGAAGTCCATTTCTTAGCAAGTCTACTCAATTATAACAAGATTATTATGTAATACAGTGACAAGAGAGTTTGTAAAGGGGTCATAAGGTAATTTCAATGTCATGTATTTGCCCTGAAAAATACTTAAGAACAATATTTCCATAATTATTTAACAGTATTTAAAGTACGTCTTTGAACTGGGTACCTATAGTTTGTATAAATGCATTACTAGAAACACCAGTTGGAAAGCAAGTTTTAACTTTGTACGTGTACTTCCATAAAGGCACCTAATATTAATTATTCACTCATAAACTGTATTGAAGATGATTTTTATTAAATGTTTAGAGGAAGATTATTGACTTAAATCACAAAGAAACACCTAGGTATTTTTTAAAATCCTTTAAATGTTCTGGTTCTCAAACTTTAATTAATAATCAACTGAGGAACCTGTTTAACATGCAGATCCCAGGCTGTAATTGTAGATATTTGAACTCAGAAATCCAGGAGTCTATATTCTCTACAAATAAATATACAATAAGAGGCAGGAAAAATTTATCCATCTATTCTGATTTTTGCTTTTAAAGATTGTCCCAAAATTTTTAATAATACACACTTCAACTCTCAGTGTACTAGTTTAGATGATAAATTATGGTCAGCTCAAGTTTAGAGTACCCCAAATTCACTAAAGTCTCTCAAGTTGTAAAAAGTGATGCTCCTGGCATTCTTTTGACCCTCCATCCACAGGCACTGGAACCTTTGCCATGCGGTGGTCACAGAGCATTCTGCTGAAAACTCAGAGTGAGACTCATATCCATCTGTCAAAAATTTAAGCATTGTAGAGCTGGGCATGGTGGCACATGCCTATAATCCCAAAGGTTTGGGAGACTGAGGCAGGAGGATTGTGAGTTCAAAGCCAACCTCAGCAACAGTGAGGTTTGCTAAGCAACTCAGTGAGACCTTGTCTCTAAATAAAATACAAAATAGGGCTGGGGATGTGGTTCAATGGTCAAGTACCCCTGAGTTCAATCCCAGGTACCCCCCGCCCCAAATATTTAAGCAATGTAGGAACTACTCTAAAAGCAGTCTCTTGCTGGAGAATCCTCAGAGTCCTGTTGTTTTCAGTAAATTCTCCTTAACCTATCGTATTCCAGTCTTACAGTCACCATAGGAGGTCATTGAGAGCAAAGTGGAAAGTAAGAGAGTCAACATAGAAAGCAGAGCACACTTGGATAATGATGAGATGGGCAGAGAAGAGGTGGAAGTGTAGACTGGCCCACTTTGAAGCTCAGGATGACAAGGAAAAGCACTGGAATTACACTCCTTCTGTCATGGGAATCACTGGAAAATAAATTTATTTTTAAAATGAGGCCCAGTCAGGCCTTAAACTATTGACTTCCTTTTTCTTGGTTAACTAAAGAGAACTCATATGAAAACACTTAATAAACAATAAAGGCTTATGAATCATTATCAGGATCATTGGAGACTCAAGAAAAATAGAACCAAAAGAAGAGACAGTAAAAGAAAAAGGCAAAAAAGAGAAGAGGAAGTAGGAGAGGTGAGATCAAGCTGTGGCTTCACCAGCACAGGCCCTGGCAGTGGAAGTAGAAGCCTCAGACTAAAACTCATGGCTTTCTCGGGAGGGTAGGCCAATGAAGAGAAAACACTCTTGAGGCTAAGATTAAAATTAAACGAACTTGGGGCTGGGGTTGTGGCGCAGTGGTGGCGTGCTCGCCTAGCATGCGTGGGGCGCTGGGTTCGATCCTCAGCACCACATAAAAATAAAAAGAAAATGGAGATATTCTGTCCACCTACAAATAAAAAATAGATATTTAAAAAAAAAAAATTAAACAAACTTCCTGGGAAATATATTTATTTTATCATTAATAATGCTTTAGCTGGATGTGGTGGCACATGCCTGTAATCCCAGTGACCAGGGAGGCTGGAGCAGGAAGATCACAAGTTCTAGGCCAACCTTAGCAACTTACCAAGGCTTTGTTTCAAAATAAAAAAGGCCTGGGGATGCAGCTCAGTGGTAAAGTGCCCCTGGGATCAATCCCTAATTTAAAAAAAAAAAAAAAAAAAAAGACAGTGCTTAATTTTCTAAATGAAGCTTTGTTATTACCCTGTCTACACCATACAGTTCTGTCAATCCTGTCCGTACTACCAAAACCGAGCAAGGTTGGAATATTCTCCTCCAACACTTTGTTCATTTTCAATGATAAATTAAATTATAAAGTTCAAGTAGTGACAATTTGCTATTTAAATTAATATGCATGAACAGTTTGTTTCCTGTTTGTTCTTTTTTTTTTTTTTTTTTTGTACCAGGGATTGAACTCAGGGGCACTCGACCACTGAACCACATCCCCAGTCCTATTTTGTATTTTATGCAGAGACAGAATCTCACTGAGTTGCTTAGCGCCTCACTGTTGCTGCGGCTGGCTTTGAACTCGCGATTCTCCTGTCTCAGCCTCCCAAAGTGCTGGGATTACAGGCATGCGGACTGTGCCCGGCTTGTTTCCTGTTTGTTAATGGGTGATGACCCGAAAGGAAAAATGTCTGTATACTTACGCATGGAGACATTATTGAGCAGATAACTTTGTGTCCTGATTTTTCATTTACCTTTTAACAAAAGCGTTTTCTCTTGACACTTGATGTTCTCAAAAGTCATCTTTAATAACCATCTGGTCTTCCAACTTGTGCATGCACCACAATTTCCCAGCAACCATCACCCTTCTTTGGTGGATTTCAGATTCTTTTCTGTCAAGTGTCACTGTGTATTCCCTCATCTCAGAACATTCACTAAGGGTAGACTCAGAAGAGTATGAATACTGATCCAAGCAACACAAACATTTTTGAGGCACATGACGCATATAATCAGAGTATTTTGGAAATAGATTTTTACTCTCTACACGTATTTTGCAGTGTAGAAAATTGTTTATTTATCACAAGTTTATTTTGACAGTAAAATATTATATATCTTTTTCTTAGTGCTTTGATTACTAATCAGGTGAAACATTTACCCATAATTTTTCCTTCTTTGTAAGTTTTCTAGTTGTGTGACTACCAATTTGCTAATTGGGATCATAATGTTTTTCTTAAATATTCAAAGTTTTATAGTCTAGGACTGTGATATTATTGACTGTGTTATATTTATTCCAACTAGATTATAGTGAATCGTTTATATTTTAGTGTATTCCTTTGGATCACATAGATGTTTTAAAAATTTTATTATTTTTACTCTGTTGTTCTGCATATGCTTTTTAAAGTACACCCTCAAATTGAATTTTCTATAACTAATCAATTACGTTTATTTAGAATTGGGGGGGCTAACTATAATATATACAGAATTTCTTGTTGGTGAATGCAGTGAGACAAAGATTTCAATCTTTTTTCTTCATCAAAAGTGATTTGTTCTGCAATAATTTATGAATCCTTCCTTCTTCCACTAACTGTGGTATTTCTTTCTTTCATTATAGGTAAAATGAGTTTTGTGTATATTTCTTTCTAGGTTATCTACTCCCTTCATATATTTACCTATCTATGACATTGCATACCATCTAAACTATTAAATTCTATATTTTGATAAAAAATAAACTTTCAAAACATTTTATTACAAATTAGGCTAAATGGTTTTACTTCATCTGGAGAAGAAAGTCTAACCAAACTTCTGCAAAATATGTTACTTGGAGTTTCTTAGCAATTCAGTAAACACTATTCTTAAAAGTGAGTTTTAGGTACTTTTGTTTTTAAAGAGAAGGAGGTTACTTGAAAGATACAGTGTTCAAAACCTACATCATTAAGAGAAAAAAGGCTTAGTAGCACCTTCCTCTGTTAATTATTTCTAACCACCTTTCATGCTGTAACACCAGTACAGATATAGGCTTTTTCTTCTCCTGAGTGATTAGTACATACAATGAACCATGACAAGTAATTATCATGACCCTTGAAATTTTAATATATAAGAACATTGTCACTGTTATTTTTAGAAAGATCTCCTAAATTGTTTTCTACTTAATCTTTTCAATGACATATATCTTTAAAATGCTTAGCCTTCAGGTTAGTTCTAAATGTAGCTTAGTGAGGGTTGTATCTTGATGGAGGGGGAGGCCTCCGTGTGCATTTGCAGAGTTCTATGCAGAGCTGGTTTAGGTCTACAAATCCAAGAAGAGTCCAAGTCTCCTGAATCCCATTTCAATCCTCTTTCAACTCTGTTCTCAAGACTTTCCCCTATTTCTGAACTATCATTTCATTGCCTCATCAAAGCCACATTATATCATCATCATTCATGTTTTTCCTAGTAGTGGAAAGTAAAAATATTTCACAGCCCAGTCTGAACGAATAATACTAATAGAAATGTGTTAATAAGCAAAGAGTATTTCTTCCACAACTACCTTCACCAAGTGTGTGCATTAGTTCAACATTTCTACCACCAAGAATTTGCATTTTTTAATCTTTATTTTCCTCTAAGCATTTAAAAATATATGAAATACTATACTTTATCCACATGCACATTTTCCATGCCCATTTAAACTGTGTCTGCAGAAAGCATTATCAAACAGAAACTAAACATGTGGACTTTCTAAAATTAAGAAAACTTTTTTGGAAGTTGAATAGGCTTTTTGAATAGGGCTGGATGCAACAAGGTATAGGGAATTATTCAAAAACAGGAGATCAAACAAATAGAGGAAACAATTTTGTGCTCGGGAAGCAAAGCTCTGCTGATTGATACATGATGATATATAGAATTATTTAATTTTGTGGTCTGGAAGAGAATGAAATGAATTTAAGAAATTCTTAAAAATATTCTATCTTTTATCAGATTAAAGATATCTGTTGATTTGACTATGCCACCCGTTTTCTACTCTAAAATTCTACAATTTCTTTTTATAAATTGAGAAAAATGCATCTAATTCACAAATAGTCCCCATTCTCTGCAGTTAGAAATGTATGCATGTAATTTGATAGTCCTACAAAGTTGAATATATAAAATAGAAAAATCCTGACGTTGACCTTACTTGATGACCATCTTCATGATATTTTAAATCTCTAGATATTTTTTAATTGAAACAATAATATTTCAATGGAGAAGTTTTCAAAAGGTAAAGCTATAGAGGCAGAGGCAGATTTTAAATCACTTGAAAGAAAAATGTATGTGTAAGGGAAAAAGTTACAGGTAATAAGATTTAATGGTTGTGGGAAATAGACAAAAACTGATAATATTCTCTAGAGAAAATAGCCTTAGGGCAGACAAGAGAAATGAAATGTGATAGTGAGTGAGGTTTTAACAACAGAAACAGAAACAGTAATAGCAAAGAAAAAGAAAAGATTGAAGAGCAGATTAAATCAGAGGGTAGTATATAACTAATTCCAAAACTTTTTCCTTCATCAGTCTGACGGGAAATTAAAGCTCCAAGAGTAAATTTTTCCAAAGTGAAAACAATGATCTTTGGTGAGCACTGGTTGTATTCCTTCCATGGTTGGGGCTCAGGAAAGGTGGATGTTGTAGCAGCTTAGGTTGAGAACCAAAGGGATGCTTTCCAACCAACTCAAACTCTTTGCTCCTAATGGGAAATCAAAGACTAGGAGAAATAATATCCAAAATAAGCTGATAGGGTCTCCATGCCCCTATAAGGAAGTTTCTCAGCCTTTTCAATATAGAAGATAGAATTTTAAGCAAAGAAACCTAAAGGAATATATGGGAGATTTCTAAATGAATAGACTGGCTACAACTAATGCAGAAAAGATAACATTTCAAATGGATAACCATATGCAATTTTACCTTAATCAGGATTAAATATTTAGGACATCCCCGCAGAAGAACCTTAGACATCAAGTTCATGTTTACTAGATAAAAGGTCATTATCAGTGAGAATAGACCCAGGTTTTTCCTTTCTGCTGAATGTTACTGAATTTCTTTGTAGAGTTATATCTTGAATAATAAAATGTAAAAAAATATATGCATCCTTTTTTCAAATACAAGTTGGTGAGGTTTTTTTGTTTTGTTCTGTTTTGTTTTGTTTTTATTTGAATTATATGGTATAGCACATTCCTCCCACCTGTTCATGATATACCTAACTGCAAGAAAATAATCTGATTCTTATTTATAATATTAAGGTCTAAGATTCATTATGATTTTATTCACATTTCTAAGAAAATGCCAGTCAAATTATTGAATTTGGCATGGGCAGAAACGGGTTAAGGACAAATGTGAGGACTTGATGGGCAGTGAAATGATGGATTGTAGGTCCTAGAGAGGAAGAATTGTTAATGTCTGAGCTAGAAAGGAGAGTAAGATGATGAGACTCAGAGGAGCTGGTGAGGCTCAGTGATAGAGTGAGTGCTTGCCCAGCATGCTCAAGGACCTACATTCAATTCCCACATCAAAAAAGAAACAAAAAGAATGTTGAGACTAAGATTTTGAATGCAAATCTCTATTAAAAAATTCTTGAATTTAGAGATAGAATATTCAAGTTGGTTGCTTTAAACCTTCTCATATTACAATTGAAGAAATAAAACCATAAAAGCTAAATCTATTCATTGTTAGTGACATAGAAATGAACTGTCTGCCAATGCCTGTGACAATTACATTGAATATTTAAGAACTGAATTTTTATTACTATCACCTGTAAACCATTCCCTCATCTATTCTTCTTCACCTGATTATCTATTCATATGTAGACATATAAAAATTTAAACCTTTGCCTTTATAATCCTTTGGAAAGGAATTTGTGTGTGAGAGGTTGATGAATTATTGTCCTATTATGGTTTGGATGTGAGGTGTCCCCCAAAAGCTCACAGGTGAGATAATGCAAGAAAGTTTGGAGGAGAAATGATTGGGTTGTAGCCTTAACCTAATCAGTGAATTAATCCCTGATGGGATTAACTGAGTGGTGACTGGAGGCAGGTGGGTGTGGCTGGAGGAAGTGGTTCATTAGGGGGCATGGCTATGGAGTATATATTTCATATCTGGAGCATGCACTCTCTCTCTGTGCTTACTGATCACCATGTGATCTGCTTTTGTCTGCCACACTCTCTTGCCATAATGTTCAGCATCACCTGGAGCACCTAGGAATGGAGCCAGCCTTCTATGGACTAAGACCTCTGAAACCGTGAGCCCTCAAATAACTTCTCTTCCTCTACAGTTGTGCTTGTTGGGTCTTTTAGTCATAGCAGTGAAAAAGCTGACTAAAACAGTCCTCTATGTACAAATATGTTTTCACCTCTTGTCTAGACCTCCTACTCCTCTGATCCAAATACCCTTGAACTCTGAGTTTCATTGTTCTGAGTCTCTGGACAACTTGCTAAATGAGAGGCTGAAGGAGGATGAAATTAATATGAGTAGCAATTTGTATATGAAGTAGTGAACATGAGATTGACTTAGTACTCAGAGAAGCACTGAAACAGGTAGAGATGCCTCAGCTTCGTATCAGGTGACCACCTAAAGCCTCAGATGGAAGAGACATTGTCTTAGACTTTTGAAAAAGGGGAAAGGTGAGAGAAGCCTCAGGAAGGAAGCTCACATCTAGAGTCTGTGCCCACAACTCCAAATGGGCCAAGGTCAGGGTTCTCATAGCTTTGTTAGCTGTACTAAGGAGTTTTAAATGTTATCCCCAAAATAATAGAAAGCCTGTGTGAGGTTTAAAGCAAAGAAATGATAAGACCAGATTTATGTATTGGGAAAATCCTTCTAGCTTCAATGTGAGAAACAGAATTCTCTGAACTATAGTTACAATGATTGTGACCATACAAAATTTATGTTAGCACCCTAACCCCCAATGGGATAGTACTAAGAGCTAGGGCCTTTGGGGGATAATTAGGACCTCTGAGTGGAGGCATCTTGAATGAGATCAGCACCCTTAGAAGAGACCAGGGAGTGAGCTGCTCTTTCACCATGTAAGGATTAAATGAGAAGTCACTGCCTGTAACTCAGAGAAGGGCCTTCACCAGAATCCTCCCCCCACCCCCACACACAACCTGGCCCCTTTAATCTCTGACTTCCAGCCTCCAAAACTATGAGAAATGAGTTTCTGTTGTTTATAAGCCACTCAGCCTATGGTACTTTGTTATGATAGTCGAACAAAAAGACAAGTGGTGAGCGGCTGAGTAGTGAAAAGCCCAATACCTACCATGGTGCTTGACAAATAGGAGGTGATAGGTCAAATACTGCTGAGTATGTAAGGCAGCAGAAAGACCCATTAAGATGCTGCCGCAGAAATCCAGGCAGGAGAGAGGTTTCCGGGCCAGCGTGATAACTGTCACCAAGAGTGCACCAAGTACCCAATGTGATTCTGCAAAACTAAGAACATCATATGTATTTGTGTTGTGTGCTGAATACAGAGTAAAGAAAAAGTTCTTGATTTTGTTTTGTCAAAATAGCATTTCACTTTTAGCAGTTTCCTTTCCTTAAAGATGCTGTGCTCTTTCACTGCTGAAGCTGCATTACTTCTGAGCTGGCAGTTTTGCTGATGGCTTCTGTGCCCTGGAAGCCTTGCCCATTCATTTTCCACTTCACCATTTGGCAGTGCACATTTCTGCCCTCATTCTTCACTGGAACTTTCAAATACACGAGCTTTCTAATTACTAACAACCAAGAGAGCAAGAAACTGGAAAACAAACAAGCAAGGATAGACAGATGCACACCAGGTGAGTTTACACGAGAGCAGCGTTTCTCTTCGTCAAAGGCACTATCATCCCAAGTGTTGACAGACTGAGCTTGGACAGGATCCAGAATACTCATTCTTACTGAAAACAGCTAATTACTTGGGGGGAAATCATGTGGACTGGCAAACCAGAGCTGTGCACACAGAGGCAAGTGGAAAAGACTTAGTGGGTTTATTATTCCATAACTTTTTCATAGTGAGTATTAATGAATTAGAGGTATTTGTTGAATTTATAGAAAACTTCCACTAGTGAACAAAGCTTTCTACCACCTTTTAATCCAGAATTTTTTTATTAGTTTCAGAGCTTTTTGTGATTTTTCCAATACTGGAACCTACTACTTTCCCTTTCTACTGAGTTTACCAGAGTTTTGTAGCCTTACAAAATATGTAGTACAATATGCTCAGGCTTCATTATCTTACTGATAAGGGTTTAAGAGTCATAGAATACTTTAGTTGTTGACCTCTTTTAATAATCACAATATAAAAAGAGGTGCTTGAGAGGTTTAATTAAATTGTTTATTTTTTTAATTTTTTTTAGTTATTTTATTTATTTTTATGTGGTGCTGAGGATCGAACCCAGTGCCTCACACATGCGAGGCAGGCGCTCTGCCACTGAGCCACAACCCCAACCCCAAATTGTTTATTTTTTAAAAAATTTTCTAGCACAATGCCAGATGCCAAGTTCATAAAAGGAATGAACTTTCATAACCATTCTATCAAATGAAAAAGTCCTCAGAAAGTATCTTTTTATCTTTCTTGTATTTAAAAACATTAGATGAAGTAAAAATAATAGAATCTCAGAGAGAGCCACACTGGAATTATTTGAATTCTATTATACTACATGGAATATTTTGTTGAATTCTTTTAAAAATGACACATACTTTTGCATTCTTTATTCATTATATGTATAAGAAGTTAATACTAAGTTGAGATGTTTGATGTATTAGCTGCAGTCTAAAATTCCTGGTATACCTTTCCCCTTTCTGTTTTCTCACCAGCAGATTTGAGTTTGATCTTACTCGGTGACACTAATGATGCTAAACAAACGTAGGAACCACTCAAGTTAGCCTCTGAAGTAAAATTAAGGAAATTCAGGCCTACTATAAACCTTCCAGGCCACTGGATCATCATGAGGGTTTAGAGTGACAACTGCGTCATGTCAACCTAGTTATTCCTTAGAGCAGTGGTCCCCACTCTACCTGGGGGATCCCTGGGAGACTTTATCATTACAAGGAGTGGTTGTATCCATGGAAAGACATATTATGTATGATTATAAAAGGTAATCAGTGTTAAGTGCTCTATATATGGATACAGCTGTTTTTCACAAATACACAGATGCTATTCTGATTAGAAGAACAATTCATCGGAAGTCATTGCTGAATTTGGTGGTGTTTTGTGCTTTTTCCACTAATATTTGTGTACAATCTGTCTGATTCCATGTGAAAACTTTGGGCATTTTAAATGGTGTAAGGACAAAGAAATATCTTTTCTTCTCATCTTAGTCCCATGGCTGAGGCTCCCATAACAAAACCCAGATTAACAGAAAAATATATGAATTTATTTAAAATACATTCTCCTGATATGAGTGCCTTCAAATGAAAATGAAGACCCAAAGAAAGTAAAGTGTATTTTTATGTTTAAGTGTGATGAAGAGTGAACAGTCATGGAGAAATGATTGTAAGGTAAAAGGACACGAACCAAGGGAACTGAGCAAGTTAGGCTTGTTTGCATTTTTCTCCGTGTCCCTGTGTCCTCAAAGGTGACTGTGCCTTTCCTCAGGGTACAGAGGGAGCAGTTCTGGAATGAGGGTCTTACAATATGCTTCAGGAGAGAAGAGCAGGGGAAAGTCAGAGTGACCTTCCTAAGTTTGATAGCCTGCTTTGGCATAAAAAGGCAAGGGAGATGGAAAAGCAACCTTATGCATCTGCTGTTTTGTCCCATGCCAATGTGCCATATTCTGGAGTGGACTGAACTTGAAATTCTGTACTTGAAGGTCAGGGGCTAGGAGCTATTCACATGGATATATCAACTTGGAAGGGAGAAACCAACTGGTACATCCAGATGGCATTTGGCAAGGTTTCTAACTCAGTCCAAGCTGAGGAAAAATGTAACAAGGAATTTGATAACTGGGAATAATAAAGATACTAGAGAAAAACTAGGAAGGTTGCATAGGCTTGTTTTATTGTCAAGAGAAATACAATTATTTTTAGCCTGCAAATGTATTAATTTATTAAATTACTAGAATCAGACATTTCAGAGTGGGGTACACAATACTCAATAGAAATGCTCAATAGACTGGTCTTTCAGGACCAGGCCACCCTTGCGAACTCAGCCTCTTCAGCACTAATAAGGAAGGGTAGGGCTAGGGAGAGAGAGCTGGTCTCCTGCTTTGAGGGACCACTAACACACCTCCCATGCCACAGGGCTCTCTCTTACCCATTTTAAGTGTGAAAATAAAACTATTATGTAAAACACAATAAGATCACATTGTACAAAGTAAAATACAACAGGAGAATTTTTATTGCTACGATGAAAGAATCTTCAAAGCCCTAAAGAGATGAAGAATAAATTTTGGTTTGTCTACCAAGAGTCCCGTGAGGCTAAGTCAACAGTTGCCAGCCATTAGTGGTACTGGAAGAGCCATTGGCTAAGTCTTCACACGTAGGTCTCAAGCCAGAAATTTGGACAGTGCTGTATTTATAGACCTGGGTGGAGGTGCAAGCTCAGCAGATCTCCTAGTCAAGGAAATATGCAAAACCCAGACCAAATAAACACTGGTTGGCTCTGACACACTCTGTCTCTCTCCAACCCTCTCATAGAGAACGTGGTCTTTTCTATTGCTCTGTATTTTCAAAAAAAAAAAATGTGGGGAGAAAGTTATAAGAATGTCCAAGAATCAGAAAATAGAACCTATGAATTTGAAAATGTGAAAAGATTCAGGTTATTTGGTCAAAAAGAAGAGATGCTGAAAGGACCAACTTAATAATGGCTTTTTAGCACCGGGCATGGTGGCGCAAGCCTGTAATTGCAGCACTTAGGGAGGCTGAGACAGGAGAATTTCGAGTTCAAAGCCAGCCTCAGCAATGGTGAGATGCTAAGCAACTCAGTGAGATCCTGTCTCTACATAAAACACAAAATAGGGCTGGGGATGTGGCTCAGTGGTAGAGTACCCCTGAGTTCAATCTCTAGTCCAAAAAAAAAATGGCTTTTCAGCAAAAAAACTATGTTGCAGTGAAGCTGTAGGTCTATTTTTTCCCACTAAGACAAAGTAAGGAGAAGTAGCAAGAGTTGGAAGCAGGATATATTTAGATTAGATATAAGGAAGGACTTCTCAGTCATAAGGAACGTCTACTCTAATTATAAGGAGTGTGTAGCTTGGCTGCTTAGGATATGGTCTGACTTCACAAATGTTGTGCTTTTTATTTTTAAAAGTTTAAACAACTATTGAATCTTTACTCCCAAACATAAAAGTCCGTATTTTTTACTCCTTTAGAAAAGCCACCACAAGGGATCAGAAAAATGAATCAAATGACTTCCACACTAATTTTCCTTAACTCTCTCTGAATAAATATTCCATGAATCTCCTTGAAAAGAGCAAATTCTGTCTCAAGTACTTAAATTTTGTAAAATGTTATTTTTAAAAATAAGAAATATTTGTGTTTATGCTAAGAACCTAAAGCTTTAAAGGATAGCAGACCTCTACTGTGTACGCTTCACCTGTACACAAGCACACTTATACACACAATCACATGCAGGCACAATGATTGAGCTTTCAGTACTGTCAAAAATTTCCAACCATTAGAAAAATGACAAGCTCATTCTTTGTACTTCTCTTTTCACATCTAACCCTATGTAATTATTTATGTAGTATCCTATGCTTAAATACTAACACATTAAAGAAGATGGCTTGAAAGGTGAGATCCATGAAATACATAGACACTACTAAAAATCATAATCTGTACTAAAATCCTCACAATTTTCACAGAAATTTGAGTGCAAACAGAGCCCCAAACATGATTTTGCTAACTGAATCCCTCCCTAGACTGTAGATTTTAGGTGTCTTTGCTTTATATCCAGATAGATAATCTTGGGGAATTAAGTCATCACTATAAAATTGGTCTTTTGGAGAAAATTCATTTTTAATGTTAAATTACTAAAGCTGAGCTCTCCAATGACAGTGCAAAATTGTTGGTAGTTTCTTTAACTTCTCATTTTATGCCTTGTCCCAGTCACTTTGTTGTGTACACAGGATTAATGGGTATTGATTTCTAAAACAAAGCAAAAATAATTTAGGTTTCACCCCTAGTACAACATGGCCATAGCCTAATACCTACCAATATGTCATTCCTGCCTTAAAATATTGAAAATGAGCCAGACGCAGTGGCACACGCCAGTAATCCCAGCACTTTGGGAGCCTGAGACAGGATAATTGCGAGTTCAAAGCCAGCCGCAGCAACAGTGAGGTGCTAAGCAACTCAGTGAGACCCCTTCTCTAAATAAAACACAAAATAGAGCCGGGGATGTGGCTCAGTGGTCGAATATCCCTGAGTTCAATCCCTAGTACCAAAAGATAAAATAAAATATTGAGGATGCAACTGATATTAGCTGATATCTCCTTAGACTTTTCAGGGGAGTACAGCAGAAAAAACATGTAAGTGAGCCAGGAAGAATAAGAAATTGGGATTGTGTTGATAATAAAGAGGAAGTGGGCCAGGCATGGTGTCGCACACCTCTAATCCCAGTGACTTGAGAGGCTGAGGCAAGAGGATAACAAGTTTGAGGCCATCCTCAGCAACTCAGCAAGACCGGGTCTCAAAATTAAATTTAAAAAAGAACTGGGGATGTAGCTTAGCACTTCCCATGTAACACTTGCCTAGCACGTCCCTGTATTCACTCTCTAGTACAAGGGGGATAAAAAGGAGGAGAAGGATTACTTTGAGATGCCAACAATGCCAACTCATTCCTACTTAAAGTTGGGAGTTTCCTAAACACTATCAGAGAAAGAGAGCATGTTTGTAATCAGCTTGACTATTCCACCCATGTTTTCCCTTCAATCCTAAAAACATGGATGGAATAATCCATATTCTCATATATGAAATAGAAAACATTTTCCCAGTTTTCACTTCCACTGAGGAAGAAATGAATTCTTCCCTTTCATATCTCACCCTCAAGTAAATCCAAGAGTTTTCCTACATCACTACAGTCTTCTGCAATTATTTGATTTAATGGTTTTGGTTTTATTTACAAAGGGGAAAAAAAAAGGGTTGATCTTAGCTTGGTGCAGTGGTGCAAGCCTGTAATCCCAGAGGCTAAGGAGGCTGAGGCAGGAGGATCTCAAGTTAAAAGCAGCCTCAGCAATTTGGAGAGGCCCTAAGCAGCTTAGTGAGAACCTGTCTCAAAATAAAAAGTGTTGAGGATCAGTGGTTACGCGCCTCTGGATTCAATCCCTGGTACCAAAAAAAAAGTTGAGGTTAGTAATTATATCAATGATGACATATGAGTAGATTGAAGAAATGTTCTACCTTTATTTCATTTAAACTTGAAAAAACATGAGAAATACGTAATCTGTAAATATCTTCATTGTCTGGGCCATAGCTTTTCAATAGCGGGCTAGCTTCAGTGGTCAAGCAGTGGCTCTAAAGAGCCAGGAGAAATGTGCAGTAGGTTATATTGAGCAGGAGCCTCCCACTGCAGCCAGTCAGGGTGCTCCTCCCAGGTATCTGAGAGTGAGTTACCACTCCAAGACAAACTGAAGGAAGCCATGGCTTGGGAAGACTAGTGATGTAGAGGAGGAGGAGGAGGGAGTGTCCCAATGTTGCTCAGTGAGAACAAGAAACGAATCCACATCCCTATTCTTTTTTTTTTTCTTAGTTGTAGATGGACACAATGTCTTTATTTTATTGCTTTGTATGTGGTGCTGAGGATCGAACCCAGGGCCTCACGCATGCGAGGCAAGCGCTCTACCGCTGAGCCACAATCCCAGCCCTCACATCCCTATTCTTGCTGAACCACTTCTGCCTTTGGCAGTAATTCATAGTGATGAATAATGCTCCTAAAGGCACGTGCAACTGATGGAAGTTTCAACTTCTATAGTCACTTTTGTAGAGTGGATTTGTGAGGCAGGAGCTATGCTGAAGCACCTCCCTGCAGATGTCTGATACTTCCATGTGAACGTTCTTTTTCTTTTCCTCTTCCTGCACCATGAGCACTTTTCCTGACCATGGAGGAATGAGATTTCAGTGTTCTTTCTTATGCATTCACAGAAAGAAAGTAGGGAGGGGACGGTTGTTAAAATTGCCTCGCACTCTAACGAGGGACACCTCTGCTGCTGCTTATCTTCCACGGCATGTGGTACAAATAAATTAGACTGAGTAAATCTTGAGAAAGCATGAGGCTAGAAAAAAATTACCAATACTTATTTCACTCTTACTTTCCTTTTATGTTGTAAATTTGAAATATTTTTAAAAGAATGAATATAATAAGACTGAAAGATATAAAAAAGCTTTTTGTTAAACTGAGAACATCAAGGACCTGCAGAGAACTTATTCTGGTACACATTCTAGGAGATTTAAGAGCTCCATTTTCATGCAGCATTCTGCCTTGAAAGAAAGGATGTAACCAGGAAGCCTGCGGCCCACTCCTTACCCCATCCCTCAAGTTACTGTTAGTGTCACTGACAGCATTACTATAATCTGGATCAGGTTACCACAATCTGGAACATGAATTGAATTCTTTGTTATGGTGGTTCTTTATTGTAAGATGTTATTCTTACAATGAGATGTTCAGGAGCATAACCAGCCTTGGCCTACTAGATGTAACCCCACCCCCACTTCTGAGTTGTGACAACCGAAACTCTCTCCAGACATTGCCACATTTTTCTGGGGGAAGGTGAAGGAGACTGATAAGGAAAATCTTATATCCAGTTTAGAACCACTGATACAGATTCAGCTTTCCAAACTGGGTTTTCTATGTCTCTGTGCTCCATGAAAAAGTAACACGCTGGGAACTGGCAAATGCTCTCTCCTATTCTTAAAGATTTCTTCTGCACATCAGCATATTAAAGTCTCTCAGAAGTCCTACTTGACTTTGTTTAAATCCATGCCAAATTCATTTAAGCATAGGAATCTTATTTTCTACTAACATCTATTAGTATTTTATGGAACTTTTGTTTTGAAACACTCTTTGCTATCATGTATACCTAAGTAGAATAAATAAATTTAAAAAAAAGAAAAATACACACACACAAAAATGAAACAGTCCTTGAATGGGCTTTAATTAGTATAGAAATTAGTGGAAGAATTATTTGATTCTTTTAATGGTTCATGAACTCCAAAGCTCTTAACCTGAGAGTAACTATTTTTGTGAATTTGTCTGAAGGTCTTGAGAGAGGGATCTTTATGAGGAGAGACAAAATTTATTCCTCCCAGAACTTGAAGAATTTGAAGGAGACTCTCAGAGGAATAGAGAAGAGAAAAAGATAGAGCCAATAGTAAAGTCTCTGATCATGACTTCCAGGGAAATTGAGTGCTGGCTGCCCTATATTCCTTTCATGTACAGAAAATCACACCAAACCAAACAAATAACACAATGACAGGGAGATATGTGACAATACCTGGCCTAGATAGCTACCAAATAAAACTTCTCAGGGTCCTGGGGCTGGAGGTGCAGCTCACTGGTAGAACACTTCCCTAGCATGTGCAAGGCCTGGATTCAGTCCCCAACACTGTGGGTGGAGAGAAAGGAAAAGAAAACTCTGGAATGTACAAAATGAGAATCTCTATGCATTTTTATGATACTATAATATGGTATAGCAAAAGAAAAAAAAAGTCATGGAAATAAACTCAAGTAAACAAGTAACAAGTATGACCTCCAGAAATGACTTAACAGAGACTAGAGCTGGAAACCAGGAAGATCTAGAGGACTGAAGTGCTCTCTCTTCTCTTTCCTACTCCTCCTCATTTTCCTCCCCCGGCCCCACATCCCCATCTCTCTCTACACATGCATTTTTTTCCTTATTTCTTTTTTTCTCTCCATAGACAGACTTCTGCTTCCTGGTGGTTTTAGTTCTCATAACATAAGAACAAGTGACTTGTTCTTCCCTGGGGTTAACTTTGGCCCAAAATCTAGATGACATTTTTTTCAAATGGCCTGAATGTCTATGGCCAACCAAAGGACTAGCTGGCCCTAGATCAAGTGTTTGCCTGTGGTGCAGTCATCTGAAGCCAGGGGAAGAGAAGATAGTCACAAAATGTTTATAGAGTCACAGAGAATACCCATTCAACAGTCTGTAAGGGCTAAGGCAGCTCATAAATAAAAAGTCCTGGGTAAACAGAAACCCTGAAACACATCTATCACAACCCACTGCTCTTTAGTTTACAATGGTAGTTCAGACATACACCATAATAAAGATAATGAGCAATCAATCATTCAGGGGTTAAGTGCTAACTATATGTATGTCAGGTATCTTCCCAATTGCTCTTTGGTCATTTAATGAATTTATTCTTATAACAACATATGTGGCACATAGAATTATTTTTCCTATTTTGCAGGTGAGGAAACAGAGGATTAGAAAGCTTTAGTTCCCAAACAGCTGATAAATGACCAAACTAGGATTCAAACCTAGGCTCAGAATCTATGCTCATAATTACTCTGCTTAAGTTCCTCTCTGGAAAAATATGTAAATATAAAACAACTTTAGGCAATTAGATACCTCAGTTTTGGCAAACTGTCTTATATGGGCTGGTATTTCAGAAAAAGTATCAACCAATATTAAACATGCCTATTGTTATAGATCAGTTGTATAATTTGTGTCTAAATTTCCATGCCCCAGATAGATGTGTTCTATGGGAGCTCACCAGTCATTTACCTCAGAGTTGCCTATTGCTTGAAACCAAAAGCCTAAAGTCCAGCCACTGTGTACACAAACCGGAGCTGAGTTCCAGCTGTTCATTGAAGCTAGTTTGTGGCAGTGCTGTCTTCATCTCCACTTATGTAACAGGGGACCAGGCATGGTGGCACTCACTGTAACCCCAGCTACTTGGAAAGCAGAGACAGGAGGATCACAGGTTCAAAGCCAGAAGACCGTGCTTTGAGCTTACCTCTCTTCTTTACAGTTAATTAGAAAAAGAAAAAAAAAATGGCCTGATCCTTTTAAATGTAATGGAGCATTCTGAACCAGGATGTTAGAATATACACCTATAAAGATCAGTGACCTCATGCAGGTCACTTATATCCCCCAAGGCTTGCTCTATTATTAATAGGGTGGCCATTAATGCTACTTCCTGAAAGACTTCCGCCACTCAGGTGTTATTTCAGAATCAAGTAGCTCTAACCTTTAACATTTTTTTAACATTTATTTCGGCAAATAAAAAGGTCAATGCACTTTTCTTTTTCTGTATTCTACATTTTTTCTTCGAATAATGTTAATAGTTCTAATCCTTCATCCTATTTCAGTCTGTCTTTCAAAAGTATTTTTCTTATAAAGTCTTAACAAATCCTTTCTCTTATTGGTATTTAGTCTGATTCTTTAAGTATAGTGATACTGCTACACACTAAAATTTAGGTAAACCAATCATCTTCTTTAATTTTGAGTCAAGGGGTTCTTTTACCAAATTATTTATTTATCTGGCTCCAAAAGAAGTTATCTGAAACTATGTTTGATTTGCATTCAAGTGAGACAAAATTTTCCTTTAGATGTTATTCGGAATGTCTGTGATAAAACTCATTTTAACAAACATTTATTTAAGTACCTGAAACATGAAGAATCAAATGAGGTTGTCTTAGTGGACTCAAGGAAGAGTAGAAAAGCCTGGCACGAAGGACTTGAGCCGAATTGGAATGAGGGCAGATAAAAGATGAAATCGGGACAAGTGTCACAGTAATCAGCCTAGCTTCCAAATTAAGGATGACTTCGTAACAAGAGGAATGATACACATGTTATAAGATCACTATGTCAATGCTTGAGTTGTGATATTATATTAGAAAAGTACCAGAAAGCCTTCACGGGAGGACAGGGTACAGGAAAGGAGGACCAAATGGTCAAATAAGACATGGAAACAAACACACATGGTGGATGTGAAGGTTGGTTGGGCTCAACAGCACAGTTAACTGAGGGGCTCGGCACTGGAGATAAATGGCCAGGGGCATTGCTGTAAAGCCCACGTGAAGAGTGAGCAAGAGAACAGAGCTGGGAATGTTGGGGTCTGAGTCCTTGCTCTGCTACTTACCAACTTTATAACCTTGAATCTTAGAGCTTCAATTTTTTCCCCTATAAAACTATGGAAATAAGAGAATCTGCACTAGGTTATGGTAAACATTACATGAGTTAAATCATGTGAAGTTCTCAGAAATATGCACTATTTTTTCTCTGATCTTTTGTCCTCTAGAATCTTGAATATTTTGACAGAAAATTTCCCAGTGATACAAATCAAAACTGCACATCGATTATTCACAACTCACTGAATCACTAAACCCAAAGCTACCCTGGCTTTGTGACTCTGATGTAGTCACTTCGTCAGTTAAGGATGAAAGGAAGTATTTTAAGATACACAATTCCCTCAGCTTAAAACCCTTGATGCTGTTAAAGAATATTCTAACAAGTGCAATGGTGCACGCTAGTAATCCCAGCTACCCAAAAGGCTGAGACAGAAGGATGACAAGCTCTAGTCCAGCCTGAGCAACTTAGCAAGACCCTATCTCAAAATAAAAGATGAAAAGGGCCGTGGGTATAGCCCAGCAGTAGAGCACCAATGGCTTCAATCCCCTGTATCCTCTACACAAACTTAGGTACACTAAAGAAAGTAACTCTGAAGGGGCAGTGGGAGACTATGCCAGGAAAGTCTGTGTATTGACATCTTACTAACCAGTGTCAACGCTATGTAACTACCAATACACAAAAAAATTATCAGAGGTACCAGTCCCAGTTCTGTCTTAAGACTGACTTCATACTTATGGCCATATTTTATGTATAAATGTCCTAAATAATCCAAGCATAGAGCAAACAATCATCTAATTCTAGTGGATTATTTAATAGAAAAGCATTTTCTTATCTATGCTTAATCATTATATAAATATTCTACATTTTATATTATCTTTATTTTTAATTTAATTTCTAATAGAAATAAAATTGTATATATTTGTAGAATAAGACATAATGTGTTTCATATATGTACATTGTGGAGTGACTAATCAAAATAATTAACATATTCATTACCTCACATAATTATCATTTTTCATGATAAAATCTGATAAAATCTGCTCTTAGTAATTTCGGAAAGTATACTATTACTAACTACAGTCACCATGTTGAAAAATGGATCTCCTGAAATGTATTCCTCCTCACTAAAATTTTATTTTTCCCCAAACCCCTCCCTACCACCAGCTATTTTCTGCTTCGAATAGTTCAACATTCTTAGATTCTACTTTTAAGTGAGATCATGCTGTCTCTGTCTTTCTGTGCCTGACTTTTTGACTTGTTTTACTTAGCATCGTATCCTCTAGGTTCATCCATGTTGTTGAAAATAATAGAATTTCCTTCTTTTTTTTTTTTTTTTTTTTTAGTACTGGAGATTGAACTCAGGGGCACTCAACCACTGAGCCACATCCCCAGCCCTATTTTGTGTTTTATGTAGAGACAGGGTCTCACTGAGTTGCTTAGCACCTCGCCGTTGCTGAGGCTGGCTTTGAACTTGCGATTCTCCTGTCTCAGCCTCCCTAAGTGCTGGGATTACAGGCTTGCGCCACCGCGCCCATCTCTCCTTCTTTTTAAGTCTGACTAGTATTCCATTTTATGTACAGAGCACGTTTTTCTGTATCCATTCATCCACCGATGGATACTTAGTTTAACTCCATATCTTGGCTATTGTGAATAAGTTGTAATGAACATGGAACTGCAGATATCTTTTTTAATAATTTTTAGTTGTAGATGGAAATAATAACTTTATGTTATTTACTTTTTACGTGGTGCCAAGGATTGAACTCAGTGCCTCACACATGCTAGGCAAGTGCTCTACCACTGAGCCACAACCCCAGCCCCTGCATATATCTTTTTGACACACTGAATTAAAAACTTTTGGAATTGCTGGATGGTATGATAGTTATGTTTTTAATTCTCTTAGAAACCCTCATTTTGTTTTCCATAATGACTATACTAATTTATACTCCCACAAATAGTGTGCAACAACTCCCTTTTCTCTGCATTCTTGCCAATGCTTATTATCTCTTGACTTTTTGATAATAAGCATTCTCACAGATGTGAGGTGACATATCATTATGATTTTAATTTGCACTTCCCTGAAGATTAGTGGTACAAAGCATTTTTTCGTATCCTTCCTGGCCATTTGTATGTTTCCTTTTGAGAAATGTCTATTCAGATCCTTTGTCCATTTTTATTGGTTTTTTTTTTTATGTTGAGTTGTTTGAGTTATACAACATGTAAAGGAAAGAAAAATATAAGCATGGCCCTTATCTTCAAGAATAATTTTGAATAGAGTGGTTTCCTTTTCAGGTGAAGATGAGTCTGGAAAAAAGTGTTGAAATAATTCAATAGGAGTTTACTAAATAAAAAAAAAGAACATTTTGCTAGTATTTCATGAGTCACATAAGTAACATTCAGCCTGGTAGATTTTCCATTTTAATTCCTTTTAAAAAATATTTTTAATGTGAAAATAAGTTTTATTATAGTTCATGTTCTTCTAATAATTATACATCATAGCATGCTCATCCGAGATCTACCAGTCATTTTCATGACATCTTCCAATGTAGCTGAGAGATGAACTCATGACAGATTCTTTTAGTTTTTAAGCTTGAAGAACAGATTTCAAAATATCACATTGAACTAATCAGAGGAAACTACAAAGCCAAAATAGCAATTTTTTCTGAACAGAAATTAATATTGGAACTATCAAGTCAGTAATTTTATATAAAGTCAAAACTGGAGTCTCAGAATTTCAATGTTGAGGTCTTTGCTTCTCTGAAGAATTAGTAAAGGTGCTTTCTCAAGTTGGTTCCCTCAGTTATGGGCATTATCTTGTCCTTTATTTTTTTTATTAGTTTATTTAATTGCATTTCAAGTCATAGTACATATATAGAGCTCAGTTTATCCTGTCCTTTAAATGCTACAGCCCAGTTGTCATCAACTGCACAGCTCCAGCTCTGTGATCAGTTCAGTGTATGATTTTGAAATTTGCTCTTCATGCTTCCTTCAGATGGTAGACCCTTGTCTTCCCTTCCCAGGCCATGGAGGATCTTTCTCTTCTCTCACTTTCCCTCCTCCCATATGACCACATGCACACCTTCATCCCTCTGGCCTCCCTTGAAAGGTGAGCAGCCATCTTGCTAAAAGTTTTCCTTGGGTATGAAATTTTCAGTACTAAAACCAGGATAGTTGGTTTCATGGGGAGAGGAAGTGAAGGACCCTAGCAGTCCCTCATCTTTCTTACTTTCTTCCAATATTATACAAACCTGTGCTCATGTCTGAACCAAATTTCAATTTCTTTTGTTCCTTAAAAGAGTACTCATATGAAAGCTAGGTACAGTGATGCACACCTACAGTCCCACCACTCTGGAGGCTGAGACAGGAGGGTCAGTTGAGCCCAGGACATTGGGCAACATAGACACTCTGTCTTTAAAAGTATATTTGTATGAAAATAGAAGAAAGAGTTCTTAATATTCAAATGGTTCTACTCATAATTTATCATTTGGGGGCATGATTCTCTGAATCTATCAATTAGCCATTTTATGGCAAGCTTTCTTTTATTAAAAATTTTTATTGGTTCATTATAATTGTACATAATAGTGGAATTCATTATGCCATATTCATACATGAACATAATTTGATCCATCTCATTCCCCAGTACCTTCCCTTTCCCTTCTCTCCATCTTCCCCCATCAATGAATATTTTATTTGATAATGTATAGCAGGAACAGAGGGACCTTTGTTAAAAATTATCTTTCACTAAAACATTAGCACCTCTTAACAAAGGGAATGATTAAACAATTTTTCAAAAATGCATATGAATAAGTATGCCCAGCACTCTGTGAATGGGTAGTGAGCTATCAGTGCATGCAGAGCTTTGGAAATCTAGAGAAGTTTCCAAATGGAGCTCTTCAATCCAAATCTGTCGACTCAGTAAATTGTTTATAAAAATCAGTCAAAACAGCTATCTTGCATCTGAACTACTTAACTAAAAGCTTTATACCTCAACTAGTTACTTTTGAATCTTGTAATTATATCCCAAAGAGGTCATCAGAATAAATCTACAAATAGTCATTCATTTATATATTTAACCATTTCACAACTGAGCATCCACTATATACAAATCCTTCTTATGACATACTCAAGGGGCTGGGGTTGTGGCTCATGGTAGAGAGCTTGCCTATCGTGTGTGAGGCTCTGGTTTTTATATAAATAAATAAAATAAAGGTCCATTGACAACTAAAAAAATTTTAAAAAGCAAAAAAAGGTGTACATAAAGCAAAAGAGTCTCAGTGCCTGGCCTCATGAAGTTTATAATACATTGGTAGAATAAAACAAATAAATGACTACATGAATACATACTAAGAACTCATGATAAGGGCTTTGGAGAGAAAAGGTACAAAATAGTGGGAGAAAAAACAAGGTGGCCCTATTGAAATATGAAGGCTGGCTTCATCCAGGAAGAGGTGAAAGATGATTCTGGGTACAGAGAACAATGTGTCTGAGGGAAAAGCTGAGCAATTCAAGGAACCTGAGGGAGACAATATAACTGGAGCTTTGCAGCAAAGGGAAGCAACTACTGAAAGTGACAGGACTCTGAAAGCTGGAGGCAAGAGCTTTGCCTCTTAGATGAATTGTAATGAGAAACCATCTAAGGGATTTACACTTAGATGCTTAGGTATGTGGTCCAGTTGATGTATAAAGAATACTCTGCCTCAGTGAAAATAGACATGAGAATGCCAGAAAATTAGCAGGGAGCCAGAAGAGTCTGCATCTCAGCCACAGGGTGAGTCCAGGAATTATTCTCCTCGGCGGTTGGGCAGTGGGGATTGAGAGCAGAGATGGTCTGCTTGCTGGCTCTCTTGCCTTCAGGGGTCCACCCTCACTCCTTCTCTTGCCTGCCAGGGAAAATGATAAAGTGCTCTGCCCCACAGAATTTTATTGGTTTGGGACACAGAACTGGCTAGAAAAGATTAATTAATATTACAGCTGCTAGAAATTATCAGCTCATGAAAAGCTACACAATATTAAAAACCAACATGCTTACATTGTTTATGGGAAACATCTGTCCACAGTCTTTGCTGAGACATCATTTCTCCCCACTTCTCTCCTCTCTGGCATTTCATTCTGATTTCTACAAGGTGGGTCTATTGTCTAACTTAATCATTACTTCTGATTATGTAGTTCGTTATGTAAGCAGTATACCTAATGGCTCCCCAAGCCTCGAATTTTATGAACAGAGGACAATACCTAAAGGGAGCCAACAATTTTATGTTCCTTAGGATCCTCAGCTTAATTCTTTGTAGGAATTTTTTTAAAAAGGCTATAACTGTGAAAGTTTAAAATCTTCATATAATATTTTCAGGGAGTGCTAAGAAGATTTGTATTTTTATTAAAAACAAGTAGGGACAAATGATGGGCTCTGACAAGTTTCTCACTGCCGTAGTGACTTCTTGCATTTTAAGTGCAGCAAATCATTTCTAATATTCAATACATGTTGAGATAGAGTCGAGATCCAAAGGCTTTGCTTAAAAAAATAAAAATCGAAGCCTCACAAAACATTGACACAAGGAATTAAATTTTACAAAGCTGGCTAAGTTTGGTCCCACTGGGGAAAAATTTATGGTTGTTTCAGTAGTACTTAGTGGTTCTTTATTAGCCATGTGGAAATGCTAAAACTTTTACAACCAGAATTCTGTAGTTTTAATATGTGGCAAATATCCCTGGACTAAATCCCACTGAGATTCTCAAATACTTCAACTATGACAAGCTTAAATTTTTTTTCAGAAAATATGACTTGCTCATATCTCACTTTGGAAAACTATTTGACTTGATTGTATTGCAAATCCAAGAGACAACTCATCTCACTTACAATGAATTGTTTGTGTCATATGTTCTCCTGTGACTTCGCAGATCCTGGAGATTCCCACGTACAAAGGCTTTTAGCGAAATGTGGTTGACAATGAGACTAACATGAGAATCTTAGATAAATCTGGTGTCTTAAAACAAAGGCATTTCAGTCCAGAGAAATGAGAAAACAGAATAGGAAGGTAGGAAAATCTGGCTAACATCCTCCTATCAGAACAGAAAATGTTTAAAGATCATCATGTAAACAGCATGAAGGCCAACTTAGCCACTCTATATTTTTCTTGAATACTGCATACTTTTTTTGATTTTGCTAATTAAATTTTCTGATTGCATTGAATTTGTCAATTTTTATTGTTTTAATTAAATATATATTTATATCAATCTGGGCTCATTCATAAGTGACCAATTCAAGTGTTTTTTTCCACTTACTTTTATAAATGATAATTCTGAACTCACAGATCTCTAGGCACTATTCCTGGTCACAACAGGTATTCAAAAATCATTAGTTTCCATACTTTTATCTGAGGACGTCTAAGCATTGGAAGAAGAAAATGTGATCTTTGAAAAATTTAGGACAGGAAGCAAACTCATGAAAAAGAAGAAAAATAAAAAATTTACACATTAAAAATGTGTACTCTTTGAGAACTCTTAGCAGTAAAAGCAGACAGGTAAACTTTTTTTTAAATTTTTTTTAGTTGTCAATGGGCATTTATTTTATTTATTTATATGCAGTGCTGAGAATCGAACCCAGTGTCTCGCCATGCTAGACAAGTGCTCTACCACTGAGCCACAACCCCAGCCCCCAGACAGGTAAACTTACTTGAGAAAAAACTGGTAGCTTTATGTTCATTGCTTTAACATGTGGCAGGTCCTTGGATAAACAACAGATTGTGAAGTTTTCAGTTTGTATCACTTTAAAAGCCTCAGTAAGAGGTATAATTGGATAAAAGCCAATTACATATATACTTATATATAAATTAACTAAAATTAACATAATTTTAAATGAAAGAATGTAAGCAGAAGGCCTCATATTGGTAGCCTGAGAAATCTTCATTTTATTTCCAAATAAGCCTCAATTTAGGAAAACAAAATCCCTGGACAAGTGGATAGATACAGCTTGAAGTGAATAGGTAGAGAGTCTAATATATGTCTATACGTGTTTCTATAAAGACAGGTTATTTTTTATTGAATTGCTATGAAAATTGACATTAGAATAAATTGCTTATACACCCAGCACAGTTCCCTATCCTGCAGGGTACCGGTAAACTGTTAATTTTCCATTCATTGATTTTTCACCCAGTCAACAACATCTATTAAACATTCTGTGCCATGCATTTTGTCAAGTGTTGAAGAAAGATAAGTAAGCCTTGCTCCTTGTATTTAAAGACTCACAGGCCTCCCAAGGCTTGCTCCCAGTCCTGAGTCATGTGTCCAGAAATTAATTTCAAAACACTAACCTCATAAATGCTTATTCACAATGGAGACTCTTTAATCAGTTGTAAAGCCATAAATGAGTCCTTTAACCTCTAAATGCATTGAGGAGTTTGATTTGTAAAAATATGGTACTGAAATTAAGATACCTTCTGATTTTTGAACTGAGTGGCCACTGATTAAATGTCTTGTCAATGTGGATGAGGAAAGGAGTTAAAAGATTGTAAAGGGTTAACCAAAAGAAAGAGCAAGTGAAGTTCAGTGGAACAAGACCAAATGGACACTGAACTGCCCGCTCCTCTGAAGCCTCCCAAAGACACATAAAATGGTCGCCAGAAAATGTACTCTTGGTTGCTGTCTGGGCACAAGGAAATATCTGGCATAGTCTCTATTCATTAAAATCCTAAATATACTAATTAAGAACATTGTAGTTTGGAATTACAAAACCAATTCCATGTGTTTCATGTGGTTTTAAACTGCAAAGTTGTCAATTTATAAGCCTGAAGTTGTTCCAAATGGAATGCATAGAATACATTAAGTTAGACCAGAAATTTAATAGTGTAGGGAAAAATAGCCTAAGATGAGAACATACAAAATCCAGAGCATTAAAAATGTTCATTTTGTCCAGGATGAATTTAAATGAGTACAATTTGCTAAGTATAATTATTGACAAAATTAATAAAGAGTAGGAAGAAAATATTAATAGTTAATATTAGACACAGTCTTGTGATGAAATACAAAAGGCATAATAGTTAATATTAGACACAGTCTTGTGATGAAATACAAAAGGCAAGAACTGCATGTTGTCTTTTCTTTTTTTTTAGTTGTAGATGGATACAATATCTTTATTTTTATTTTTATATGGCGCTGAGGACTGAGCGCAGTGCCTCACACATATCAGGCAGACGCTCTACCACTGAGCTACAATCCCAGCCTGCATGTTATCTTTTATTTATACAAAACTCATGTAATTTAACTTGCTTTCTTTTGGCCATGGCTATCAGGAAGTTTTGTATTAAATGTGATTGATGCTCAGTTATAGTAACTGGTAACTATTTGTGCTCTCATTTTCTTACATTTGATTTTATTGTTCTATGTTGATATTTTATAAGTGATCCTTTAAAATTTTTTCTTAAATCATCTTTGCAAAAAGGTAGCATGGGGAAAATGCATAATTTTTTATCATTATAATTTCAACAGAGTTCATCCCTTATGTAGGAGTTTGACACATCTTCATCACAGTATTAATTAATTTGTTGGATCTTTCATAATAAAGTAAATAAAGACAAAAGGACACCAACCAGTTAATTAAAATATTTCAACAAAGCGAGTTCATCTGAGAAGAGCAGCTATGTTTTATTACCTTAAAACTTACAAAGAGAAGTTTTTCTTCAAATATAAAATATTATCCCTGTATTCCAGAAAGATTCATTTGACTTTTGTGAATGTTACCCAATCTTGACTTTTTAAATCATCTTGAAAATAAACAGAACATTTGAGCCATGTTTTCTGTTAACTAAGTAATAAACTTCAAGGGTTGATGCTAATTTTTTGAGGTCATTAATATAATTCAGTTAATCACCTTAGTTAAGACATATGGGCATTTTGCAAAGAACCTGTGCCACTGATCCTTGAAATAAGGTTAAATAGATCTAATTTATGTTAAACTTTAATTAACCATATGCGCTACTACGTGATAATGTTCCTGCATATGTTGCTTACGTTAATTGCTTTCATAAGTTAATTACTTCAACACACTTTGGCTTCTGTTCACTTGAAATGTAACAAATGTTCACACCAGCTGCGGAAGTGATTGAAGGCAATAAATGAATGAGTAAACCATTGGTTTACTTGTTTAAATTAAACCTGCTATCTCAAGCTGTCCTATGTCTTACATTAAAAAAGACACCCGGAAGTCAATGATCATGTGATTTGTAATTTAATCATGGTTTAGTCATACTTATTTAAGCAACAGAGACCTTGAACCTTTACGTTTGTTAGCTAGCCTCTGCTCACTGTAGGTAACTGGCTCATCATTGACAATAGCTTACGTTTATTGTAATGGAATTGATTTGTGCTTTCATATAAGCAGACATACATCTGGTCCTTGAAATATACAAACCATCATTCCTGATATCTTTGTATGGCCCACTTTGATTAGATACTAAAATTTGCATTTAGAGAGACAATTTATATAGCCAAATGACATTTTTAAATATTAGAACTCATCTTTTATTAAAACCAAAGTTTACTTGTTGATTACATCAGTTTGCCTCCCTGAATCTGTACCATGTTGGCTAATGCTGTGTAACAATAAGTTACTTCCAGAACATCTCATACAAAAAACTATATTTTCCTTAAATACCCTTTCAATCACTTTTGTTAAAAATCAGATTTCAAGATGTCTGGTTAAAAATGGTGACTTGAACACTGGCATTACCCTCTGACCCTCTTCTGAAGCTCAAATAAGTATAGAGTGTTTTCATTTTCTAAATCACTAGGACACAGGAAATAAGAAGAACACAAAACAAGCCTGTTCAGCATATGGACAAGGGTAACTGACTTAGCACAACCTAGAAAGTTAATTCCTAAGTCAGCAGCTAGGAAAGCCAAGAAGCAACCTGATTTATATTGCAGACCAAAAGGCTCAGAACTGGTGACTGCTGAAAGGGCAAGAATGGGGGCTCTAACAAAAGGTTTCTTGTAAGTTTAAGAGTCAGTTAGACCCCAGTGTCCTTTCCCAAGTCCACATGACCAAATGGCTCTGACCCTCCCATACTCTGGAAAAATTGAAGGTGCATTCTCCAGAGAAACTACAAGAGTGGGCTTCCAAACTGTGGTCCCCAGGCTAGCTTAGTGGGGAATACTGGACCAAAGCAGGTAGGTAAAATGAAGGTTAATACATTACAGGTAAACTCACCTCCACATAGCTCCCAAAGCATTGACCAAAAGATTCTACCCTCTGGGCATTCAGAACCTTCTCTAGGGAATTTCTGCAATCCAAGAACAAAGACCTGCCTCCACAGAAATAAGGCTGGGGAGGGAAGGGGAAGCACATAAAAATCTTAAAAGACCCTGCCAAATCTCCTGACACCCAAGTCCATCTAAATCACTGAGCTCCTGGTAGGCTTCTACGCTCTTCACTACTTGGCTCAGCAGAGGATAGAAATTATATGGTTCTAATAGAAACATTGAACATGGATCTTACCCAAAATACGTCATAACTCTATTGAGAGAGTGAGAGATGGGGCATGGAAAGTGGGAGGAGGGGCGGGGGGCTGTGACAGAGAGAGAGATGAAGGTGGCAGGGACAAAGAAGCTACATCCTCCTCCTCTTAATAGGAATTCAATAGATGATACCTACCCTAATAACCAAGAAACAAAATAGGTATGCTATTTAAATTTTCTCTATTAAATGAGACTTGAAAGCAGTTGGCTTGAGAGCAGGGGACTATGTGACTCTGTTATATACATGCTACACTGACAAAAATCAAGACTAAATTAAGATTACACATAATAGATGCTTATGTAGTCCTCATTTGAAAAACAAACTTCAAAGAAAAGTGAAAAAAATCCATTTTTCTTTCTTCATGAGTTTTCTAGACTTGATATTTTACAGCTTACTCTCATGTAGATCCTCTTGACTGTCTGCTATTTTAAGACCTATTCAGCCCTAGGAATTATGATTTTTGGATGCCCCATCCTACATCATATCAAATAGCCTAAAATGCATCTATATCTTGCATTAAATATAAATTATATATAGTATAAATCTTGATGTTTTTATATTTTGCTTTTTACCATATTATTGATTTAAGGAACTTGTCTACTATATGAGTTGTTAGCATTATCAGCTTTTCTGTATTTTACACTAAAACTGCTTTTGAAAATGTTCCATGAAAGTTTACATAAACTAGTTTATAACGGTATCTTAACAAAGAATATCAGTCTATCAACTGATTACAATTTATATGAAACAAATTTACTCTGTTGCTTTAAAACAAGTTTGAACATGAAAAAATTTAGTGGCATTCTTAACTGTCCTCAATAAAGGGGCAAAAAGGAAAAAATTCGAATTTTTAATAAGCCAATATATTTTAGCATATTAAATAAAAATCACCATGTTACTTTTATACTGGAAAGAATTCTAAACAGAATTTACTATCTTAAGAATTTTAAAGTTGTAATCACATTAAGATTTTTACCTTAAGAAGTATCTAAACTATAAACAAGAGTCCCAGGTTCTGGTGGAATCGCATCTGTGATTCTTAACAGGATGAACATCCCAATCTGTAGGCAATGGGGTAAGAGGTGGATGGGTTGGGAAGTAGCACTCATCCCCTTCTGGACACTTGCACTTTACCACTGGCCATGTTGTGTGAGCTTAGTCTTTGCTGTGAGTACCAATTAGTGATTTTCTGTCATCTGTCACAGGTAATTAATTCTGCTTGATTGTTTCTGACCATTACTAATCATCTTCTCTATAAGCCTAAATCTTGAGATTTAAAAAATAATAATTATCATACTTCAAAAATACAATGTATAAAAAATTTCTTCCTTTTTGAGTTACAAACTTTCAAGTGATTGCATTGAGCTCATGCATCACCTCCTAATAAAAACAGTAACTTTTCATATAGAATTCTACAGTTTACCTTTTCATTCACAAATATTTATTCATCATTACTAAAGCCAATCATTGTTCTTAATTTTTAAGCAAGGTCTTTGATCTCATAGAATTTTTTTTCTTGAAAGAGGCAATACAAACAATAAACAATTAGGTGGGTGAGGTAGCATGCACCTGTAGTCCCAGCTACTTGGGAAGCTGAGGCTGGGAGGTTCACTTAAGTCCAGGAGATCAAGAGCAGCCTGGGCAACATAGTGAGATCTTATCTCCAAAAAAAATTATAATGAATTAATAAAAACAACTAAGCAAGCAAATAAATTAATGTATAACATCTCCCATTAGAAAGATAATACCAGGTAGTCTGAGTGCAATAAGGAATAAAATTGCTTTTTCAGACTACAAAGTATTCAGAGTGCAGGGGAATCCTTCTTTAGTTTGAGTGGTTGGGCTTCTTGGAAAAGGTGGCATTTGAAAGGGAGACTGAAAAACCCACTCAGCAAATTTCTAGGGACAGAGCCAGTACAAAGGCCCTAATTAATTATGGCAATCTATATATTTAGCAATGATGATGCTAATAATGGTGAGGAGGAAGAAGATGGTGGCATTCTTTGTGGTTAGTTGATAACAATAGTGATGATGCTGATAATAATGGTGATAGTGGGGATACCTTTCTTTTACAAATGAAGTTCAACAAAACCAAATAAAATGCCCATGGTCATACAATAAGTAAATTATTATAGCCCCCCAAACCAAAGAATTTAGTGACAATGAGATTGCAAAAATGACCTGAACTTTGATCTTTTGGCTGTTTTATTAGAAGTGATCTTAGAGAATTGGCATATCTTTACAGAAAACCCTCAATTTCAAAAAACTCCTTATTAAGCACTTCCCAAATTATGCAAGCTCATGCTGTCCTGGAGGACCCCAGTCCTTCAACTTGATTGCAAGTTGCTCTTCTTTTTGGAGAGTCTTCATGAACTGTATAGCTATATTGTTTCACTTCAATGATCAACAATGCTACTAACTCCAAAAACTTGATTTTAAGCAACTTACTTGACTGCCCTTGCACCTTTACTTTGGTACTCCCAATCTCACTAAATCTTCAATCCATTGGAACCTCTAATCCAGGGACCCTAAGACTTTATTCACCAATGCCCTCCTGTGCTCATTCTCTTCTTCTAACTAGTGTAAATTCCATTTACCTTCACTATGACACTCACTTGCAATCCCCACTCTCGACAAGTCTCCTATTTTGACTAAACCCATCAATTGATTTTCTCCTATCTTGTCCCTGAGAATTTAAACTTCATTTGATAAATCTTATGCTGCTGGTCTCTCTTTAAATTTATGGCCATATGTCATAGACAAGTCCTCACTCCTCTGCAAAGTGTTTCTCCCAGCACTTAGAGGTAGCTCCTTCAGGTCCCTCCTTTGCATGATTACTTGTGTCCTTTTACTACATCATTCTTAAAAGTATGTAAACATGATCTAATATCTTCCACTAAAAACAAATACTTTGGTCTTCTATTCCCATGCAGTTTATGCCTATTTCTCTGTTCTTCATAGCAAACTTCTCAAAGGGATGTCTCCCTATCCTATCCCCCTCCATTCTAATTCACTCCATTCAACTTGAGTCCTCACCTCTTCACTTAAACTATTTTGGCCAAATTCAAAATCTTCACAATGCCAAATTCAATTGCGTCTCTTCTGTCCACCTCTCCCTTTTTCTCCCAGCAATACTCCATACAGATGATTAGCCTCCTTCTTGAAATTTTCCTTTGTTGCATTCTAAAACTCCATGTTCTCCTGGTTTTCTCCTCTCTCCTGGAAGAACCTTTCTCAGACTCCTTAATGGTTTCTGTTCTCTAACTTACTTTATACTTGGAATTGTCCCAAGACTTAGCACAGGAATTTATTTTAACATATCCCCTAAATAGCCTCCCCTAAATGCTATGCCTTTAAATCCCATCTGTATGCTGATATTGACTCTTTTAATTTGCTACCCTGAACTCTGCCCTAAACTCCAGGGTCACACAACTAGAAGCCTCTTTGCATTTCCACTTAACTTTTCTGAGAGTTATCCAAAACAGCATGGCCAAAACAGAGCTCATGATGTCATCGCCCAAAGACTCCTTTTCCAGCAATGCACTGCTCAGTAACCTTCCACTCGCTTGCTTACACTGGGAACCATCACTGATGATTCTTGATTCTTTCCTTTTCCTTGTTCCACACTCAGGCCATCAGCAAATCCTGTCACGAATCCTTCCCTAACTCTGTTACTGCCTCCTCCCCTCTGCTGCCATCCCCAGCTTCCATCTTTTTTTGGCCTGGATTATTGAAATAACACACTCTCTACTCCTCCACTTCCACAGTTGCCCTGTATCATCCATTTTCCAAACAGCAGCCAAGATAACTCTTTAGGAATATAAATCAGACTATGACTCTGTTTTGCTCAAATTCCTCTTGACTTTCTTTTGGCCTTAAAATAAAATCTCAACTCCTTATCTTGACCTGTAAATAAAAGCACCATGTGGTTCCTGGCTATTTCTTTATCATCTTCCACCACTTTCTCTGTCCCTTACTAATTTCTAGCCACCTTGGTCTCTCTCTGTCCTCAAACACATTGTTTTAAACACATTGTCTTTGCTGGGCACTCCATACAAAAAGCCCTTCACACATAGTTTTCTTCAATCCATCTTCTCCATTCAGGTCTCAACTCAGATGTCCTCACTACAGAGAGATTTGATTTTAGACCATCTTATCTAAAATCATCTCTTTGGCTATTTTCTACCCCATTACCCATTTTTATTTTCTTCACTATATGTGTCATTCTCAGAAATTCTTACTTACTTATTGATTTCTTGTGCATAATCTGCTTTCCCACCGGAATGTAAGCTCCAGAGGCAAGGTGTTTATCTGACTTATTCTGGCTTTAGTCTTAAAACATGACACAGTGCTGATTCAGAGTAGATACTCCACAAATACTTATTGTAAACTCATTGAGAAAATGAATGAAATAAAGACTGGACACTTCAACTTTAACATGAAGTTTAATTCGAAGATCTCTGTGAGGGGCTTTCCTAAAATAAGGAAAGGTAACAAAGATTTAGATGTGTTAAGATGTGCAAAGTTAGATTTAGATGTGCAAAGTTTGGAACTGGGAAATTTATCATTTTTACATCCTCTTACAACTGAAATTATAACTATGGCAAATGCCATATTTGGTATTCTATAGCTCAGTTCAAAATTAATGCATTTTAACTTATCTGATTTTTTCAGGGATTTCAAATTGAACTATAAACACCTGCTGTATCGCTGAGCCACACCTCCAGCCACTTATCTAAATTTTTAGTTAATAAATATACTTAACTCATTAAAATATAAATTCTATAGACCAGTCTCAGCTTTTGTCAACACTCCTTCTTGTCTCTCTCTTGCTCCAATTACATTTTCACATTTATTTAGTCTCCTAGACCTTGGCTTCCTAGTCTTTGAGCGTGGAGACTTCCACCTTTTGAACTCTGGCTCCATCTTAACTCTACCATCGTCAAATGCATTCTCATTCATTTATTGCTTGTCTCTGCAACTCCTCCACAGTTCCATTTGTGCATTTTGCATAGTTGAGGTAGAACTGTGGCTGTAACTGTAACTGGGAATTTGAGAGTCCCCAGAGAGCTGAGAGTACATGCAAAATAGCTAACTCATAAAACAACTATTCACATTGATAAATTATACATACAAGTTAGGATTTTAAAGGAATAAAGGAACATTTTATTGTAGGAATTTGTAACTAATGCACCATAAAAAGGAAGTATCACTTGGGGTATCCAGAGAAACTTTAAAATTCTTTAACAATCCTCGTCTCCTCAATTTTTTGGGTATTCAAGGATAACAGGACTTGAAGGGCTTGTGTGATATCCTCTAAGTCCAGAATAAATTCAGCTGCCAACCAAAGCCCATTTCACTAAGGAACTATGTCATCCTTTGCTTGAACCAACAAGAATTTGCCCTCAGGGACAGGGTAACCAGCCTTCAGAGGCATGTGCCAACCAGAACCACTTTTAAAGGAAAGTTATGTTTGCTTAAACCAGAGTTATATGTCCGTGGAATATAGCATGCATTGCCAAAATAAAGATAATGTAGATTAAACTGAAGTATGTTTTAATAAGAAGTGATTTCTTTTTCTTTTGTACCCCTGTTAGTAATTCTTTCCCATCTCACTTGGGTTATATAAAAGTGAGTGAGTCTCTCATCACTTCCCACAATGAAGGGCTAGATTAAACAACCAGCCACAAAAAGGGGTCCTCAGAAAGCTGTGTGCTCTCAGATTTTCCAAGTAGCATAAGAAAACATGTGTTTTTAGAAACTCCAAAGAATTTCTTCAGTTTTCTATGTTACTATGTATGTATACACATCATTTTAAAGTAAAAATATTTCATTGCTCTATATCAAATAAATTCATAGTGTAAAGATAATGAAAGTTTTAAGTTCTTTGTAAAAAGTCCAAATGTATTTGTGTAAACCTCAAGTCTTCTCAATATTCTATGATCCTGTTTTGACCATAATGGAGTGAAACCAGCTATGTAGTCAAAAAGCGTAACTTTATCAGTTAAAGTTGGGAGATTTGAGCATGGCACTCACCCTCTCTAGGTGTGTTTTATCATTTTCAGAAAGCATCATCCTGACCTGATTATCTCATAGGTTTTTTGATGAAATGGGATGATGCCAGATTAAAGTGCTTGGTATACAAAAGGAAAATTGGATATTGTGAGCAGAAAGTGCTGCATCCCTAGTATCCAATTAATTTAGACATCAATTTAATAAACTTTTATTGAGTGTCTACTAGGTGCCAAGAATTTCTTGAGGCACTGGGGCTTCAAAAATGAACAGGACTGAAAATAAATTAGTAGCTGCATGAAATCAAGTGAGTATGAGATTTCTACTTGGATTGATAGAAATGATTTAAGATAAAACTAGTAACTGTTTCACAATTCCATAAACTTACTAAAAATTAGAGTTGTACATTTAAAACAGGTGAATTTTATGATATATATATACTATACCTCAATAAGCTTTTTAAAAATGTCATTCACCCCTACCCTCAAGAAGCTTATAGTCTAATGAGGAAAACCAACCGACATGTAAACAAAGGAAAGCTGTGAGCAGCAAGAGAGATTCAGATGTTCATGGCCTATATAACCAAAATTTTAAATGATTTCAGTTTTAAAAGCAAACATTAAAATACTACTAACATTAGTAACATTGTTTCAATCCCAGGACAGATTTTATGCTCTATAGAGACAAACAATATCTGAAATTTGCAGAAACTCATTAATCCTTGTACCAAATTTGGCATGTATGAGACTTTATTTTAAGAAACAAGGCCTTGACATGTCTAGAAATGTTGCCAGTATTGTTGATTTGATGTTCGTTGATAATCACAGAATCCTCAGTGCTGTTTGGAGAGCGGGTGGAAGCCAGGCTGAAGAGGAACAGCTGAGCCCTGGCACTCTCATGCACTTGAGCAGGGCCCCTCCGGGACACTGACTGGCTGAGCTCCCAGATTATCACAGCAAGCAGGATGGAAGGGGTGGGCAGAGCAGAGACTACAGACCCACCGCAGCTAGGGCCTCTACTTCCACGCGGAAGGAATGATTCTGCAAATCCAACCCAGGCTTTCTATCCCCACACATGATATCTTGCACTACAGAAATACAAAGGACACCTTTGCTCTGGGTTTGAAGTTTGGATCTCAACTCATCCAAACTGTCTTGTATTTCCAGTAGTTGCCCTGCTTTAAATCCTAAGACCTCAAACTGCTTTTTCAAGTTTCAGACAGGTCCTCCTTAGGGAGGCATTTCCCTCACTACTAAGCGTCTGCCTCTCTGCACAGGTAATGAATATTATCTTCTTCCAGCCTGATCTATACACCTCAGATAACAAGAGATACATACATGTTCCCTGTTCACACAGTTATGCATTCTTTCATTCGCTCAGCAAATATTTATCAAGGCTCATAAAGTTACTCCAAACCTAAAAGTCAGACTGCATCTCATACCAACACATAAACCTACATGCTCCTCTCTGGATGGAGCCCCTGGTTTTCTACCCCTGGTGACTCCTCAAGCATGTGTTCCCATAGCAGAGAGAGGTCCTATTTCTTTGCATTCATTCCCGTGGAAGATGAGTAAAAGTTGAAAATGAGAAGGAAGATAAAAAGCAACCAGCATTTACTGACTGGTTTTCTCAATTTGGTAACTAATGGGGAAGGCAGCACAGGAAAAATGCTATTCTCCATGGTGTCTTTCTCTCTGAGTCATCTTACCGTTACAAAGAAATATTCATTCTTCTTAAACTGCTTCTCTGGGCTTCAGTTTTGTCTCTTACAAAATGAGGGCATTGCCTTCATGACCCCCAAGGCCTCTTTAAGCTTGAACATTCTTTGAAACTCTGAATCATACCCCAAACTCAACCCTTAGTTTCACAGTGAGAAGTGGAAATGTGAAGTAGAGCCAAATGGGACTGACTATTCCCAACGACAAAACTTAATAGTTTGACCACCTCAACCAGAGGAAATATTTTATCAAGCTGTATTACTTATGTGTTATGATCGAGATGGTGAATATTTCAGTCAAATTATTAAAGTTTCAGCAGGAAACTTTTGCCTAGCTCTGCTATTCTTTTTCATGCATAGAATGACTGTCAGCCAATCCAGCCTCAATCTTGTCTGGAGAGTCTTTGCAGCTCACACCCCAACAGTCACTTCCAGTTACTGATGGTGTAACACTGGGCGCATGGCAAATCAGACCAGGATTCTGGGATGTCAGTCAACACTCCATATGGGGACAGAGATACTGTGAGTGTGTATGTTCAGGTAAACCATTTTAGTCAAAATAATATAGACCATTTGTTTGATCACTAATCTATTTGCTCTGTGAAGAGGCAGTTTAAGGTAGTGGTTAGTGCCGACCTCCATTTGATTCAGTTTCTGCATGAACTAGCTCCATAGCTCTCAGCTTTAGTGTTACCGATTGGCAAAATGAGAAGAACAGTAGGGTCATTTTAAGAATGAAATAAGGTAAGGTAAGTAAAGTATTTAGAAAAGTACCTGGCACATAATCAACACTCCATTTTGTTATCTGTGAGTTAAATGTTATACCTCCAGGTGGGAAAAAAGGTGAAATTAAACCACAAAGAAAAGGACATTTAGATGAGTGAAAAAAAAATTGCAATATAATATGAAGGGCACTAGAATAAGATCATCAAGAGATTAAAGTGTTTATAAAGTACATAGGCTACGATATTTTTACCCCCGGCGCCCCTGCCCTCACCTACCTTAACTAATGGTTACTCATTTCCTTCTCCCTATCAGGTAGGTTGTGGATTCTGGTGATATAATTGGAGAACAAACCAACCTGATCCTGACTGTCTCTTATAGTCTAATGAAGGAGAAAAGTGTTTATCAGATCACCCCACTGATGAATGCATGAATACAAACTTTAGATAAGTAGCCTGAGCAAATAGAACACTGCTTTATAAGTGCATGTGTCTGAAGCACCCGCCCTGTGAGACGGTGAGGGCGGTGAGGGTGGTGAGCAAGCTGACTAGGATCCGGGCTCAAAGGAATAGCGGACATTCTCTGCAAATCAGTAGAGAACAATGGTCAGAGCAGACATTACCAGAATGTGACTGGAGCTCAGGGAGGCACACAGCAGTGCGGCAGCTCTCACTGGAAAGATCTATTGGAAACAGTGAAAGTTGCTCTTCCTTAGAGATAACCAAACAGGATCCTATGATTTATTTCTAAATAAAAGTTTCCATTTACAGAAAAGCTACGTCAGTGAATATCAAAATTAAACCTATTTCTATTATTCTTCATAAATTTGTTAACATAATTATGGATAATTATCTCCATACACAGCCAAACATTCATCAAAGATTTTATGATTATCTAAAAAAGCAGAAGTAGAATCATTCTTGACATCCCTGCTCTATAGCTGTCAGGGAGATACCAGAGAAAAACTCAAAAATATATTTCACAGATAAAAAATTAAAGAGATTGACACATAAAAGAGTTGAAGAAATCATAACTTCAGTTGCAGAGAAATTCAATATGCTAATTGCCTTCTAACTTTTCAGATTATTTGAGGGAATTCGAATATAGAATTCATGCTTCAAAAGTGTCACTGAGACATCTAAGTAGAAATACAGGTTTCTTTAAAATGATTTTTCTTCAGGTGTTCACTGTGATGCTGAGGGCCTCTCAGGTGATGTAGAATGTGCACTAGGCAGGAAGCATCAAGACCTAAAATGACCAGTTTAATTCACCAAAAAGTTCATACCAGCCTTGGTCTGTATTTATGTGTATCAAATTATTTGGCTGATTTCAAAATGGAGAATGATTGTAAGTTTTAATGGAAAATAACCGTTGTGGAGTTTCAATCTTCTACTTTATAGTGTAGTTGGCATACCTGATTAGGTTTCACAGGCTGTTTAATCTCACAAAGTTAAATTGCTCATATGGGAGATTTGGAAGTTAATTTTTATCCTTTTCATGATCATTTGTCTATACAGATGATTTGACATTAAAATAAACAGTTTCTTCTTATCTACCACTTAAATATAGTCTGCACTATTAGTAACACATGTTATTTTCCCACATTATTTTTTTAATTAAATGTGTGTTCAAGTATTTTTCAAAAGCACTAACCTCTTATGTGTCTAGAGAACAATGATGTTTACCTTGCTAATGCCAAATAAAATCTGCATGAATATATCCTAAACTAGAGCTCTTGTTGAGGATCCACCACTTCAGACGGAGAGAATTCAACATAAAGAATGGGTTAGTGTGAAATGAATGCAAAGCTGGTCTCACCGAGACAAGGTTTATTTTTAGTTACTAACACTTTTTCAAGACTAAATTACAGAAAATAGCAATCATTTTTTAGTGCATTGGCTCTTAATCAGGAGCCTGGGTTAATAATAGTATATTTTTAATAACCTACAGAACACCTGTACTTATTCATCAGAAATCTTCAAAATGATATTCTAGCCAAGGAATGCCAAATTATCATTAGAAAATTCTTGAATAAATTCTAGGAGCAGTTTATTACTGAGTGATTTAAATACCTTTTCAGTACATTCATGTGGGGGAGATACAGTAGCCTAAAGGTTTACAGCATAAGCTCTAGAGTTAGACAACCTAGATCCCAACCTTATTTTCAGTACCTACTAGCTGTGTGATCCTGAGCAAGTTATTTCTCTGTGTATCCGTTTCCTCATCTGTAAAATGGGGATAATAGTAATGTATAATGATTGTTAACATTTACATAGCCCCTACTTTACACGAGGCACTGTTCTCAGTGTACTTGCCAGAGAGAGAGAGAGAGAGAGAGAGAGAGAGAGATTGCATGCCTGTACTATTCTAGGACCAGTTATGCACTTAATTTTCACAAGGACTCTATGAGGCAGGAAGTATTATTTTCCCCTGTGTACAGAGAAGGAAACTAGGAAACAAGAGCTTATTGCCCAGAGGCAGCTCAGTTTCAGAGCCTGAATTTAGACCAACAGTTGTCTAGCCCTGAAGTGTCCTCAGTCACTACGCTACAATGCCTAACACACACAACCCTATAGGGCTGTTGTTTAATGAGATTATACCCACAAGCCACTTAAACCATTATGTGGTTCTATTAAATATCCTATGAACATTCGTGACTATCAGCAGTTTATAAAAATTTATATACATACTTTACTATATGTTCTTTTGTTGTATTGAATGTTCAATTTTCCACTAAAATTTTCTTTCTGTTATACCATCTTTTGATTTTTTTTGTGAGATTTCATAAGATTATCTTTGAGCCAATACATATTAAAAGGCATCACAAATTTTTGGTTTCTAGTAGCTTCATAAGTCAGAGTATGAAATTATTAAGGTCAATTTTCAAAAAGTATTCATTTTTCTCTATAAATACTTACTGAGTACCTACTATATCCCTGGTATTATTTCAAGATCTGTTCTAAGACAGTTGGCAGAGACTAAGACAAGATCCTGTCTTTACAGAGTTCACTTCCTACTCAATAATTTTGTGATTAACTCAATTCAAACTTGAGCCTTTAATCTTGGAAAATAGTGGCACAATTAAAACTGAAATATGCCACAGTTCAACACTTGGGACATTAGCAGGAAAATGTATTACACAGCCACAGTCCTCTCTGTCACTGGGTCTTCCTCGTACACTTAAGAAAACTGCTTCAGAGCCAACCTCAGGAGAACCTTCCTCACCCCAGTACAGACTGTGTCAAATCAGCGGCTTAGGGGCAAAGCAAAGGCACTGCAAGACCTTGAGAATTGTGTCTGTAAATAAAGCCCAATCAGAAAAGATACACCAGTATGTTTGCTCCAGAGGCACACAAGTGAATTTTTCATAAGTCACCCGTTCTCCTCCTAACTGCATGGAGAACAGCCATCACAGTCATAAAATAGAAGCTTGAGTTTTCACACTCCCAAGAACAGAATTTGACTCCATCTTATTTCTTCACAGTCTTTTTCTTTTCTTTTTTTGGTAGCAGGTATTGGACTCAGGGGCACTTCATCACTGAGCCACATCCCCAGACCTTTTATATTTATATAGACATAATATAATCTACATATTATATTATTTATATGTGTGTTATATATATATAATTTTATGTACAGACAGGGTCTCACTAAATTGCTGAAACTGGCTTTTAACTCCACAGTCATCTTTTTAAATAAGTTTTTCATTTCCTGCTAGTATTGATTTTATGTAAAACAATTATATTAGTGAAACATTTTCATATGTGTTTATGGTCCCTTGACTATACATTGAATAACAATATAATTATCCAATATATTTTTTTCAATCATTTTATTATTTGAGGGGAAATGAGTTTATAAAAAAATGTAGCTCCCTAAAATTTTAAAGGAAGAGCATGTTTCATTTTTCATTTTTATTTTTAATTGACCAATAATAATTGTACATATTTATGAGGAGCAATGTGATATTTTGATATGTGTATACATTGTGGATACATTATATCAAGCCAATTAACATATCCATGTTTCTTTAGTCTGCATTTCTGGTAGTCTATTCTAAACAGATTAAGGAGAAGAAAGGAAAGTTACATATATTGAGCACTCACAAATTTAATATATTTAATCTTATATAATTCTCACAACTCTGGAAGTAATAATGTTTAACCCCCACTTAACTCAGTGCAAATAGAGATTCAGGAAAGCCTGTATCTGACCCCAGTTCACTAAGACAACAGAACTAGTACTAGACCAGCTGTGTCCAAAAGTCATGTTATTGCCATGAAATCACAGTGCTGTCCATCAGCAGAGGTCATGCAGATGACCATAAGATCATCACTGTTCTAGAGAGAGTGATTCTGAATAGTCTTTTATACACCCAGTTGTACATACATTACATTAATATTAGCATGAAGAATCCTTTCAATGTGTTCACAAGATCCATCTAAATACACTGTCTCAATAGCTATGTGAAACAATTTTAAATCAATCGCACCTCTCAGATGAAGTGCAACACTTCAAAAATTACTTGATTTCATTAAAAGGAATAAAAATAATCAGCATAGGTGATACTAGCGCCTTTCTCCCATTCATTTTATGACACACTTTTTTAAAGGCACCATCATCAATGCACAATGTAGTTCCTAGAAGAGCAGGATATAGACTAGAAGCCATAACTGAGATACAAGCAAGATTTACTGCTTATTTAATAGGTCATGAGCCATTAACTGCAATTGAAGTGCCTCGTTTTTATGTACTCATTAGAAAAATCTTTGCATTCATTTGTAAAAAGAATGGAGAAAAATCAAAAGTCTATGAATATTTTGAACAGTTTTGAATTTATTTCTCCTGAGAAGCCAAACATACATTTGTTTCTTCCCTACCTAAACATCCATTAAATCTAATTGGAACAGCAAGAAGAAAAGGAAATAAATATGGACTTGCTTATTGGCAAAATGCTTTATCTTGTTGTGATTACATCTTGTCTATAAAGGAACTTGCATACAGAAATCATAAAGTATTCCAAGTATGTTTATCTCATAAGGTATGGAAGAGGGAGTTTCCTTGCTCTTATTTTCCCTATGAAAATGAAGCACCACCAGGTGATGTGCATGGAGTTCCACAGCAAGTGGCAGAACTGCCCCAAATTTGAGTCTGATATTCTCTCAGTTGGATCTTTTCAGCTGTTCATATTCCTAGGCTTTGCACTTTTAGTTTTCCACCAATGACTATTTTAACTATATCCTTAGATGACTAACATCACAATAGCCTTTGAACTTCAACATTAACTCTATATCCGTAGCCTACAGGACCTTGTTGTATGTAGGCTCTTATAGATAATATTGTTAAATGATGATGTTCAGAAGGGGAAAAGGCAATTTTTATAGTGTTGAAATTATATTCTTCACTTGACATGCTGGTCCTCCTGCACTTTAAACATGAAATGGGTGTTGTTCCACACCCTGAACCTGCAATTAGGCAGTCTTTAACTTATTCTTCTGATGCCATGTCAAGAGAGGAAGTTTAGACTATCTGAAGTTATCAGCATCATCAAAATATTTACTAAAAACTATGCGTCATAGATGAAGGGCCAAGTTTGGACTGGTAAACACATCTGAAATACAAGCAAGACTGTATATTTACTAGATCATAGCCATCTAACTAATGTAGAAGGGTTAAGTATGTTCTTGTCTACTGATCTGAAATATCTGAAACTCACCAGCATATTTCTCATGAAACACCATTGGAAGTGTTAAAGGGTTTATCACTCTCAGTATAAAATCCTAATGGAATATTGACCACTCTACATCCAGAAACACTACCTGTTTATCTTTCTGTATTTCAAAACTAAAAGTGTTATTTATCTTTTCTACAGTTCTCATGGTCTATATCTGACAGTCTATTCATCTATATATAATGACCACATTTTTTTCTGACAAATATTAAATAATGAGATTTCTTATTGCAGCCAAAGAGGATATAGCTACTTGGAAAGTTATGCAGATATGTGACATGGAGATAGTTGATAATTCATTTTGTTTTACAGTTAGCTTCTGTACAATTTAGATGCAGTAAAAATATAAACCATTAAGAAAATAACAATTTTATGAATCTTAGGGATCCAATTATACAATGTTATAAAGAGGTACCAGCATACAGGTGTTTTCTAAGATCACCCAAAATTTGAAAATAAAAATTGGGGCTGGGGATATAGCTCAGTTGGTAGAGTGTTTATCTCACATGCACAAAGCCCTGGGTTCAATCCCCATCATCACCACCAAAAAAAAGAAAAGAAAAATATACTCAATTAACATAATACCACTTTAAAAAGCAATTATCAACTTTCCCTACCAACCCAAAGTCAGATGGGTAGTCAAATACTTAATTTTAAAATAATTGCTGGACTGAACTTTGTTTAATAATACCATGAATTCACTTGTAGGAATTTTGTTAAGGTTCCTTGAGGTCATTCTTATGAGATTTAAGAAAAAGAAAATATATTGGCTTCATGAAAGGCCAAGATGTTTTTAAACCAGCTGGCTTACGAGTTCAACTGACCTGTGGCTACTATACAGTTAAGAGTTATGAGAACAACTTGTTCTGCATCTTCCAGCCGACTCCCCACATGGAGTTAGCATTGGTATCATTTTGTTAGGGTTTGACTTCTTTTCTCTCATGGAATGAACAGTTCCATTTTTTTTTTCTTTTTCCCCACACTTGTGGTCAGTATTAATTTTTTCTCTCAATTATGAGAAAAGAGAAATGGAGACTGAATTTATGCTATCTTTATATATACTTGAATTATTCCCATGTAATTTATTTTTATATTTTTGAAAAATATTTCCTTAGGAATTTTTTTCTGTATTTCAGTAGTTAAGTTACTTGTTATGCTAATAGATTAACACTTACCAACAGTTCATTTTACTTTTCTTTAAATAGATTTGAAGGAAAGCCTAAAAAAGGAGTTTTATGAAGAGATGAGATATTATATATGTTGACCTTAATAATCAATGTTAACAACATTGTCTTCTTGAAATTCCTTAGGGAAGGATAGCAACAGATTCGTGGACCAAAGTAGGTTTTAGCAACCAACAAGTGAACATATTCTGGTTGTTAGGGCCTCTACCCACCCTCACCAAAAAAAAAAACTTTCTCTTTTATTTTTTTTTCCCTACTCTCCTCTGGTTAGTATTGTTATTGGGTCAAAAATCAAAGAAGTATTCTTTGACTATCAATGTTCATATTTACTTATGTCCATTCAGGAAAAGGCAGAAAAAAACATGTATTTTGATCACATTAAAATTAAAGGAGAATTCAGACACAGGCTTTAACCTCATTCACATGGGTGCCCAAGGCTGAAAAGTTGAATCCTGGCTTGCAAATAGCATTCTCTATGACACTATGCAAATTATCTGCCTGTGTTGTCTCACTGGAAATATGAATAGTAGAAGTATTATTTCCTCTCTTGGAGATATTGTGACACTTGGTTTTCATGGTCTAGAGCCAAAGGGTACAAAATAGAATTACATGTGGCAAATAGCATTTCCAAACATGTCAAGTGGAGCCACCATATTGGAACAGGGCCTCCTGGGTACAGTGAAGGGCAAGAACAGCTGTAAATATCTTTGTATTTTTATGTCTCTCTCATTTCTTTAAAATATATTATGAAACATCAGCATCAATTAATGTGAGTTTTCTGAGTTTAATTCCATATGGATATTATTGTGTTAATATTGCTAACTATATAGAAAAATTTAACTTCACTGATATAGTTTTAAAAGTTTTCATGTTGCGTTCATTTTCATATATAACACAAGGAAAAATGTGAACATTCAGTTTGGGCATTTTTTCTCAATGAGCTATGGACATTTCTTCAATAATAAATAGTCTTTCTATTCTTTTTCATAAATTGTGATAGGAATAAGTCTAACTACTACTTTCAACAAAGTTACCCTAGAAAACAAGACTATTCATTTTACGCTCCCAACTGTTCCAAAAAAAAAAAACCCTAAATTTGTTTTTGAAAATGATTTTTAATTTTTAAAATATTTTAGTTGTAGATGGATATAATATCTTTATTTTTTTTAATGTGTTGAAGATTGAACCCAGTGCCTCACATGTGCTAAGCAAGTACTCTACCACTGAGCCACACCCCAGCCTGAGTTTTAATTTAATGCTATATTTAATTATGAGGAAAAACAAATTCAAGTGTTTTTTATTCAGAACTCTCTTGCACAATCATTTTATTCAAAATTCTCTACCCTTTTCAAATTCCAAAAAGAGATGCAAAAAATTTGCATTTGTTCTTTTAGGAACAGAATTAGTATAAGAATACCACATAAATTTCCCTTGAACATTTTTTTCAGCAAAGATCCTGGTTATCCACAACACTAAAAATCAAGAATAGCTAAGAAAAACTAAGAACTGTATTTGCAAGGTCCTCTAGAATTTTGATCTATTACTGCCTTTATTGCTTTTTAAAAATCTCTCTTGATTATAGTTTATAATAATGACTGGTAGAATATTCAGTATTATTTCTTCGTGACATACTAGTAGCAGCCAATCTTGGTAAACAAACCAATTAAAAGATGATCTGTCATCCAAGTTTCATCATTCTCAATACTGATTCACTTGTCTGGAGTCAGGATGCAGTCTGAAATCACTGAATGGGGTTGATGAGACTAATCCTTCACCAAATAGAAAATTAAAATTGTCTGAAAACCAGGCAGAAAATCCTCACTGATTATTGCCAACTTGCATGATGTATGAAAGGAAAGTTCAACTGGCTGGTAAGAATCCAACTGTATGGTCTCCATTCATGAGTCACAGAAACCACAGGTTGCAGCAGAGCCTCTCAGCTGTCACTGCCTTGGGTGGCATAAGCCAGCTGCTGTACCCTGTACTCACTCACCTGGTGACAATGATGACTGAGATTTTCTCTTGCTGCAGCAAAAGCCACACTGACGTAGGCAGTGAAGCCACAGTTCTTGTGTGTGTTGGAGGCATTTGGAGGAGGGGTGAATTCCAAGCACAAAGCACTAGAACAATTCCAATCCATTGTGATCCGTCCTGAATTCTAAAGATATGTATCCGTGATTTGGAGAAGGGCCATATCATGGGAGGGGGAAACCCAAATATTGACTTTTTTGCCTACTGTGATGTCATAAGGATTAATCATCCAAATGTAACTTGCTGAGCTCTGTGAAAGGTCATGTGAAATCAACTTGCTATTAATGATTAGATTACATATCTGATTCTAAGACCTCAAAACAATCATGTCTAGCCTTTTCTGTTGCTGCTGTTTAGATCTGAGAAGGCTGCTTTTTCTGAAAACTGAGCCTGATTTCAAGTTCTTCAGCTTCTCCTCAAATCCTGAAAAATTATTGTTGAGAACTTAAATATTTTCACATGCAAAGGAAGCATTTGAACATGGAGCATGAATGTGCATATTCTCCCAATGATCAGAATTTTCATTTTTCTTATTTTTCTAGTGTCTCCTTTCCCCAAAATCTCTCTCCCTCTCTCTCTCAATTTAACACCTTAGCCTTCTACTATAGAAACGCCCCCTAACATATGCAACCTGTCAGTAATCCTGAAAGTTTATATCTATGTTTGGTTTTTATTTCCTGATCATGTTATTTTTTTTCCAAACCACAGACATTTCTCAATATCTCAGATAACAAATACTTTTAGGAATGAATATTATGCCCCTATAACAAAGGGCAAAGTTGAGTTCTTGCCAAATGTTATCGCCTTCCAGAGGAGTGTGAAATAACATACTTTTAGAAGTTCATATTCTATGCAAATCCATTGAATTAATAGATTGAAGGAACTGAGTAAAAAAGTAATTAACATTTTACCAAATACCATTAGGATCATTTTCCTGAAATTAGTTTGGCTTATTATAGGTCTAGTTAGATGTGAAAGGATAGTGTTTGTGACTGTCACACTAGCCATTACTTAAGAATAATCTGTGCATGCAGGAGGTAAAATGGCCATTGGAAGTTTGCCAAGTTAGAGGTAAAAAGGGTGAGTGGTGAAATGGAAGGAGAGGAATGGTTCAATGAAATCAGTTAAGTACTCTTGATATATCAAAGAGCCAACTTCAAAGTTCAACAACACATCTGTGCACATACATGTACTCAGTGTTCTCTCCTTTTCACTTTTGCCAACAATTTTTCCATCCCATTTAGTCTCAGATATGTTTTTCTTTTCAGTATGTATCATCATTTGCATCATTGAAAATAAATTTTATTAGCCATGATGCTAGATTCAGGACAGGATCTTGCACTGTATATTTTTTTTGACACACAGCTCATAACTTCTCTTTCTAGACCACAATATTCTAGAAGAGCAGACCTTGCAACGGTTTGACTCAACAAAAAATTTTAAAGTAGTATGGAATCACCTTAAATTTCACAAAATACTATAGCCCTTATAATGCTTAATTCTAAACCTCAGTCCACTTGGTAAACTATTTTCCAGCTTAAACTGAATTTAGACATTCAGAGACTGAAAGCAAAATTATCTTATTCCACCTTATGTGAAATTCCCTATCTCCCATATTAACTGCTTGCTTCTTGGTAATTTTCTAACTAGCAAAGCTTTGGAAGATCTTTCTGAAGAGTCTCCCATTCATTCCCTTTTACCCCTGCCAAAATCATTCCTTAACTAGGACTTTTTTCTTTAAATAGCTCAATTTTGTTGTTTTAAGTCAAAAGTCATAAATCTGTATGCAACATCTACATGGTAAATTCCAGAAACAGGAATTTGCTCTCTTTCCTGCTTTTTATGTTTCTTCTGAGGACCCAGCAATGACTCCTACATGCAATATAAGCTTCTTGAAAACTTTCCAGGAAGTTGTTTTCATTTGATCCTTTCATCCAGGCAATGATTATTTATTAAGTACCTAGTGTGCATTGTGCACAGTGCTGAGCTCTAGAAACACCAAATCAGTAAAACAGGCCTAGTGCCCACCCTCATGGATCTTATAGTCCTATGATGAAGTTTACATAACGTGAATTTCTCCTGACCCACATTTTATCCAGTGGAGATACATGTTTTTGTATAAAACATTTTGATTAACTGACATTTTTCCAAGTGGACTTCAGCCTGACTTGCAGCAATTAACTATACACCAAGATTTTTCTTCTTATGAATAACAATTTCAGTTGGAAATTGTGAATCATAAGACTTTTCCAGCCCCTATAATAAGAGCTAGTAATTCATCCTTTGTGTCTCAAAGTAGGGGTTATTAACTGAATTGTGACCTAGGCCGTTTGTATTGGCCCCACATGTATTTTAGTTGCTATCTTTCTGATATTATAGGAAATAACATCAACAAATTGTAAAATGTTTAAATATAACTGAAATGCAATTACACTTAAATTCACTTCAAAGGAAATCATACTAATCTGTCACCTCTTTTCTCCTCTCTGCAGAGTCAGAGTTTCTCCCTTAGGGTAGCCTCCTCCCCCGGCCCCTCTGGACCCATAAGACCCTTCCATACCCATCTGTTCTTATAATTAAGAAATCTTGGATAGGTTGTACCTTCTTCAAGAAACACAAAGGAGACTCTCATTTTTTTAGTTGCCTGTGGAGACAGGAACAGGGCAAAAAGTCAGGAGTGGGATAAGACTTCCTCAAATAGGCACATTAGAGAGTTGTGACTTCTAAAGTCTGAAAATATATTATCCATCCAAAACAAAAGTGAACCAGAATTACAATTTAAAAATAAAGAAAATAAATAGAAGTAGAATGGTGACAAAATTAAAATATCTGGCGGTATAGTCAATATTTCACCCATAGTCATTACTTTTTATATCATCATTCTGGACCCCAGATGTTTCTCTAGGTTGATTTGAGATTCCAATCAATCATACACCAACAAACATCAGTAGCAAAACTGAGCCAACCAAAGCTTTTGCCACCTAATTCAAATTCTTTGGCAACCTTTCAGAATTTTTCTTTGGTAGACTTCAGTACAAGCAAGTAAGAATATCTGTCTTTGAGTTCATGTCTAGGTACTTTATCCATCTTCCTTATCTGTGACACTAAGACCATGTGAGCTTCTGGTTCCAACTATCGATCTGTGTTAGAGAGTCTCACCTGAAGAATCGAGCATGTCACATGCAGCCCTGTATGGCTCCAGTTCTGTTAGAGAAGAAACTGTGTATATTGAGGGTGGGGGTTTGAGGGGAAAAGGAGAGAAGGATCCAGAGGCTTGGTGGATTTGGAGGTTGATGCAGAAGAATGAGTAAAAATGAGCACAAAATAATGCAGCAGGAAAACAATTTGAGATAACTAAAGCAGCATTGCTGTGCACCCACTTAAGAAAGCATCATTGGTGCAGTTACACTTTTGTGGATAAGGAATTAACTCGGTGTATTTTATTCTCAGAGTTTTTTGAGACTTTGAGAGAATGTATGTATTTGTGAGAATGTATGTATCTCAAAGACTGGTATTCTTACTTGCTTGTACTGAAGTCTGTTGTATTGATAAAAACTCTCCCTTGTTGACTGATTATAAAATATCGCCCTATCGTCAAGGGTAGCAGGAATTGAAGTTGAAAAACATGATATAGCTACAAAATGTGCTTTTCTAGATATACAGCTCTTTCCCAGACTTGGCACAGTCAAAGGATTTAAATGGTTTGTTCCATCTGTGTGATAAAATTGTATTTGACATCTGTTTAAAATAAGCACATGATGCTTGAAAAAGAAGGACAACCCTCAGTATTGAACGTGACAGAATCTGGGGGTCATAGCTCTTTGTGTGTGTGTGTGTGTGTGTGTGTGTGTGCACACATGCATGCGCGCGTGCAAGCCCACAAGCTCACACAGTTTACCAACCTTGTCAGCTGTTACTACCTTTTTATCTGGATCCTGTTAACTTGAGATTTGTTCTTAGCTCATGGAAAAGGTCTCCCTTTGTTTTCTTCCTCCAGATAGGAGAAGTCTCTTGGCAGAGTTCTTCAAAGGCAGTTAAGTCAGTAGCATCATGGAAATTTGGCAGTGAGCTAAGTACTAGGGCAGATCTAAACATTAGTTTAGGTTATTTTCACAGGCAATTGTTCCACGATTTTTCATCCTTTTATTTTAGCAGTTAGTATAATCACTCACAAGCATCCTCCCAAAGTGAACCCACGAGTCCATTCTTATCATTTTGTAGTCTGAGTAATTTTGAAATTTAAATTTAAATTGGATACATAAACATGGCAAAACATGAATAAATCATTGAAGGGTTTTCTGAATTGTTCAGTTTACACCTTTTTAAAACTAATACAAAAAGTCAAATTCAGGTCTTTGATTAAATAAAAAAATGAACAACTAGATTACTTTGATGTATTTCATCTCTAGTCATTTTGTTCTTTTGCCTTTTAAATCATTTTTAATTGCTTTGAGTACTGCCAAACTGCGTGCTAACTCTAATCCATTATAACTACAAGTAGGAGCTTTGTGCTTCTAATATAAAGAAGAAAACACATATTCTAGGTGATTTAGTTCACCTCATGTGGTTTGGATTACTTAGAAAGTGGAACAGTTTGATACAGAAGGAATTAGGTCTCAGTCCTTGAATTATGCCTCATATTAACAAATACAAAATGGGATTATTTTACTTTTTGTGTTTTGGAAGTACTGTGATCCACCAAAGTCATATGAAAACGGATCTTCTGTGATTATGTCTTCTGAAGATGCGACACCAAAACAATAGTTCTCAAAATAAAGCACACCTTAAAATCTTTTAGTACCTTAATTATTTAGCCTGTAATCTCATATTATCATTTAATTGAAACTTTTCCATCACTCTCAACTAAAGGGGAAAAAAGAAAGGAGTGAAACTAATACTTCATGTTGGATACACTCTGTGCTTTGCATTTGTATTTTGTGCTAAATCTTTTACTACACTCATTGTTTTTTGTAATACTTGTAATAACCCAGTGACAATATCTTCATTTTACATATTTTAAAAAGCCTAAGCATCTGAAAAGTTGCTAAAAACCATACAGCTAGTCAATTACCAGAAGATGATCCAGATCAGAACCCAAATCCTTGTTTTTTTAGCAACCTCATAATTAAATTGCCTTTAGTGTCTACCCCTCAAAAATAGGAAGAATACTTCAAATAATATCTAAACAAAAACTCAAGTCACTGTGGTTGAGTGTTGGGGGAAGATTTTAAATTGGTGCATTGTGAAGCCCCTTTCTAGATTTTTTCTTGACTGAAATCTTACATTTTAAGCCAACATATTCAACAGATTAAAACTGAGATCCTCTGGATGAAAGAGGGGAGGAATAGATCAGGCTCAACTTCTGAATCTCTGACTTCTCCCTACCACCATAGTGGGCTTTTGAGATCTTAGAGGACCACTGATTTATGTCAGATGTTCTGAATGAATAAAAGTCAGCATGGGGGCTGGGGTTATGGCGCAGTGATAGCGTGCTCGCCTAGCACGTGTGAGGTACTGGGTTCGATTCTCAGCACCACATAAAAATAAAATAAAATAAAGATATTCTGTCCACCTACAACTAAAAAATAGATATTAAAAAAAAAGTCAGCATGACTAGAAGCAGGTGACTGGAGCACTAAGTGCTCAGGCCCATTACAGTGTCAATATTTCCCAAGTCCAGGCTCAGCTCTGCATCTAGAGCATGACCCTGAGTGTACAACTTAGCCTGGTAGATCTGGGTTTTCTAAGCTTTGAGATGAGTGAATGTTGACCTGGGCAGTATATCTCAACTTTGACTCTCTATATGTAAGAAGCTTTTTAAAAACACCTAGGCCCTACTCCCAGGGATTCTAATTTCCTTTACCTTGAGATGAAGCCTGGACATGATTATTTTGTAAATACTCCCCAGAGGATTTTAATGTATAACCAGAATGGAAAGGCACTGGTCAGGATAATCTTTTTCTTTCCCTTTCTAAACTGATCTTTGTCATTGGAACGCTAATGAGTAAATTCTTAAATATCTCAGCCATCCTATTTCATTGCATTAGGAGCTTAAGAAAGGTCATTCTTGTAAACTTCAGTCTCCTTAGTGTCCATGTTATTTGTGGACTGGATTTAATCACATGACTGGCTTTTTCCACAGAAAACTTGAAGCTAATATCTCAAGGGGTTCCCCAGGAAAATACTTTGCGTTGTCATCTTCCTTTCTCAAGTCATTTCAATGTTTTCTAACAATTACTCTTACAAACTATGTCTCACATATGGTGAAAAGAAAAATTCCAAGTCCTCTTTCAGAATGGCAATAGTGTTTTACGAGATTCCTTGGGTCAAGTTCTGTGTCTTAGGAATTCATGGGTCCCCAGTACTTAACGCAGTGAGTGCCTGGCACATAATAAGTTGTCCATTTTTGTTGTGGTTTTGTTCATTTTTATTTTTATTTTCTTTCTTTCTTTTCTTTTTGTATTCACTGAAAGGTACCAATTCTACCCAATAGAATTTTGAAAGCCAAATATTATATGACAAAATTACCCTATGAAGCCTCAAAGTAACCATTTCAAGAGAACAGTTTGACTATAATATAAAACAAATGGGCAATTGAAGTCATTATGCTAGAGTCTCCCCATCCCCTTTCCAATTTTGCTGGTTGGTCAGATAAGTGTATGATTTGATAGAATAACAGTACAAAGGATATGGGTTATCTCAAAAAGCCTATTTATAATACATCACTAGTAGAACCACAAAACTATTGTTTTGTTCAATTTATAAATACTATTTCCCAATTTTTTCATGTGAGGTTTAATATCCTGCCAGACTAACCCCAGAAGCTCATTCTGTATTCCCTCCCAACATATCCACTAGCACAGAGAATTTTCCTCTATCAAAAACATGCTCACTTTTGGGGTTCTCACTTTAAATTGTCTGTAAGCTATTAAAGTCAAACACTGCCTCTATACTGAATAATATGGCAGGGGAATTTAGATTATTTTATACAGATATATTAAGGTACAACAAAATATCAAAACCATATGAGGCCTCACACAAGAGTACCTAATAAATATGTGTTCAATTGATGTTAAACAGGCCTTACACTAAGGTCAACAATCAGGTAATAATTCTGATGACATTAATAGGATAACTGCCCTAATTGGTACCATTGGAACATGGTTTTTTACATTTTTAAAGTGCAGTACATTATCTGAAAACAGGAAAACATGTGGCAACCATCCATTAGCACCACATTAGGTAGAGATGTTATTATTCTTATAGGATGTTAGAACCCATTTTCCTAACATCTCCAACAAATATAAAACTTCATGAAATCCTATATACATGCTACCTGTTTACTACAAAGTAAAGAGGGTTTGGAAAGTGTTTATTTTTCTCTTTTCTCCTGTATTCTTCTGAGTTACATTTTAATACTTGGGATGTTACCAGTCAGCCAGTACTCTTAACTTTTCCTTTTGAAAATGTGGACTTTAAATCAGATTTTTGTAGCAGGAAAAAATGATTTTAGTAATCTCTGGTCTTGTTATGAAGCAGAACATGCATCCATCAGCAGAATAAGCTGCATTTAGCTTTCAGTGTAGGCCTGAACAATAATGATCCTCCAAATGAGAGCTAGAATTCTAGATGTTCTGCCTGGGAACCTTGCCCAGGGCCTTTTTGGCTCTCATTTTTGCTGTTTCATATTTCCTATTTAATTTCAATGCATCAAATTAACACTAACTTTCATATTTGAGCAAGAAAAGGAAGATTTTTATAAGTTACTAAAGTTAAAGAATTCTAAGGAACTCTATAAGGAGCATAATTCCTATTTGAAGTCTCAGGTTTCTGTATTTTTAGGAAACATGCATATACAATATATGGGCTACCTGCAGACATTTAAAATACATCCTTGATTCTAGAAATTGTACTACCAAATAAGGAGGCAATGAAAATATTTTGGGAGACATGGTTTAGTACAGTATAGCTAAATCTAAAGACTAACAAGCAATATTCCTTTGGTTATATAATGTGCTGGGTAGCCCTGAGATTCAGACTTGTTAAAGAAAACAAGAATTCTTCCCTATAAATGGGAGGCATGAATAAATCACACTTGCTCATTTCAGAGTTCAAAATGATAGTTTTTTTTTCTTTTTCATCTTCTTCCCTTTTCTTGTTTTAAGCAAGTTGCTTTGGAAGAAACTCAGATTGAAATTGTTGGTGAATAAAAGTTTATTTATAAACATGAGGATATAGGAGATGCACAATACAATTCAAATCTAATTACAGGAGTGACATCCCAGAGCATGACGGTGTGGGAAGTATATTGAATGTTTAATTTTTTAACTATACTTTTAGCCATAGCTTTTTTCATCTAACACTCTGTTGTGGTTTGGGGCTAGAATGTCTCCCAAAACCTCATGTACTTAAAGGCTTGGTCCTCAATGAACAATGACCACAGGTGGAGCTTTAAAAAGAGAATTGAATCATAAAGGTTATAACCACATCAGTGAATTAATCCATTTGATGGACTAATGATTCAAATGGACTGACTCCTGGGAGGTGGGACTTAGTTGGAGGGAAGTACGTCACTGGGGGTATGCCCTGGAAAGGTTTATCCTGTCCCCCAGCATTTCTCTCCCCCACCTTTCCCTCCCTCTCCCACTCCCTCCCCCCACTTCTCTCTCCTTCCCTGCTGCCAAGAACTGAACTGAGCAGCTTTCTTCTACTGCACTCTTCCATGATGTGCTACCTCATCTCTGGCCCAAAGCAGCAGAGCCAGGGACCATGGACTGAAATCTCTGAATCTGTGAGCCAAAGTAATTATTTTTTCCTTCAAGTCATTGTTGTCAGTTATTTTGGTCATAGCAACAAAGCTAACACACACTCTAAAATGAATAAATATAATATGCAGTGATTTTGTGCTACTAAGGATTTTTGAAAGCATGCCATCTGTGGGTCAGAGTGAAAAGGAATGGTCTGATGCACACTATTATGTGTGTGTCGAATCTTCCTCTGTGAAAGGCTGGAATTGCAATGAGAGAAGCTTGACAACACAACCCTTCTGTTGGCATTGTCATAACATCTGACATAAAACATACTGTCAGATATTGAGAATTACAAGCATAAGATTAAATGCGAAGAAGATGCCCAAAACAGCCCATAGCATTAAACCACATTATCACTAGCACAAATGACCAAGATCTAACAGTAGGCAACTAAGAGGCCCTTTAAACTTTTCATGATATCAATTTATAAAAATATGTATTGATCCAATTGACTTCTTTATTCATTTTTTCTTAACTTTTTGATACTTGTTTCCCTCAATAGTCTATTTCAGTGCTCCTATATAAATTATTTTTATACAAAAATATCATCATAATGAAAAAAAAGTGACTATTCTAAATGGTTAATGATTTAATTCACTTCTGAAGCTGATGTGATTTTACAAACTGAAAATATATCATACTGACCTACCTCATCTACATGAGGACAAGAATATCACAAATGAAAAGTTAAATATCAATGCACAATACATGATTGTAATTACATCAACACGTAATTACATCCCCTGTAAGACCACAGGTGTGTTGTAGGAGAAGTGAAATAGACTGGAGAAGGCAAGGCTAATTGGATTTTGGACAGGCTGAGATGGAAGGATAAAGTATTGTAGGCATGAACTTGAGGAAGAATACCAAAATGAGCCTGAAAATGGTGAGACCCACCCAGAGCATTTTGCATGTAGATAACAGTCATCAGAGGAAAAGAGAAAGACCATATCTGGGTCATGCATGATGACCATGAAAGGTAACTGAAACAATGTTCAGTTCTGAAAGCCATAGGGAACAACTGATGATTTTCAAAGGAAGAAAATGAACTGAAAAAAGGAGAAATATAGGAGCAGTTTGGAGGCTATATGGCAGCAGAGATAAGTGGAGCCAGGGAGAATAATAAAGAGCCAATCACAGCATCAAATTGTGAGACTATTGGAGCCTGCACTGGATGGATACAATTTAATTGCTTCTCAGAGTCATGCATTGTCCATCTGCAAAGGTCCTTAATGTAATACCCAACTACAACCAATAGCTATCTTGCATTCAAATATCTTGTTATCTGAGGATTTAGATGTATTTTAAAGGTATTATTGATTCTTTTTGCCCTCTAAAGCAATAGAATTTATGTCTCACACTTTTCTGTGAAAAAAAATGTTTTGTCCAAGTTTTAATTTTTATGACCTAAAACAATATGTATATTACAAAAAACAAAAACAAAAGAAAACAAAACAAAAGCGCTCAAGTTGCTTTAGACATTTACAAAAGCAAAACATACTCTGTGACTGAAATATTTTCAGACATTTTGCATTTGCTTCCTTTGGAGACAGGATATTGTTTTAAAATCCAAAATGGAATGTTTTGGAAGTTTCTTTACCTTTGATAACTAAAACCAGAAAGTTAATCAACGGAGATCGGAAAGAAACCTTGGTTGACCAATGCAACACTTGGGCAGCGTATAGGGACTTCACACTTTTGAATAGTT
>CM053406.1:74921424-74943585 GCA_028644305.1 Xerus rutilus | reverse complement strand
CTTAGAGTTTTATTTTCACCGTTTTTATAACCTTCTTTAGGATAAAAACATTTCTTACCATATAAAAAATTTAATCAACAAAATTTTCAAGTTCTTGCAGTGATTTGATCTCCAGTGCCCAGACCTTTTCTCTGTAATGATTTATCAGTACAGTGAAAGATAATGGCTTTATGTAATTTTAAGATGTACATCTAAAACAAAAGGTGTCAAGTTATTGAATTAAAGAATTAGTGATGAAAATGGTGAAAGATTTGTGTATATTTATCTTTCAATATATGTCTCATTCCTTTCTTATTTACCTTCAACAATATGAAGTAACCAATGAGTACTTTGACATTCTCAGAACTATCCTATGCACTACCAATGTCTCCAAAGGAATGAAGAACATAGTCTCTGCTTTCAAGAATGTAGTGTTTTTTAATGTCTAAGAAACATTGTTACTTGAGATATCATATGAAGGTGAGTAGGATGGTGTTCTTTAATCTAAGTTTTAGAAACATGGTATACTAAAAGTCTTACCCTAAAATTTCACCATTCACATTAGGTGTTAGAGGTGTCTCAGAAATCTTGTGACAAAGAGACACAGTGACTGTCATTAAATCCAGCACTACACATTTGTATTTGACAAGGCAATATTTTCATTGAGGCAGACCTATAAAAATCTCTTGGGATACAGTCACTCTATGGAAAATGGTTGGGAGAAATGCCGAATTAGAGAACCATGCATGAAATTCCATTACTAACATTTTGAGTCCAAAACCAAAGTATTAAGAGTGTAGAGAAAAGAAAGATCATTATGATCTAGGCTGATGAAGAAAAGAATCTCAAAGGTTAGGCTTTAGAAGAAATAAAAGTGTAGTTAAGAAAAAGTAGAATATTGGTCAAACAAGGGGGAAACAGAGGTTATATCTCCCAAATTGTTAATACTGATTATGTGGATTACTGGGGGCAAAAGTGCAGATAATGATTACTAGGGACTTTGACTAAGTTATACATTTCTCTCTTGTTTACATGCTAGTTTTTCCAAAAAGTGAGGCTTATTATAATCAAGAGATATTTTTATAAAACTCACTGTTGGTCTATTAGATTAGTTAATAATATTCATAGCTCTTTATTTTCATAATTATACATATATGTGTAATAATTACAAATATATAATGTGCAGGTACAATACCTTGGCCAAAAATAAATTGAAACATCAAGGTCAACCTGTGTTTTGAACTTGAGCAGCATCTGCTGTTTGTTCATCTCTCAAGTGTGAATGACTTGAGGAATGAGAATAAACAATGTACTAAGTTTCCCTTTTGGCTAGTCACCTCATGGGTATGTGCTGACTCTATGCCTGAAACTAAGAAGTTGAGGAGTAATCTGAAAATAACCAATTTGAATGTCTTGACTACAGTTCAGCTTGTGTAAGTACTTTTAATTGTACCTTAATTTCAGAGTACTTAGTTTTTAAATTACATTTTGTTTTTAAAATGGAAAATTTACATATTCCTTAATAGTTAATAAACTACTTATGCCCAAAATACAGGATATTTTTTTTTAATTTTTTTTAGTTGTAGATGGACACAATACCTTTAATTTATTTATTTTTATATGGTGCTGAGGATCGAACCCAGTGCCTTGCACATGCGAGGCAAGCGCTCTGCCACTGGGCCACAACCTCAGCCCCCCAGGATATGTTTTTAATGTGAAAACATAACCAGATTTAAAAGTAACTAAACTGATAACCCTCTAGATAAAAGAGATGTTTTATAAATATGGCCTTGGAAAACCATTTCCTCCTGAATTCTTCAAGAAATTATTGTTTTTGAATCTGTGAAGAAGATACATATGACCTTTGTGTTGGATATAAATATATACACAGGAAAGTCTTAGCCAGTACACACAAGGTTAAATCATGTAAAATCGCTCAAATTTGACTCTTTCTGACCTCCACTAATGACAATTTCATACAATTGAACCAGATGGTTTAGCTCACTCATTAATTATTGCTCTGTCCTCCCTTGTGTGGAGAATTTGCCAATTGTATTGAGGTAGTACTTTGATTCTCATCACATTCCCACTTGATTCAGAACTCTCTCTTTGCCTTCTCTGCTTGTATATCATTCCGTTCTATCATTCTCCTAGATATTACTAGACAGACTGATTATTCATGTTAATTTATCTCTTGGTGGGAAAATGCACAGACATCAGACCATAAAACATCAAAGAAAGACCTTGCTTGAGTTAAGCATCATCTGTGTAGAATAAGTCAACTATTGCTGCCCTTCCCCTATTGCCAATCTCTATTTCTTTTACTCTTGATACTGTCCAAGAGTTTCTCATTGACCCCAGAAGTTCAAGTGCCTATAGGGTTCTATATAGGTGACAAGTTCTGATTGTCTAATTCCCTACCTGGCAGGAGTTGTAAGGCCTGCATAGAAGATGGTTTTTCCTAACAAATGCTAGCAAAAAAATACTTCCCCCATAATCAGTCATGCTTATTACTATCCCACACTTTGTATTTCACTCTTTGATGTGCCCACCACCATGATTACAGATCAAAATGAATACCAGCTTCATGGATTAAGTATCAGAAACTTCACATGACTGTTCAGTAGTTTGTAACCATATACCTGTATACAATACTGGCACAATAACTCAGAAATTTTTTAAAAATCACAAAATGTTTTTTCCACATCTATTTTCAGTGAAACCAAATCTAATTATCCATTTGAGGAGAATTAAATGTTATAGGAGATGCTAAATATGTTCTGATGAGTTTGATAGCTGATATTTATTGAGAAAAAAAAAGGAAATATTTTAGTCTGCTTTTGTGTCATTGTGACCAATATGCCTGGCAAAGAATAACATAAAGAAGCAAAAGTTTATTTTGGTTTATGGTTTCAGAGGTTCAGTCCATAGACTGATTGCACAGCTCTGGGCTCAAGGTGAGCCAGAACATCATGGTGGAAGTGCATGGAAGAGGAAATCAGTTCAGTATAGGACAACAAGGAAGCAGAGAGAGCTAAGCTCACCAGGGACAAAAAGCAAACTCCAAAGTCACACCCCCAGTGACTTACTTCCTCCAGTCACACTCTACCTACCTACTTTTACCACCCAGCTAATCCCTAATTTATCCACTGATTAGGTTATAACTTACATAATCTATTTACCCATTGAAAATTCTTGCGTTGTCTCACACATGAGCTTTTGGGGGATACCTTATATAGAAACCACAACATCCCACCCAGGGCCCCCAAAAGCTCATATCCATCTCACAATACAAAATACATTTAGTGCATTTCTAAGAGCCCCCAAAATCTTAACAGTTCCCATATTGCCCAAAAGTTCAGTCAAAGTTGAAAGTCTCTTCTGAGACTCAAAACAAACTCTTAGATGTTTTTCCCTATAAATATCAAAAACAAGTTGTATATATCCAATGTTAGAAGAAGGCACAGAGTAAACATTTCCATTCCAAAAGGGAGAAATGGGGACATAGGAAGAAGGGATAGGACCAAAGCAAGACTGAAATTCAGCTGGGCAAACAAGTCCTGTAGCTCCACATTCAGCCTCTGGGGCACTTGGCATCATGATGTTCTCTCAAAGAGCTTGTTTAACTCTGCCCTTGTGATTTTTCTGGGTGCAGCACACATGGCCTCTCTCTTGGCTTATCTATGCTCAATTCCTGCATCTTTCATTAGCAGACATCCCATGTCACTCAGATCTCTTAATCTCGAGGGTCTCCGCTGCAACTTCAGCTTCCTTCTCATATCTTCACACATTGCCCATTCTTGGGATGCCCACAGGGACTCCAACCTGCTACACTTTTCCTAACCTCCCAGGCCTTCCTTTGACATCTCAAGGGAAAATTCCATGCCCACCTAACTCCAGCATTCCATATTTCTGCAGAAGTAGCACCATGTGTTTGCCACCAAGGTCTACTGCCATTTTGAGCAGTAGCCAAGCTTCCTGAGACCATGGCTGCAGCAGCCTGTGAGTGACTGCATGGTTGAGGTTGATCAAACAACTTCCTAATCTCCCCAGTGTAAGCAGGATGACCCAATGGTCTCTTCTCAAAGGAATTTTTACTTTTACACCCTTGAGCCTGAGATGAGTGTACTCTTGCCAATCCCTGAGACACCCTCAAGCCATCTTTCTTATTATGTATGGGTAAAGAACTTACCATCTCTTTAGTGGTTATGTCTTTAACAACCACACCTTCTTTAGCCCCAGTTTTACCCATAGTTTTCTGGCCAAACTGCAAGTTTTTCAAATCCTTTTGCTATGCTTTCTGTTCCTGATTATCACAGTAAATTTGACTAAAAGCTGCCAGTAATATCCATTCTACTTACTGAATATTGTGCTGCCTTGAAATTTGCTCCTCCGGATAATCATTCCATCACTTTTAAATTCAGACTTACAGAAAGTCTCAGGACATGGGCAAAATTTAGAGAACTTCATTGCCAGAACATAACATGAATGGCCTATAATCCAGTTTCTAATAGAATCCTCCTCCCCTGACATTTTATGAGTCTAGTCTTTATTGCTCACAGTCCTTTCAGCATTCTGGTCTTTGGAGCTATCACCAGAATTGCCATTCATCTCCACTTACAAGATTCTAAAGCTTTTCCAGCCTGCATGTCTAAACTTTTCAAAATTCCTACCCCTGGAAACCAGCTCCAAACTCTTCTGAACCTCATGGTCTGGTTAGTCACAGCAATGACCCCACTTCTCAGTACCCATTTCTATTTTAGTCAGCTTTTCATTGGTGTGACCTAAAGGCCTGAAAAGAAAACAAAAAGTAGAAAAAGTTTGGGTTTCAGAGGTCTTAGATCCATAGATGGCTGACCCCATAGCTCTCAACCTAAGCAGAGGCAGAACATCATGGTGGAGGGCATGGTGGAGAAAAGCTCACAGGATGCAGCAACAAGGAAGCAGACTACCATGCTTTTTATCATGTTTACCCTCCATTTACTTTCTTTTCTCCTCCCCTCTCCCACTCCTCCCTCCTCAGCCTCCTTCCCCTTCCTTAAAAGTCCCACTTTTACTTCTGTGTCATGTGTTTGTTTGTTTGTTTCCACATAAGAGAGAAAACTTAAGATACTGGTCTTTCTGTGTCTGACTCTTTTTGATTAACATGACATTCTCCAGTTTGATCCATTTTACTTACAAATGATTTTATTCTTCTTTGTGGTTGATTAATACTTCATTGTGTATAGACTATATTTCCTTTATCCATTCATCTGTTGATGGGCACCTACGTTGATTCCATATCTTGGCTATTGTGAATAGTGACACAACAAACATGAGCATGCAGGTATCTATTTTATATGCTGACTTCATTTCCTTGTGATAAATACCCAGGAATAGCATGGCTGGATCGTGTAATAGTTCTATTTTTAGTTTTTTCCATACTGTTTTCCATAGTGACTGTATTAATTTACATTCCCACCAATAGTATATAAGGATTTCTTTTTCTCCACATCTATACCAGCATTAAATTTATTAATTTCTTATAATAATCATTCTGACTAGGGTGGGATGGAATTTCAATGTAGTTTTGATTTGCATTTCCATGATGGCTAAAAATATTGAGCTCTTTTCATATGTTTATTGACCATTTGTACTCATTTTGATAAGTGTCTATTTAGATCATTTGCCAATTTATTAATTGGACTACTTTTGTTGTTAAGTTTTTTAAGTTCTGGATATTAATGTATTATATTTTGCATATTAATCCTGACAGATAAATAGCTGAAAAGATTTTCTCCTCTTCTATAAGTTGTCTCTTCACTCTTTTGTTTCTTTTGCTGTGCAGAAGCTTTTTAATTCGATGTAATCCAGTTTGTCAGTCCTTGCTTTTGTTTCCTGAGGTATTGGAAGTCCTGCTTAGGATATTGTTACCTATAACAATATTGATTGTTTCTGCTGTTTCTTCTAGTAGTTTCAAATTTTCTAGTAATTTCAATTTTTCAGGTATTATATTAAGGTCTTTGATTCATTATGATTTGAGTTTTGTAGGAGGTGGAGGGTAGAGGTCTAGTTTCTATATGTAAATCTCAGTCTTCCCAGCACCATTTTTTGAAGAGGCTATCTTTTCTCCAGTGTGTTTTTGACACGGGTGTTGAGATTCAGTTGACTAACTGTAGATGTGTGAGTGTATTCCTATTTTATTCTATGGTGTACATTCCTGTTTTTATGCCAAAATCATGCTTTTTTGTTATTATGTCTCTGTACTATACTATATTTTCAGATCAAGTTTTGTGACGCTCCAGTATTTCTTTTTTCTTTCTTCTTCTTTATCCCTCCCTCGGGATTACTTTGACTCTTCAGGGTCTTTTTTGATCTCATATGAATTTAGGATTGTTTTTGTAGTTCTATGAATATTATCATTGGTATTTTTATGGGGACCATATTGCATCTTCTTATTGTTTTTGGTAGTATGACTATTGTAACAATATTAATTCTTCCAAAACATAAACATGGGAGGTCTTTCCGTCTACAAGTGTCTTCTTCAAATTCTTTCTTCAGTGTTTTGTAATTTTCATTGTAGAGGTCCTTTACCTCTTTGGTTAGAGTTATTCTAGGTTTTGTTGTTGATGATGATGATGTTGTTATTGTTTGTTTGTTTTTTGCTTTTTGAGGCTATAATGAATGAGAGATTGTTTTCTGGATTTATTTCTCAATGAGTTCATTGGTTTATTAAAAAGCTATTGATTTTTGTGTGTGGATTTTTCTATCCCTTCACCTGGCTGAAAGACAGTTCCAAGAGTCTTTTGGTGAAGTCTTTACAGTTTTGTAGGTATAGAGTTGTTTCATCTGCAGAAATACTTTGAATTTCTCCTTACCTATTTGAATCTCTTTTATATCTTTCTCTTACATAATTGCTCTAGCTAAAATTTCAAGCATTGTATTGAATAGTACAAGTGGTGAGTGGACACTCTTATCTTGTTCCTGATCTTTGAGGAAATGCTTTTAGTTTTTTCCCACTTGGTATGATGTATGGATTTGTCATATTTAGGTTGAAATATGATCCATCTGTAATTGACATATTCAGGGCTTTGATCATGAAGGGATGTTGAATTTTATGAAAGGTTTTTTCTAAATATGTTGAGATGATTATGTGACCTTTATCCCTGATTCTATTTATGTGCTGTATTACATTTATTGATTTGCACACATTGAACCATCTTTTCATCCCTCCCTGGAACAAAACCAATTTGATCATGCTTTATGATCTTTTAACTGTGCTGTTGAATTATACCTACAAGTATTATATTGACGATTTTTGCATCTATGTTCATAAAGGACATTGGTCTATAGTTTTCTTATTTTGTTGTTGCACACTTATCAGATTTTGGTGTCGAGTAATATTGCCTTCATAGAATGAATTTAGAAGAGTTTCTTTCTGTTCTATTTGATGACTTTAAAATTCAGGTAAAATTCTAGTGAATCATCTGGTCCTGGGCTTTTTTGTTGTTGTTTGTTTGTTTTCTGTTAGGAGATTGTTATGGTTAGGATGTGAGGTGTCTCCCTAGAGGGCCTGTGTTAATGCAGGAATGTTCAGAGGTGACATAGTTGAATTGAAAGAGCTGTTACCTAATCAATCCATCCTACTTTGAAGAGACTATCTGGATGCTAACTATAGGCAGGTAGAGTGTGACTGGAAGAAGTGGGTTACCAGGGGCAGGCCGTGGAAGGACTCATTTTTCGTGGATCTCCTCCTCCCCCACTCTCCTGCTTCCTGACCACCATGAGGTGAGCTGTTTCCTTTACCCTGACCTTCAGCCATGATTTTATGCTGACCGGGAACTCAACCTTTAGAACTTGAGCCAAAAGAAGCCTTTTCTCCTCTCAGTTGTTCTTGTCAGGCATTTTGATCACAATGATGAAAAACTAGCTCATAGACTTTATTACTACTTCAATCTCATTTCTTGTTATTGATCTATTTAGTTTTTTTTTTACTTCCTCTTGGTTTAATTTCATTAAGTCATACATGTCCAGAAATTTGTCCATTTCTTCTAGATTTGTCTAGCTTATTGGCATATCATTTTGCAAAATATTCCTTAATAAGCCTGTTAATTTCAGTGGTTATCTGAAGTAATATTCACTTTTTCATCTATTTTATTTATTTGAGTCTTCTCTCTCTTTTGGTTAGCATACCTACGGGTTTGTCAATATTTTTTACCTTTTCAAAGGGGGCAGTGGTGCTACTGGGGATTGAACTCAGAGGCACTCAACCACTGAGCCACATCCCTAGCCCTATTTTATATTTTATTTAGAGACAAAGTCTCACTGAGTTGCTTAGTGCCTTGCCGTTATTGAGGCTGGCTTTGAACTCAAGATACTCCTGATTCAACCTCCCATGCCACTGAGATTATAGGTTCTTTCCCTTATTTTACTCTAGCTTCTACATTTGCAAGAGAATATTTGACCCTTAATTTTGTGACTTATTTCACTTAGCATGACTTTTACCATTTCCATCCATCTACCAGCAAATGCCATAATTTTATTCTTCTTCATAGCTTAGTAAAACTCCATTGTATGTGTATATACCTTAATTTCTTAATCCTTTCATCTCTTGGCAGGCAGAGTTGATTCTACAATTTAGCTATTGTGAATTGGACCACTCTTGCAGCTTTTAATATTCTTTCTTTGTTCTGTACTTTGGGCAATTTAACATAATGTGCTATGGAAAAGTTCTTTTCTGGTCATGAGTTCTAAATATCTCTTATACCTAGATGTCCATGTCTGTCCCGAGATTTTGAAATTTTTATGCTATTATTTTACTGAACAGGTTTTCTATGCCTTTAGCCGGTAGCTTTTCTCTCTTTTATAGTCTGATTATCTGCATGTTTGGTCTTTTAATGGTGTCTCATAGATCTTGTATGTTCCATTTATTCCTTCTTACTTTTTTCTCTATTACTGTCTGAATGTGATAATTCCTCAAACTTGTCTTCAAGCCCTGAAATTCTTTATTCTGTGTATTCTGGTCTATTGGTGAGGCTTTCAACTGCTTCTTTAATCTGACTTACTAAGCTTTTCATTTCAAAGATTTCTGTTTGGTTTTTTTCCAGAATGTCTAATGCTTTATTGAATTGCTCATTCATATCCTGCATTGTCTTCCTTAATTAATTCAGCTGTTTATTTGTAACCTCTTAGAATTCATTGAACTTTAGAATAATCATTCTTTTGGACTCTTTGCCCAGAATTTCATGCACTTCAATCCTTGGGATGTTATTAGAGAGGTATGAACATTAGCAAATGTCATGTTTTTCATACTTCTTGTGTTTCTACATTTATATTTGTGCATCTATTTTGATACCTATCTCATCCATTTTTATATGAGGGTCTTCTTTGTAAGCAGTCTTCTCTTGATATCTCCTTGGATATCAGGTTATTGTGTAGTGTTGAGTTTAATTCCAACTGGACTTTATAATGAAGTTTCCCTGAAGCTCCTTTAGTCATGATTAGTGGGGTTTGACACAATGCATAATGTGTCAGAGCCTGAAAGACCCACTTTTTCTGTAGGTGTCACAAGATTGTGGTCCCTCTGGTAGTTCAGACAGATGTGGTTTAGGCAACATAACATATGGGGTGCACCCTCTGTGACTACTCTTGCAATCTTTTCAGCACTGTGAGGTCTGATGGGGTCTGGAAGTACCCTATGCTGAAGTCCCTCATAAATATTGAGTCCACAGCTTCTGTCATTTCTCTCTGTTATTGCTATGAAATGAATGTTCAGAAGCAGGCCCTCAGCACCTCCCCCCCGCACCACCACCACCATCTACCTACTTGGGAACAGTTCGATGGTTAGAGATTTTTATCTCTCCTAGTTTTAAAGTTGAAGTATCTGCCAGGGTTCAAGCAGGGTTAGGTCCTGGCTGGAATAAGGTACAGTTTCTCTGAGCTAAACTGGGAGTGTAGCTCAGGGGCCCAACACCCACACACCATACTCAAAGTGCCAGGTTCAGTCTGTAGTACTGCATATAAAGAAGACAAGTGACAGCAATAACAACAACAATAAAAAAAGATGAATAAATAAAGTCCAAATAAAACAACCACCACTAAAGCAGCAATAGAAGATAAAGGGGCAAAAATAATATAGAATAAACTAAAATGTTTAAAAAGTAAATTAAAAATTAATTTTTTAAAAATTGAGAAAATAAGGGAAATTTTGAAATTAGAAAAAGAAAGCTGGAGTTAAAATTTTAAAAAACAGAATTAAATAAAAAATTTAAATATTTAAAATAGAAGTGAGAGAGAGAAGAAACACACACCCTCCCAAATAAAAAACAGCAATAAGCCAAGTACAGTGGCACAAGCCTGTAATCCCAGCACTTTGGGAGGCTGAGACAGGAGAATCACGAGTTCAAAGCCAGCCTCAGCAACGGCGAGGCGCTAAGCAACTCAGTGAGACCCTGTCTCTACATAAAACACAAAATAGGGCTGGGGATGTGGCTCAGTGGTCGAGTGCCCCTGAGTTCAATCTCCAGTACAAAAAAAAAAAAAAAAAAAAAAGAGCAATAACAAGAAAATTGTTAATAAAAAGTATAAATTTTCTCTTACCAAGGTGCTCAATTGTGTGGGCAAGAATGGATGATGGCAACATATGTTGATCAGAACTTCTTTCCTTGTCTTCTTAGATTGTGTGCCCCTTAAAAAGAGTGGAGGCTGAGGGTTATCCACCTGCTTCTTCTTTACTTTGTTGTGCTCACCAGGTGACCAGTGGGGGAAACTTGGAATGTCTGTCAATGCCTTCAATACACAAAAACAACCTAGGGAAAAACCCAGAGCTCCCCAGGAAGATTGACTCCAGAGCTACTTGGGCTACACAGTCACATAGTGGAGCAGATACCATGTTGTGGTGTGTCAAGGACCCTGGCACCTTTTGTGCTGCACACTTTGAGTTTGGGAGACAATATGGAATTGCAACTATCTATGCTGAGACGGATGGAAACAGGCCCCACAGGATGCACCACCTACAGCTCTGGTGTTTTGAGACTTAACTCTCAAGCGAAATTAACACTAACTGTTCATTCCCCTGATTCCTGCTGCTGGCTTCTTGAACCATCAGTTTTAAAGGGGAAGCATCCTCCATTCCCTTATGCATTGCAGTCCAGTTTCCCACACCATAGGATTCTTAGTGGGTTTGTGTCAGAGGCTGTCCCGTGGGACCAAACTGATTCTCAAGACAGCTGCCCCCAGAGCCAATGTAGTAATATTGCCATGGGGACCTAGAGACAGAAAAATGCAGAGGCCTTTGACTCCCAGAGCCATAAGCTCATACAGGATCTTTTCAAAATGACTCCCTGTCACAGCACCATGAGAATGTGCTGAGAAATATAGAAAACATTTCTAGAGTCAGTTTGCTGCTCTGTCTGTTTAGACCATTGTTCAGCAAGATGCTGATTCTTTTACCAGTGGTTCTTACTGGAATTCTCCCTCTTTCCACCTCTCTCCCTGTTCTCTGCCACCTCACCATGTGATTAGTGCCGAGGTGCTTATTTTACCTCTGTTCCACTATCCCAAGTCTCTGGGTTTCTCCAAGTCTGTCCACTGATGCACTTCAGCATTCTCCCACAGGTACCCACCGCGACATGCAGCTGCTCTTCTGTTGTTTTGATTCTCTCTTATGGAGAAGGAGGCAAGTGCTGGGTGCCTCTCATCCACCATCTTCTCACTCCAGGACACAATTATTCTTGTGGCTTTTTGATAGTGTCAAAAACTGCACTTCCTTTCTAGCTACTGGTAAAGACATTCTCTAACAACATTTGCCATAACCTTTACCTCTGTCAGGCTGAAAGCCATCTGTCATTCCAAAAAGCCAGTTTTCATAGTCTTTCTTTCAAAAATCTAATGAATAGACATAATCTTATAAAGACTTATATTTTCTATTAATGAATAGATTAATATCTGTTTTTCATTAAATATAGCATTTAACCAATACAAGTCAACAAGTAATCATAAAACTATTTCTTTGTATAAGGCCATGGTGGCTAATACTGGTACCTAATAGGTGTTCAATGAATTTTTCTCAAATTCAAGAGAATAAGACAAAGGCCTACTCTAAAGGACGTTATAATTTTCTCACAAGAATACCTTGTGTTTGTGCACAACTTTCATTTCATAACAGACATAATCAAATCCTATCTACAGATAGCAGGTATTAGATTTCATTTTACAAATGAAGAAATTGAAACTGAGAGGAGATAAGATATTTTTCCCAAAGGTTTCAAACTAGGAAGCAGTGAGCCTCAATTGAACTACTGGACTTCTGATGCCTCATATAATGCTAGTTCCACCAAATTGCTCTTGCTCACTAAATCAAACTGAAAGAGAAGTACTCTAGCCAGGCACACTGGCATACACCCAATAACTTGGGAGGTTAAGGCAGGAAGATCACAAGTCCAAGGCCAGCCTCAGCCACTTAGTGAGACCCTCAGCAACTTAGTGAGATCCTATCTCAAATTAAAGTGTTAAAACACCCCAAGTTCAATCCCCAGTGCCAAAAAAATACAAATAAAAATAAAAAAGAAGTACTCCAACAGAAGAAAATAATAGCCATTCATTCACTCATTTATTCACTCACAAATGCCCTAAAAGGATTGAAAAATTCAAACTACTTTCTGCAATATATGTCCTCAATTATTAGTTTCGTAGTGATAGGTTACTGGTTACCAAAGTCATATCATATTGATATGGCTATAAGTTTTTTAACTAGTAAAAAAAATCTTTATCTTTTAAAATGTTTTATGTTACACAATTAAAATAAAATTAAAACTTTGAGGTCATGGGAAATCTTTATACCTCCCTCTCAATTTTGGTGTGAACCTCAAATGGCTATAAAACAAAAAAGTCTTGGGGGAAAATTAAAAAAACAAACAAAAAACAAAAAACTTGAGGCCAATAGTACTTTTCTAGAGATGCCATGAATTTTTTTTCAATCATTGAATGTTGGGAAGTTATTCTCAGAAACATTTTTTAAAAGTATGTATGTGTGGGGGGGGGGTGTCAAAGCATTTCAACCAGAGACAAAACATTTTGTGGAAATCCTTAAAAAATACTATTATGAAAAATTATTTTGAAAATATTAAATTGTTACTAAAGCTTCATGGAAAAAGACAGATGCTCTGGAAAACTTTTCAAGCACTTAGAATTTTACAGTGATACAGAAGTTACCTAACATTCACTACAGATAGTATTACCTGCTTAATTTACTATTGTTTTTCTTTCTTCCTTCTTTCCTTTTTTTTCTTTATTTTTTAAACATTTTTGGTGCGTTCTAGTTTTACATAATAATGGAATTCATTGTGATATATTTGTACATGGACATAGCGTAAATTGTTCTGTTTCATTCCCCCCTCGAGCCCCTTCCCTTCCTCTCCTCTCTCCCAAATCCCCTTTCTCTACTCCACTGGTCTTAACTTCTATTTTCTTGTGGTCTTTTTCTCCCTTTTTTTCTTTCTTTTTTCCTTCCTCCTTTCTTTCTTTTTTTCTTCCTCCCTCCTTCCCTCCCTCCCTCCATTCCTTCCTTCCTTCCTATCTACTGCATATGAGAGAAAACATAACCCCTGACTTTGTGTCTGGCTTATCTCACTGAGCATCATGTTCTATCCATTTTCCTGTGAATGCAATAATTTCCTTCTTCTTTATGGCTAAGTAAAACTCTACTGTTTATATATACTACACTTTATTCATTCATCTACTGATGAACACCTAGGTTGGTTCCATAAGTTAGCTATTGTGAATTGTGCTGTTATAAACATGGGTATTCATGTGTCACTGTAGTATGCTAATTATTTAGGATAAATATGAAGGAGCGTTATAGCTGGGTCATGTGGTGTTTCCATTTGTAATCTTTCTAGGAACCTACATATTGATCTCCATAGTGTTTGTACTAATTTACAATTCCACCAATGGTATGTAAGTGTACCTTTTTCCCACATCCTTACCAGCATTTATCATTTTTTGTATTTTTAATGGATGCTGTTCTAACTGATGTGAGATGAAATCTCAGTATAGTTTTGATTTGCATTTCCCTGATTGCTAAAGGTGTTGAACATTTTTTTCATATATTTTTTGTCCATTTGTATTTCTTCTCTTGTGGAAATGTCTATCTTATCCATTTTACCATGTATTGATTGGATTATTTGTTGGGTTTTTTGTTTAATTTTGGTGTTAAGTTTTTTGAGTTCTTTATATATTACAGATATTAATCCTTTGAGGATGAGCTGGCAAAGACTTTCACTGTGTATGCGGTCAATCTTCATGCTCTTAATTTTTTCCTTTGCTATGCAGAAGGTTTTTAATTTGATGCCATCTCATGTATTAACCCTTGTTTTTATTTCCTGGGCTTTAGGAGTTTTATTGAGGAAATTGATGCATATGTCTGTATGTTGGAGTGACAAACCTGTGTTTTCTTCTACCAATTGTAGTTTCTGGTCTAATTCTTATGTCTTTACCCACTTTGAGTTGACTCTTTTGCAGAGTGAGAGACAGGGATCTGGTTTCATTCTTCTACATATTGATATCTTGTTTTCCCAGCACCATTTGTGAAAAAAGCTGTCTTTTCTCCAACAAATATTTTTGGCACCTTTGTCAAAGATCATAAGTTTGTGTCTATGTGGGGTTTTCTCTGAGTCTTCTATTCTATTAATCTTTATGTCCATTTTTATGCCAGTATCATGCAGTTTTTGTTAGTAGCTTTTTAATATAATGTGAGATTGGGTACTGTGATGCCTTCATCCAGGCTCCTATTATTAAGAATTCCTTTGGCTATTCTGGGTCTTTTAGTCTTCCACATAAATTTTAGAATTTTTCCTCTAGTTCTGCGAAGAATGGCCTTAGTATTTGGGAGGATATTGCAAATATCACTTTTGGAAATATAGTCATATTTTTTAATTAATTCTGCCTATCCAAGAACATGGGAGATCTTTCCATCTTCCAGTGTCTTCTTCAATTTTTTTCTTCAGTGCCCTATAATTTTTGTTGTAGAGGTCTTTCCCCTTGGTTAGATACATTCCTAAGTATTTTATTTGTTTGTTTGATGTTGTTGCAAATGAAATTGTTTTCCTGAATGCTTTTTCAGTGGATTCATTATTTCTGTATAGAAAAACTACTGGTTGTTGTGTGTTGATCTTGTACCTGCTACTTGGCTGAATTTGTTTATCAGCTCTAAAAGCCTTTTGGTGGAGTTTTTGGGGGCTGAAGGAGGTCTTTTAAGTACAGAATCATATAATCTGCAAATAGTGTTAATTTGCCTTCTTCCTTTCCTATTTGTATCCCTTTTATTTCCTTCTCTTTCTTTCTTGCTCTGACTTAACTTTCAGGTACTATACTGAATAGGAGTGGTGAGAGTGGACAACCTTGTCCTGTTCCTGATTTTGAGGAAACACTTTATTTCCCCATTCACTGTGATGCTGGCTTTGGATTTGTCATATATTCCTATTGCTTTTTTTTTTTTTTTTTTTTGTAAAATGGTTTTCCACCAAGCAGCACTAAACAAAGACGAAAACCAAATACTCCTCAGATCAGCTCATGTTCATTTTGCCTAATAAAAATGACAAAACAGAAATAATAACGGGAATGGGAACTTTAGTCCTGCCATAGACATTTCAAAACCTGTGATATCTTGGTCTGCAGCTATTTGTCCTTTGGTTATATTTTTTATTTAAAGAGAAAAAAATACATACGTTTTCCCTATGCTTTAAATTTATTTTTGAGCCGGGTGCGGTGGCTCAGCCTGTAATCCCAGCACTTAGGGAGGCTAAGACTGGAGAATCGTGAGTTCAAAGCCAGCTCAGCAATGACGAGGCGCTAAGCAACTCAGTGAGACCCTGTCTCTACATAAAACACAAAATAGGGCTGGGAGTGTTGCTCAGTGGTCGAGTGCCCCTGAGTTCAATCTCCAGTACCAAAAAAAAAAAATTATTTTTGAATGACAATCTTTAAATTCACAAAATAAATGACAACAAAAAAGAATATATTTTTGATGGATTCTTTTTCACAAGGACTTGAGTAAGAAGAAATACATACTCAATGCCTTTCTGGGAAATGAATGAACTGTAAAGCAGAATAACCCTTGTCTTACCAGATGAAAGTAGAAATTATATTTTTGACCTTTACAATACTCTAAAGCCAAGAGCTAGCATACTACAGCATTGGTCCAAATCTTCCCACCCCTCACTTATTTTCATAAATAAAGTCCTATTATAACATAATCACATCCATTCATTTACAAGCTATGGGGCTGGTTTTGTACTATAACTACAGGGATGAGTTGCTGTAGAACCCATACAGCTCACAAAGCCTAAAATATTTATTATCTGTTCCTTTACAGAAAAAAAAATGCCCTCACCTGCTGTGAATTTTTGTCCCTTTCTTTCTCCTCTTGCAGATGTCAGTAACTAGTAAGAAAAGACATAGCCCAGACTCATATGGCAAGAAGTAGAAAATAACACATTTTTTTCCTGGATTGTGCAGACGATATTTCTGGGTCCTTGCCGTTCTTATACATCGTGAAAGGCCCAGGAATCAAAAACTATTTATGGTTCTTCAACACCAGGGTCTTTCTGCCACAACTCTCTGATTAAAAGCAAAGATAGCAGAATACCCCCCACCAATAAAACTGAATTTTTAACTGATAGAGACACTAAGGTTTGTTTAGTGCATCCCTGTCAGCTACTGATAAGAAAACTGACTTATATTTCCATTTAAAGACAGAATAAACTAATGAAGATATAAAAATAAGTGCTCATGAAAATTGAAAATTTGGGTCAAAATATCCAAATAGCACTTTCTACTTGTACATCTTCCATCACACTTAATATGTTTTAGTTTCAACAATGCACATGAAACAATAACAAAAAACATTTAAATAAACACCTCTAGAATTTTCAGTGAATGGTAAAATATAAGAGCTACACTTTGGTTCCCTTTTATCCTCCTCAATGTCCTTCTACCTACATGGAATCATCAACTTCAATATTTTGGCCACAAAAAGGGATCAGGAAATTCTTGGTGTCTATCACTATTACAGCAGCAGGAGAAAACACACCCTTTTCCCTACTTACCAGACTTCCAAGGAGTGTCTACAGTGTTTAAAGCTGACTGAATATAGTTTTGGACCGAGGAAGTACCTATGTCTAGTGTTTGTCATTGCTTGCCTATTTCTCTGGTCTATAAAATACTTCAATGACTCTACACATGGAAGCTGACTTTCAGCATCCTTTCAACTCTGGTCACTGAGATCAACAGGTGCCACTGTAGGTCATTCTCTAGAGAACCATCTACCATCTCTATTCCACGGGCAGGTTCTTACATGAGTCGTAGTTTCAGAGTTTATGGTTATTACTCTCTGGGGACATCTGTCTGCTGGGTTTATTTTTTCCTGATGTACCACATCATAAATTCTACTGCCAACAGCACTTTAACTCCTCAAGATTTTGTTTTCTGATCTTTTAGTCACTTTACTGCTTTATTTCTGTTAACCAAAGAAAGTGGAGAAAATCAGTAGCAATTCCACACTCCACAGGCCATATACATAGCATAACCTGACTTGATTCCATTACACGTTCTTGCTCTTTGTCAGCTTTAAAATACTCCCATTTCATGAGAGGATTCTCTTGTATATATATGTATAACAGAGCTGCACTGAAATTTTCCATGAGTTGTGAATACGCTCAGAAAACCTTTCGAGGAAAATGTGGATTAAAGCAAGTGGATTATATGGATCTAATCAGTTGACAATAACCAAATTCATAATTGATTTTTACTACCAAATATAAAAAGTAAAAAAATATAATGTCAAATATAAAAAAGCCTTAAAATAGCTTTTTTCCTGACAAAAACATCAAGCCTATTTCTATTTTTGTTTCCAATAATATGTAAGTAAATGTACTTCAGAATTTTAATTTTCAGATAGTATATGGTTACCATATAGTCATAAAAAATTGCAGTGATGAAGACATTATTTGTCTAATAAATTTTCAATCCTTTTTAAGGAAAAATTATTCAGGCCAGACAACTATTGTCAAACATCTTTTAACATGTTTTCAACACTTACCATGGCTCACTTTCAGGCATAAACAGACCCTTCCAAACAAAGCATGGAAAATTTAATCCACAGAGAGTCATATTATCAAAACTATTAGACTGGATTATTTTCTAGGATGTCAGCACTGACATTAATTGCTTTAGAAGGTGACTTGAATGGAAACACATAGAGTCTACAAATGTCTTCCTCATCCTCACAGAGAACTTTTATTTCGTTCATGGAATGATTAGCACGTTGCTCTGAGGGGGCCCCTTTCTCATCTTGGATGGGCATTTCTCATCTTGTCAGTTCATTAGCATAGCAGCCTAGGTCAGCAGAACACCAGGGGTCATTTTAATGATGAATTGGAATCTCTGCTTGGACAGTTTAACCAATGTTCATTCCCGAGTAAGGGCTGCTACCAAGTAGCTTCATTTAGAGTGGCTTTAATAGGGCTCTTTCATTTAGGGAAGTTCAAATAGTTTCCCAGGGCCTGTAGTCAAGAGGGGCTAAACACAGGCCCAACTCACCCAAGCTGTTGTGTCTGGAGTAGTTACGACAAGCCAGCCTCCAGCACTTCACCACACACATTCAAGTACAGCTCTCACGACATCATTCTTCAAGCAGCTTTGCTTAAACCAAGTCATAATCTGAGCATCTCTGATCTTGGGCTTGTTTCATATTTTACATTTTAATATGTCTTGCTTTATAGACAGAGATTCTAAATGATATATCCATTTAATTCATTGTCATAATTATGACCTATGTTAATGAAAACTTGTAAAGATTATGTATCATTTAACAATTTTCACTTGATTTGGTATCTATTTATTATGTTAGAACAAAGGGTTATCAGTCTGATGCTCTCTCATTTTTTCCTTAAAACACTACAGGAGAGGCAATGAGCAGGGCAAGTAGTTGTATGTCCCGGCAACAGATAGAGCAGCACTGTGGGATCAATGACATCTGACTTGCTGACGTGACTGCAGGCAGGGGAAGCAGCACACAGAATCATGAACTTCCATAATTACATCCCTTTAGACGTTCCAGCATGATATAGTGCAGAAAATAGAAAATAGATAGGCCTGCCCAGAGAGTCTACTCCAAAAAAAAATGGAGGAATCAATGTTCTTGAGCAGATCTTAAACTCTAAATAAAGAAGTTTGGGTGAGATAGCAAGAGAAGAGCCATATTTTTAAACAAAGAATTGGCATGATAAAAGCAGTCCCTTAAGGAGCAGGGTCTGCAAGACCTATGCATGTGGAGCTCCAAGTGTACTATTGCTTGGGCTTCATAGATTAATGGGATCTCAGTTTTGAAATTCAGTAAACACCACCTTCAGTGAGATAGTCCCTGACCACTCTGTCCAAATATTCAACTTTGCCTTCTTCTGCACCTTAACCTTCCCTGCTGTATTTTCCCCTCCTGCACAGTTATCATTTTCCAACAGTATACATTTTATTTATTTACATTGTTTGTGTCCCACCTTATCTGCTAGAATGTAAGTTCTGTAAGGGCAGGGATTTTGTTAGTTTGATTCACTACTAGAACTTTAGCACCTAGTACACTGCCTGGCGCATAGTAGCCACTAAATGATGCATGCTACATGAAAAAGTACCTGCTCTAGACCTAGTTTTGATACTGGAAGTAAAAAAAGAGAGACAAGGATCCTGCTCTCATGGAGCTACTAGAAGAGACCAAAATAAATGTGTGTAATTCCAAATGGTGCTATGTGCTCAGATAAAAACACAACAGGGTCAGAAGAATATATAACAGCAGGCAGAATGTTTTTCTGTTTCATGCATTGAATACTCAACAATAGTAAACACTTCATTTTAAGTTAATTATCTCTGAACAATATGCACTGGTTTTCAACATCAGTTACATTTCTGGGAAAGGGCACAGAAACAGAGCACTTGCAAAGGCCAAGACCCTGACTATGATAGATTTTTAAACTGAAAACCTCAGGCCCTATAGGAAATAGTGCTGTTTCCTTGTTCTAGTCAACAAGACCATTCCTAACCATTGCATTCAGCCACCATGTAGGATGGGAATGTGCTTTAAAAAAAATTGTGGGCTGGGATGTAGCTCAGAGGCAAAGCAGTTGCCTCACAAGGAAAAAAATCATTATCATAAAATGAGATTTTCAGTTTAATTTTTTAAATAGATTTATTTTTAATTGATACATAAAAAATATACATTTTAATGGTGCAACTTGTGATGTTTCAATACATGTATACATTGTGTGATCAATTTGATTTTGAAAGGTCACATCCCATTCAAGTCATTTAGACCAAGTAAGTGTCTTCAAGAAGCTCTGACTGGTGATGGACACCCAGAGGCAAGCCAGCGACAAGACAGGCTGGACCAAGGCCTCTTCTCAAAAACACAGACTGATATGGACAGAATAAGTACGATCAAAAAGCACGATTTTCAGACTAACAGGGGTTTTATTTTTTAAATTGATTGAGAGAAAATGAAAATATAATATGGGCAAACTCTTGGCCATTAATAAGTTCCTATTTCTGGACCTACATTTATTACATTATAAGACACTGAAGTATTTATAGATAAAATTGAAGAACTTTTATTAACAAACACTAATAAGTCTTGAAAAAGTATAATGGCTGCCAAATGATCAAAGAGAAGAAAATACTCTGATTGTCAAAAAAATAGTAAAATAGGGAGTTCTGGACCTTGTACACGGATAAGCTCAAAAACAATTCCTAGAAATATTTCAGACAAAATATTAAGCCAATGGTTTATAATAAATGTCAACAAACAACTGTGGTTACTAAAGAGCTGTACAAGTTTGCCAAGAGCAAGAAACATTAAGTGATGTTTATTTCTTATTTGGATAGGTTTACCAGCTTTGCTATATCAGGGCAACAGAATAAGTAAAACATCTTAATTTCAGGAAACCTTTGGAAGTATTTTATAGATTCCTTGAGGAGTAAAAAGAAAAAAATTAGGCAGGATGCTAGTATAGTCCTGAGACTACATACCTGGTATGACTTTTCCAGAAACAAGCCACAGTACTTATAAGAAAATCCTGAAGACAAGTACAGGACATGTAGAGGTTCTTAGAGTAGGGAGTTGGTAGTTCATGCTAGGAATAAAAGAATAAGCATAATATATAAAAATAATAGATAGAAGACTTTTCAGAAATCCAAGTAAGCAAAATCAATTCATTTTAATTTACTTTAAAATCGACCCAAATGTGTCCTTTGATTCTTTTAAAAGAATGCAACTTTAAGCTGCATCAATACTCTCAAGGAAGAGTAGTGATAAACAAAAGCACATCTTTAATGCTTTTATGCTTAGTCATTCAGTCATGTATATCCTGTATACTCTATATCATAGAAAAAAGATTTGAGGATATTAACAAAATATATATACTACAAGTGGATAAAATAATCTAAGGTCTGTCTTCCTACTGAACTGAAAACCCTGTCAGAGTACAGACAATATCTGAGTTCCTAGTGCCTGGTATAGTAGTATCTCTAAATATTTATGACTAGTAGAATACAGGGAAGATAAGGTAATGATAGACTAGTAAAGAGAAGTCAAGAATGGAGTTCACCATAAATGCATACATGGATCCAAGTCATCCATTAACATGGATTACGGAGTCACCTCTGAGCTTCCTAACAACCCAGGCAAGGAAACAAATACGTTAAAGATTGCTGTTTCACACTAAAACTTGTTCATTTTTTCCAGAAGCAACATGACACGAATTCTTGTAATAAAATACTGACAGAAATTTCTCATGGAGGCCTCACTGAGCAAATGCAAAGTGAAATACTAAGAAACTCTTAAAGTCGAGTGAGTTGGCTGGATACTTTCTCCTCCAGGTAGTGGCAGAGAGCTGGGGTGTAACTCAATGAAAGAGCACTGCCATGGCACTGAAAAAATACTAGAAATCAAACACAGGTTGATTCCTTTAGGGACCAAGGTAGGGAGGCCCAGTGCTCAGGTTTGCTCCAGGCCCTATGGTGTAGTAGGAAAAGTAAAGAAAACAAGTGACTGCATATGCTGAGATAGTCCTTTTTGAAATCAAACTTTTGCTAATAGCTGGGCCATGGAAAGTTTGAACTTGTGTTTCCTGGCAAGAATCAACAGTGCAGCTATTTTAT
>CM053406.1:74909373-74920924 GCA_028644305.1 Xerus rutilus | reverse complement strand
ATAAGAGAGCAATTACAAGTAGCAAAAGATTAAGAAAGAGCTAGAGATCGTGAAAAAAAAAAATCAGAAATTCTTGAAATGAAGGAAACAATAAACCAAATAAAAAACTCAATAGAAAGCATCACCAGCAGACTAGATAACCTGGAAGACAGAACCTTGGAAAATGAAGACAAGATATATAATCTTGAAAATAAACTTGACCATACAGTGAAGATGATAAAAAATCATGAGCTTAATGCAATGAATTTTCCAGCACAGAGAAAATACTTGGAAAGCTAGCTAATATTATAATCACTGGCTTTTTCCTATATGAGGACCTAACAGAGACACAAGAACAAGTGAACTGTTTTATATTTTTAAATGCTACATGGGAGAAAATATTACACTTTTACAGTGGAAACATCTTTTTAAGAGTTTTCTTGCCACAAACTCTGTTAATTGTGGCAGTTTTCTCCACAAACACATTTATCTAGCTAAAAGTGACTCAGTGGTACATGTGTTCACAATAACCATTTATTTCTGTCTGGTGACTAATGAAATGGATTTTTATTGTTGTAGCTTTGTGGTAAATGTGTCTGATGACAGTGCTCATGGTTTTATAAGCTCTTCTCGCAATGTCTACATCTGTTGAGTGGAGCATTAGGCAGGGATCACTCCAGGTCTGACAGAGTTGCTTCTCTGCCTTCCCTCTGGGGATAAAATTTACGAACTTAAGAACATGTCTGAGGCTGTGTAACCAAATTCCAATGACAATTTAAAGCTAATGTTAATGTCCTGTATTTTACAAAGTTGTCGAAACCTAAAGGGAGTGAGCATTTACGTACATTTTATTTATTAGGCTTATTGATATCTTGTTTCAACCAATAAGCAAAAACACCTTATAATGTAAATATTATCCTCCCCACCCCCATTTTACCAAATGGCCAGAAAAAATTGTGTGAGATAATATACCAAGTACAAAACAGAGCCATGATTTCTACCCAGACCTTGCTGACTAAAAGACATCCAGCTACTTCTCGTTCTCTTGGTTCTTTCAAGATTGACAAATGCATTTGCCACTACCCAATGAAGCACTAAGGTCTAAGGCTTGTTGTGGTCCCCTAATCTTCCAGTGATGCTTCTAACACTTTTACCTAGAATAGTTAATTTCTTTTTTCATAAAGAGATTCAGTTGCACTTGGGCGTGGTGGCATAAGTGGCTAGGGAGGCTCAGGCAGGAGGATAGAGAGTTCAAAGCCAAGCAACTCAGTGAGACTCTGTCTCTAAATAAAATACAAAATAGGGCTGAGGATGTGGCTCTGGTTCAGTGCCCCTGAGTTTAATCCCGAGTACCATAAAAAAAAAGAGGGAGGGGGAGGGAGAGAGAGAGAGATATCCAGTTACAAAGTTATCACAAAAGGGTCTATCAGTTTAGACCACTGGATATTCTTTGTATCAGGAATTCTAAATACTATTTTACAAGCAATCAACAGCCAAATTCATGGTGTGAATAGTCAAGTGTAAAGTTTTGTCTTCTAGTCTCAGCTCACATTGTTCAGGTAAGCATCAATCTAATTAAAGTAAATTCCTCTATTTCCAGGTTAGACTATTGTGGAAAATTTTGCTGTGGCTATTTTGATTTCATTAGCATGAGGTTGCATGTTTTGACATTTCATGTCCTGTCTTCTTGCAAACAATACTATTTGAAGTGCATTTCTTTTCTGTTGGTTAACATCTTGCGTTCCAGGTTACTTTCAGGGGCTGGGGTTTAGCTCATTGATAGAGCAATTGCCTAGTACCTACAAGGAAGGCCCTATTTCAATCCTCAGTACCAAAAAAAAATTAATTTTAATTTATTTTATTTTAGGCCTTCAAATGCGAATTGTTCATCATATTGAAAACAAACTCTTCATTTAATGAAAGTGAAAGATATTATTAGGAAAATTTTCATCAAAGGGGTCATTTCTAAAATTGCCCACCCACAAGTAATAGAAGGAGTACACTATCAATATTAGTAAAACAGAGACTATCTTGGGTATGTGCTCCTCCTGCTGTGTTAGAAAGACTCCAGACTCAAACATATCATGCTAAGCATTTGGATGATTATTTGAATGTATGGTCAAATACCCAGGTTTTCCCAAACATCTGGTTGTTTGACACCTTCTAGATAGAACATATGCATATTTGCTGCTTATGCTTCATGTAGCAAAGCAAACATGGATTTGCTTTCCTTGCATAGTGAATCAGTTCCTGAAATGTGTACAAATCCAATTTAAGCAGAGCTAATTATATCTTAAATACACTAGTAGAGCTTAGATTTTCACTAGAAAATCTGGAGTGAATCCCTTTGTAAAATGAAGAGTTCCCTCGAATAGCTAAAACAACTACATAATTAATCTGTGCTACATGTTTGTTTTCTTTTTTAATTGGATGCATGTGGTTTTTTTTAATTGCTAGGTAACTGTACACTATATAACATGGTACTGAAGAACTAGAGACATTATTGCCATTTCCTGACTAGTATTAGATAGGGAAAGGGAGAGAGAAATCAGCCACAAACACATTTGCCAGTCCTTGCAAAGTAGGGAATGTGCATATGGAATTGTACTGATTTGATGTAGAATGTGATTACCTTAGTCTTTACATTTAAAGTTCCTGGTATTAACATTGTAAGAGTGGATAATAGAGTGTAAGGATAAGAATCCATTCAAGGGTAGTAAATCTTGTGTTTGTAAGAGAAATGATTATGCGATATTAAGCAATCACATATGAGAAATGAGTGATGCTTCTTTAGGTTTCTCACATCCCTATAATTTACTATAGAAAACTCTCAGAATATCCCAATGAACATTGAAAACTGCAATTATTTTCCTTTGCTTTTTCTTTCATCAAGGAAAATGCAAATAAGCTTAAAGTGACTCATGGAGACTAACGACTCTCATCAATCTGCTGATGACTGAAAAGAAAAGGCAGGAGTAGTTAAACACCTACACTGAATCTTAACTGAGGGATAATAATATAGTAAGTAAGTTTCTCTGTGAAAAGTACTTTAGATGTTAGAGCGAAGAGTTGTTTAAGTTTAAGAAAATGAAATTGTATATGACAAAGGCAAGGACTGGCACTGCTGCCTGGTCCTACACTGTCAGATCACAGTCTTGGTCACGCAGCTGTCCCCACTGAGACCTGGACATCGTAACCAGGTGAAGTTCCAGCCCTAAGACAAAAAAATAAACAAACAGAAATTCCCTGTGTATAAAGGTGTGTCATTCAAGAGCCAAGTGGTGGGAGGGACAAACTTCATTGAGCTTAGTGTTGGTGGTGCTTACAGTGTACAGAAGTCTCCTTTATGAAAGCAAGCCCTTGACTTTGCCTCCACACCAGCAAGGACAAGCATGATGAGCTGACCTTTTTCTACTTCTTCATTTTGAAGGGGTCCTTCATCCATGTTTCAAATACACTGATGCTTTGTTGTCTGCAGCATGTGTTTGGGACCATGAAATAAACTGTCTATGTTGTGCCACCTCAGGTAGAAGGGGCAGTCTTAAGCAGCTTCCCTTGTATTTTGCTTTTAAATTTAATTGTATTGATTTTTTTTCTTCCCAATTAATGATCTTGATTACTCCCAAAGAGAACTTTGCATAATATATTTTAAAGCCTTTTTTAATATTTGCATCCACATTTATGATGCAAATATTAATATCTAACCAAATGGTCTAGTCTATCACAGACCTTCTCTGCAATGTTTGTTTCAATGATGAGCAGCCCAGCAGACATCCTTTGCATAATCAATGAGTCACCCTCAACCAGGTCTACACTGATGCTTAGCTCCGTTTGAGCTCCACAAAAGTATATTCAGCTGAGAGAGAGAGGAAAAAGGTAGGTTGGTAATCTTTAGAAGATTGCTTTAGAAAAAAAAATAACCAGAATGCAAGACAGTTGGCAATAGGAAGAACACTCTCCCCTTATTACCACTCCATCCTTAAATCACTCTCACCATTGGAAACTCCAAAAACACCTCCTCCTTCCAAGTATAAACTCTTTCCTCTAGCTTTCCTTAGCACTGTCTATTTTATGTTATATTTCTTTTATTATTCATTTATTTAACAAGATTTATGCAGTTCCCATTATGGACAAAGCCTCTTTTAGGAGCTGAAGATATAGCAATGAACACAACAGTCAAAAATCTCTTGTCCTCATAGAGATCACATTTTTGTGGGGAAGTTATACAGTAAACAAGCAAATCAATAAATTAGGAATTACAAGTAAAAGGAAAGCAAGAAAAAAGTTGAGATTATGAAGGCATATGTCATAGTCTGTTGAGAAAAGTCCACTGAAATGGGCAGCATTATAGCAGAGCCTGGAATGAAGGGAGGCAACAAGGTTTGCAGAGATTAGGAAAAAAATTCTGGGCAGATGGAGCTTCAAGGAGAAAAGCCCTGGGCAACGATGTACGTGCTGTGACAAGGAGAGACAAGAAGACCACAGCAACTGAAGGAGAATACGCCAGAACAAAGAGTATGGAAAAATGAAGCACCTACTGGACTGTAAATTTCTTGCCAATAGAACCCAAAGTTGATTTAGTGTCAGCATTTAATACAGTGGTATTGGGTAGCAATTGCCAATAGATACTTGATGAAAGAAGATATGCAATTTTAAATTAGCCAATATTAATATTGAGATCATTATAGTGTCATGGTTGTGGCATTAAAGTTACAACAAGCCAGACATGGTGACGCACACCTACAATGCCAGCAGTTACCTCTAGAGGCTGAGGCAGGAGGATCACAGATTCAAAGCCAGCCTCAGCAACTTAGCAAGGCCTTGTCTCAAAATGAAATATAAAAAAGAGCTGGGAGATAAACTCCATGTTTGTATAAATATGTGAAAATATACTCTACTGTCATGTATATCTAAAAAGAACAAATAAAATTTAAAGGGGGAGAGTTGGAATGTGGCTCAGCGGTGAAGTGCCCCTGGACTCAATACCTGGTACCAAAAAAAAATAGTTAAAACAAGATGTAGCACCTGACTTTACAATGAACTAAGCAGGGAAGTTATAAGGTGGATGCCATGTAGGAACAGTTGAAGTCATTCCTACAAAACTCAGTGGAGCCCTAAACCAAACAAACAGGCATGAACAAAAATAAGGTCATGCACTAGAGCAATATAAGCAGGTTGAAGGTTAAAGCTAAACTGTAAGTCTGTCTCATTGATCTGTGTTTTACAGAGAGTCGGGAGGGCTTTTCTCTTCAGAATTGAATTATTCTGCCCCTTTGGTTACTATCTAGCTGCAGGTCACTTGCCTCCTGTTAGACAAGCTGCTTATCTTCTGTGTGGCTCCATCTCCTTGTTGCCCCTGTGGTTGAGACCCACCATCATGCTCTGACCTGTGTATCCAGACTAGATTCCCAAGTTAGTCTCTGATCCTATGAAGTTCCATCAATTTTTGGTTATTTCCTTGAGTCCTGCATACCCTCTTCCCTAATTTCTCTAGGCCTAGTTCCTTAACTCACTGTGATTTTAATTCAAATACACATTAAGTGCTTCCCACATTCCAGTCCCTGTGGTGGGGACTGGAGTCACAAATATGAGCAAGACATTGCCTTGCCCTGGAAGAATTCATTATCTAAACCATGTTACTATTTACAACTTCTGATTCTAGAGAAAATCATGGGTTTATAAAAAAATTATAAATGATGAAATCAGGAAATGAAAAAGAAATGTCTACCATTTTAAAAAATTCCTTAAGACATATTCATGCAGATAGACCTATCTCATCATCATTTTCTCCTGAAGACTACAAATAAGATGATTTTAAAAGCTATTTTTTCCATATAGATTACTACTAATAATAATCATGTTCATATATTAAATATTGGTTTGGCACTGTACATAACCAACAGCTAGGTAGGGTGGGTTCCACTGTTTCTCCTGCAGACATACACCAGAGTCACAATTAAGGTGAGAAGACACACCAGGCCTCTGCAAAGTAGATTAGAGAAGAATTTTCCAAGCTATAAATGGCAGCTTGACAAACAACATTACAGGCTGGATTCAATGAAAATGCTGCAGACCTGGCCTCCTCCAGGACGATAAATCACAATGAATCCACAGACCATTACTGGAAAATGGAGAACAGAAAAGAGCCTGTGCAAGAGTTACAGGCCTCCAGTCTTAGCTCACAGAAGACTAATTGAGGAAGATATAGGGCTGCAAAATGTCAGCAATATGGGAAAACCTGGAAAGCCCTCCTTGTAAAAGAACACTGAAGAACAGCTTTAACAAAGAAGTGGAAACTGCAGGAAGTAACAGTCCTCAGGGAAGGCCTTGAGTATGCATGGAAAGTGGCTGCAGGGCAGGAGGAGGACTAACTCTGATTCTCATTTCCTACCCCTTACTCTCCAGATCATTATTTTTTCAAATCACGTGGAATCAAGAACAAACGAACATCAAATGTAACCTTAAAAGAAAGATAAATTCTGTCAGGCATGGAGGCACACACCTGTAATCCTAGCAGCTCAGAGGCTGAGGCAGAGGGTCGCAAGTTCAAAGCCACCTTCAGCAACTTGTGAGGGCCTGGAGCAAATTAGCAAAACCCTGTCTCAAATAAAATATAACAAGCCGGGCACGCTGGCGCACGCCTGTAATCCCAGCACTTTGGGAGGCTGAGACAGGAGAATTGCAAGTTCAAAGCCAGCCTCAGCAACAGCGAGGTGCTAAGCAACTCAGTGAGATTTTGTCTCTAAATAAGACAAAATAAGGCTGGGGATGTGGTCAAATACCCCTGAGTTCCCGGTACCAAAAAAATAAAATTTAACAAGGGCTGAGGATATAGCTCGTGGTTAGGCATCCTGGGTTCAATTCCTGGTCCCAAAAAAAGAAAAGAAAAGGAAATGATAACGGGAGGGCTGTTATGCAAAAGAGAAGCTGGTGAGCATTCCCATTATCTTTGAATTAATGAATATTCACTGGAGAAGTTGTGAGTTGGTCACACATCTATGAATCTGGAGGGCTTTCTGCCCTGAGCTAGTCAGCTCATCTGCTTCTCTCCAGCAAGCTGAGTCACTTGTCTTTCTGGTCTTGACCTGTATCCCAAAGCAGGGGAGAATTGGATGCCCAGGGTCACTTTTGCCAGACAAGGATTGGCATAAAACTGGCTGAGGCAAGTGGGCTGTGGCAAGATCAGGAAGCTTGTTTGTTTGCAAGATCCTAGAGAGAGTTATAGAGAGCTCTAGGCTGGAGGTCAATAATGTGAAATAATCAAGCAGCCCATTCAGAGGTCCAACACTGTAAGGACAAACATTTCCTTGAGTCATGTCTGCAGAATAAAGGAAATCTTTTTATTATTTTGAGCTCCTCATTGATTCATTCATTCTTCTATTTGCTCATCAGATATTCACTATGTAACTACCAAACATGCTGTGGCCACAGGCATGACACACATTATATACCAGCTGTGCACTGAGATACTCATGTGGTCCCATCCTTGCCTGTAGTGGATCTTAAAAGTATGTTCCTAGTTAAATCAAGTATACAGTTTGCAATATTATGCAAATGCAGGCCTTTACTGCCTTTTAGCAATTGTTAATAGGATAATGATGTCAATGTAACATGGCAGTTTGGAATTTTTTTCCCCTCCAGAATTTTTTTTTTTTCTCCCATTACAGCATCTGAGCGGAAAGCACATTGCCTTAGCTAAGTGCAGCAAGACTGAAGAAGTGGAGGCTTCTCTATTTTGGACACTTCCTCTGCCTTGGAATTTACTTATGAAACCATTCTCCCCAGTCTTTGTGCAGCAGGCATGAACATAAGATGCTAAACAGAAATAATCCATTTTTAGCGTCACTACATTTTGTTCCAAGCTAGCACTTCCCTCTACCTGCAGTCTGTGACAGGGTGTCCTTGACCATAACCCAGCAGCTTTGGACACTTGCTGACATCTAATCCCATCACACCTTCTTCACTTTAAGTGAAGGCAAGGATTACTGTGCATTTTGTTGTTAGAATTTGACATCCCTTTTTAACTGAATTTTATTATGATGATTGTTTTTCTTATATCTCTGTTTAGAAATTCCACATGTTTAGAGTGATTTTTCCTATTTTTATCAATCTTTGTGCTTTTTATGTTTAATTTTGCCTACATCCAGGCTTTCTGCTGGGCATAGTAATGGTCACCTATAACCCCAGTGACTCAGGAAGCTGAGGCAAGAGGATCACAAGTTTGAGGCCAACCTAGACAACTTAGCAAGGCCCTAAGCAACTTAGCAAGACTCTGTCTCAAAAATTAAAAAGTACTGGGGATGTAGCTTAGTGGTAAAGTGTCCCTGGGTTCAATTCCCAGTACAAAAAATAAATAAATAAATACACACACACACACACACACACATACATACACACACACATACATACATACATATATATCTCCAGGCTTTTCAGCAATACAAATATTGCACAGCATCAATGTTTAAATAGATGGGTACATTATGCCTATTCAAAAGCCTACACTGTATTTTTCTTGACATTGGTCTTTTCAAGAGAAAGGGATTAGTAACACAAATTAAGTTTGGGATTGTCATCCTTATGTCAAATAAATCAGAAGGATAAAAGCCTATATCAGATCATGGTTTGGAGTACTATTTATCTAATCAAACTTTCTATGCTCTCCTATCAACCTGTGTTAAAGAAATATTTAAGCTTTAGAGACTTATTCATCAAACATTTAAATTTTTTAAATTAGCCTAAATTTTAATAAGGAAGCTTTTAGGTAGCTTAGATCAAAAAATAATGTTATATGATACTGAATTTAGAAACAAATTTTAAAATGCCATAGAGAAAATTGACAATATTTTTATAAAATTATAAGAAAGTCTAATTTAATAATTTTTAACTTCCCTTTTCACTTTAAGTATTTTGACATCTCAGCATGTAACACCTATAACATTTGGATTATACTATTTTTCCTGTTTTTAACCTACAGTAAAATTCCAAACAATTATCAGAAATAAAAGGGTCGTTTCCTCACCTTGCCACATACAGGCTTCTTATATCCAAGTCTTCCTACGTCTCTGGCCTAATTTCTGTACCAGCTCTCCTTGGATGTTCATGCATGCACTAGTACATGTATGGGTGAATGCATGTGCACACACACATTCACAGTCACATGCTACACTCCAGCAGCACTAAGTCACTCATACTCTACACGCACACTACCTGTGTGCCTTCAGTGATGTACCTTCTAGAGAAGTTCTCGTTCCATTACTTCCCCTTGCCACCTTGATAATCCCTATTCATGTTTAAATTCTCAGTTCATGCCTTCTCTGCTTGAAAATGTTCCCTGATTCTCCAGAAGTTGTTACACTTCTTGTGTGTGTGTGTTCTGAGGTCCAGCACAGCTCAGAAGGAATGGTCTGTAGCAGCAGATGGTCTATAAAAGCATTCATTGCACTCTAGTACCACTGCTGGTTTCCATACGTGTTTGATTTCTACTAGACTGAAAACTACATAAGAATAGGGACTGTATGTTAGTAGTATTTATTTTCTAGTATGTATCACAGTGCCTAGCATATAGAACATAATAAATATGTGAAAAATATTCTGTAGCCAGAATATAAGCTCTCTAACCTGGCCATCTAATCTAAAGAAGTCAGCATGTACTCCTGTTTTGATGTCATTATAGGATTTACCACTACTTGGTGTTTCCTTAAGTATTTGTTATTGCATTTCATTATTGGTTTCTGTCACCAGAATATAAGCACCTTAAGAGTCAGCCCTTGTTATTTGTTCACCACTTTATCCCGTGCCTAAAATAAAATAAATGCCCAGAGCCTGGAAGAAAAGAAATCTGAGGTAAAACTCTCAATTGCATGAAATGAATGACTAGGTCCAGGTTTTGCTCTCCTATACTAAGAGCAAGCTTTTTAATAAATTACTATATAGGTTCATTGCCTCCATGGACACATTAAAATACTCTGGTTTCAATTAATCTTGTAATTTTAGCCATATTAAATTCCAAAAATAATTTTTCACTCATTTGGAAGACCTATAAAGGCAAGTATAATTAAGTAATATGGAACATAAGTTTCAAAATCTAAAGTGAAGTGATTATTTTCTCATTTTTACCTCTTTATTTCATTCTTTCTCATTTTCTTCTGAGTGTAATTTACCCTTCTGAATCTGGGCTAATCTATGTTATTATAGCAAATACTCTTATCTAAAATCAAAGCCGTCTGATCATTAACATTAAAGAATAACAGTATAACATGAGTCTGCAGCCAACATTAAAAATGAACAGGATCATATAACAATAATTACTGCAAAGACCTAGCCAGTTATTCAATACTAACATATTTTAATTAAAAAGTCATTTAGTAATGACTAAGTCATTCACTAATGATCTCTAGAGGAAAAAAAAGTCTCCAAACAGCTTCCTATGATAACATTTTAGATTAGCTAAGCCTAATCAAAGTAAGATGTAGTTACCACTCCCTCCTCCAACTTCATGCAATACTTTATTATATATCACACTTGATGCATAATCACCCATGCATTAAATAAGCAATTCTTGAGTACCTACTCTGTTCTAGGCTCAATGCCTGATCTCATTCCTGATCTTATTCACAAATAAATGAAAGAATCAAGAATAGTAGAATTAGAGGCTATGTGATTCATAAATATGATGGGATAATAGAAATGCATAAAAGAACCAATTCGTTACAAGAGGAAATGATTCATTGTCCACTGGGAGTTGGAAAAATTTCCAGAGGTGGGGACATTTAAGCAGGATCAAGCATCACAAAGATCTGAATCAGTCTGGCTACATTTTAAGGAAGTCATGTAGTTGAACAGAAGCTCAGAAGACTGTTTGAACCAGACTTAGAAGAACCTAGGTTTCTAAGTTCAATAGTGCCCTCCCCCTTTATCTGTAGTTTTGCTTTTGGTGGTTTCAGTTATCCACAATCAACCACAGTCTGAAAGTATTTAATGGAAAATTGCAGAAATAACTCATAAGATTTAAATGTGTGGCATTCTGAGTAACATGATGAAATCTCTGACTGCTCAGGACATGAAAACATCATTTTGTCTGGTGTACCTACAGTGTATCTGCTACTTACCTTTCTTAGTTATCAGATCCACTCTCATGGTATTACAGTGCTTGTATTTCAGTAACCCTTATTTTACTAAATTATGACCCCAAAGCACAGAGCAGTGATACTAGGAATTCAGATATACCAAAGAGAAGTCATGAAGTGCTTCTTGTACGTGAAAGGGTAAAAAGTTCTTGACTTAATAAGGAAAGAAAAAAATCACATGCTAAGGTCACGTGCCTTTCATTTACTTCACTTCATCTCATCACACAGACATTGTATAATCTCAAACCATCACAAGAAAAAAGAGGAGTAGAGAACAAATTCTTTGAAAGAGCAAGGGAGACAGAGCACCACATTCATGTAACTTTCATTACAGTATATTGTTATAGTTGTTCCATTAGTAGTTTTGTTGTTCATCTTTTATTGTGCCTAATTTATTTTTTTAATTAATTTATTTAAATGCATTTCAAGTCATAGTACATATA
>CM053406.1:74896208-74909273 GCA_028644305.1 Xerus rutilus | reverse complement strand
TTATGTATCAGCATCCGCTAATCAGAGAGAACATTCGGCATTTGGTTTTTTGGGATTGGCTTACTTCACTTAGCATAATGTTCTCCAATTCCATCCATTTACCTGCAAATGCATAATTTTATTCTCTTTTATTGCTGAATAATATTCCATTGTATATATGTACCACGCTTTCCTTATCCATTCATCTATTGAAGGGCATCTGAGTTGCTTCCACAGTTTAGCAATTGTGAATGGTGCTGCTATAAACATTGAAGTGGCTGCATCACTGTAGTATGCTGTTTTTAAATCTTTAGGGTATAGGCCAAGGAGTGGAAATGAAACTTTGCCATATATATGCAAGTATAAGAAAACAGTATATATAAGGTTTTCTAATATCTTCAGTTACAGGTACCCAGTAGGAGTCTTAGAACACATTTCTAGGGGGTAAGGAGGACTATCATAAAGTTATTTTTATTTATGCTGTGATGGAAATTGAAAGATCTTCTAGTATGATAACATGCTCAAATTTGGGGGTTTGTTTATTTGCATTTTTTATTAGTTCTAATCAGTTATGCATGACAGCAGAACTTTTTGATTCATTGTGCACAAATGGAACAGAGTTTTTCACTACTCTGGTTGTACATGAACTAGAGTCACATCATTTGTGCAATCATACATGTACCTAGGGTAATGATGTCCATCTCATTCCACCATCTTTCCTACTCCCCTACCCCATTCCCACCTCCCCTTTGCCCCATCCAAAATTCTTCCACTCATCCCATGCCCACTCCATTATGGATTAGCATCCACTTGTCAGACAAACATTCAGCCCTTGGTTTTTTGGAATTGGCTTATTTCACTTATCATGATATTCTCCAACTCCATCCATTTACCTGCAAATGCCATAATTTTATTCTCTTTCATTGCTGAGTAATATTCCATTGTATAGATATACCACAGTTTCTTTATCCATTCATCTGTTGAAAGGCATCTAGCTTGGTTCCACAGTTTAGCAATTGTGAGTTATGCAGCTATAAACATTGAAGTAGCTACATCACTGTAGTAGGCTGATTTTAAGTCCTTTGGGTATAGACTGAGGAGTGGGATAGCTGGGTTAAATGGTGGTTCTATTCTAGGTTTTCTAAGGAATCTGCATACTGCTTTCCATAGTGGGTGCACCAATTTGCAGTCCTACCAGCAATGTATGAGTGTGCCTTTTCCCCCACATCCTCACCAACACTTATCATTGTTTATATTCTTGTTAACTGCCATTCTGACTGGCGTGAAATGAAATCTTAGAATAGTTTTGATTTGCATTTCTCTAATTGCTAGAGATGTTGAACATTTTTCATATATTTTTTGATCAACTGTATATCTTCTGAGAGTGTCTGTTCAGCTCCTTAGCCCATTTGTTGATTGAGTTGTTTTTTCGATGTTAAGTTTTTTGAGTCCTTTATATATCCAGAGATAATTTATATATGAGAGAAAATTCTGATTCCTGGAGGATAGCTGGAATGGAGAAGGAACAGTGGAAGACAGGAAACAAAGTAGGTTGTATGTTGCCCAGAAGCTACTTAATTCTCTGCGCTAAAACAGAGGCAGAGAAGATGAGAGAAAATGCTGAGATTAGGGCACACTTCTGAGGCAAAGCCAACAGACAGAGATGGCTTGTGCGGTTAGATACTAGATGTGAGGGACCAAAAGTGAGGATGCCTAACTATTCTGTCTTTGAAGTGTGGTCAGATAATGATGCCATCAACCAAGACTGAGAACATAGAGCCTTCAATAGGTTCAGAGGAATTCAGGCTGGCTGAAAATACACTAACCTGACTCACTTGGGGACCATCAGGAAGACTGGAAATATTTATCTATAACCCAGGAGATGTGGAAATCTGTTTGTGTAGGTCATGGGTATGTAGGGGAGATGAAGGAAACTTGAGAGGTGGAGAGTGAAAAAATTGGATAAGAAAGTAGCAGCCATCAATATAATAAGCAAACCTCTCTGAAAACAAATCCAACATTAACACTCTTCTTCTTCGTGTCATGCCCCTAGAAACCTAGTGTCAACACCACCTCCATTAACATTTAGACTTATAACACTTCCTCAGGTGCCTCTCAAAACATGGCTTCCCACTTGCATTTCAGCCCTGGCATTTAGCTTGTTAGAATCTCAGTTTATAGCAGTCTTCATCCAAACTCTTGGGATCCTACGTGATAGAAGCAAAATTAGTGTCTCAGATAGTTTTTTCACTCTTGTGTGACTAAAGGATCTGGCCAGAACAATTTTAGAGGAGGAAAAGTTTAATCGAAGGCTCACAGTTTCAGAGGTCTTAGTCCATAGAAGGTCCACTCCATTCCTTGGGGATCAAGGTGAGGTGGAACATCATGGCAGAAGAGTGTGGCAGAGGGAAGCAGCTCACATGATGATCAGAGAGCAGAGAGAGAGACTCCACTGCCAGATAGAAAATATATACCCCACAGCCACGCCCCCAATGAACCACTTCCTTCAGCCACACCCCACCTGCCTCCAGTTACCACTCAGTTAGTCCCATCGGGATTAGTTCACTATTAGGTTAAGGCTATAACCCAATAATTTCTCCTCCAAACCTTCTTGCACTGTCTCACACGTGAGTTTTTGGGGAAACCACATCTAAACCATAACAATTAGAAATACAGTATTATTTCTTTGCATAAGCTATGTATTGTCACTGCACTAAGGACCCACTGAAATTAATTTTTAAAAGCAAATTTTTAAAAAGGGCTTACCAAGAACCATTCTTTAACTTAAATCTAGAATTGAAATCAATGAAGTTTTAAGATGATTGAAATCACATGCTACTGCCCAGTTTCTTGCAAGACAGAGGGACAGACTTCCCCAAGAAATGTAGCACCTTGGAAAGCTTAGTTTAAATATCCAAGGGTGTGTGGGATCAGTGCTTTTTAGGAATCTAGCATCCTCCTCAAAAGTCAGTTTGCTTTCCAATAATCATTGGATCAATCACAATTGCCTCCTAACATATCATAGATAGAAAAAGATCCTGTCTCTTGAGAACCATTCACCTAAGTTTTTCTGAACTGTAAGTAGTCAGCCCTTATCCTTAAACCTCTAGCAAAAGTAAGTCTGATCCAATACCTGAGTAGCAAATGCCAATATAGGAGTTCAGTCACCACCATGAACATATGCATCATAAAGACAGAGTGATGCAGAGGATAAAAATGATTAAACAAACAAGCAAAAGGCCTAAATTTACATATACAAACTCCCCCTTGATATGTTGTCAAACAATATCTGAAGACAAAAAGAAAAATCAAAGTTTGGGATTTTCAGGAGATAGGGGCAGGAAGGCAAAGAAAATTAATTGCTCTGAAAAATCTCCAAGAAAAAAAATCTATCTGAAATGAGGGATTTCTCTTTCTCTTGACTCAGTAATATTCAGATATATAGAGGGATGAAATACAATTTCAACATAATTTAACCTAGCCAGAGCCAGGATTCATTTTTATGTTTCTGTCAACATCCAACAACTTTTCAAAAAATTATAAGATGGAAATTTGCAACCACTATAGTGACTAGCCATTTTTCATAAGACAGACATTTCAGACAAACAAAAACAGTAGGTTCTGTTTCCAACTGACAAACGATTACCATAGAAAATAACACAAAATAAGTTGGCTTATCTGAATCAGGTCCTGGCCTATGAATGTTGAGTGCATTCCATGTGACAAGTCATCCCAGCCTCCTCTCCACAGCACAGTGCTGCTCAGGATACCATCTCCCCTGGGCACTAGAGGATCTCAACATTAGATAATAGTGTCAATGCATGCTTTTCTTAGCACCTTGAGCACACAGCATTCCATTGAGAGGCAGGGAAGAATAGTAATATTTTGTCCCTGACCTCTTTATATGCATCCCCAAAGTTAGACAATAAGAGAATCTCAAAGTTTCTTCTCCCCAACTTTGCCTTGGTTGCCAGAAGAAAGGGAGAGAATAATGTTTTCACAATCTTCATGCTACTGAGAGACTTCTGAACCAGATATTATCAAATTTAGATAAAAAATGATTTTACCCAAACTGTGACAATATAATCAATGCTCTAGATTTCTAGAGTTCCAGAATAATTTTTTTTTCTTTCTCCCCTGTCCCCAGGATGGAACCCAGGGCCTCATCCATGCTAGGAAGTGCTCTACCAGAGGGCTACATCCCCAACCCCAGCAAGAAGAATGTGAGCAATACAATAAGATAAGCAGGCATTGTAGGGTTTTATATTCTACAAATTTATAAATAAAAAAGTCTCAAGTGTTCTGAATTTCCATTTAAATTTATCTTAGAAACTATGTAAAAATGAAGTTTAAGAGGATTCTTCCTCTATGTACTATTTCCCCTTTCTTTACTGCCAATAAACAATATCAAGTCTAACATTGTTCCCCATCTCCTCAAAGCCATTCTTTGGAAGCTTGTCAGTTCAGGGCCACATTGAAGACAAGGACTGAGGAACCGTGGGTTAGCACTTGGCAGTGAGCAGATTCCTGGGTACTAACAATTGTGGAAACTAATGAGGATATGACATATTTTCAAGCTTCTGCTTTTAGCACGTGTGGGGAATGCCTTGTTCTTAGCTTAGACTCATTCCTATTCTCCTGACCAGAATAGACATACATCTAAGTGCTGTCCCCGTTGCCCCTGCTGAGGGGCAAGAGCAGCTGTGAAGTGACAGAGAATCCCAACTGGTTCTGCCTGAGACTTTTGTCCTGGGGCATATGCCTCATTTCCCTCAGTTTAATAAAGGTCAAAATTCTCAAAAGAACCAAGGAGACCCTATAGACCACAGTCCTCTGTTCCCACCTATCTCACCCCCACCCTCTCCCTGACTTAGTCTCCTTCAGCCACCCTGGTTTCCTATCCTTCATTCACACCCCAGAGCTTTTGCTACAACTGATCCCTCTGCCCTGAAGCCTCTTCCATCAAAGAGCTGCTTAACTCACTCCCTTAGCACTTCAATTGCCTCCAGAAAGTTCTACCCTGAATCTCCTATTTAAGACTGCCAGCTCTTCCCAGTACCACTCTTCCATCATTCTCTGGAGTAGTCATCTCTCAGTGTTCTGTAAAAGGTAATTGTTCATTATCTACTTCCTCCACTAGAAGTACCAAGTGGGCAGGGATTTTTCACTCTGGTTACTACTCTATCCTTATAATCAAAAAAGTACCCCACACCTAGAAAGCATGCAATATTTAATGAATGTATTTATTTTATTTAACAGCTATAAAGTGGTTTCTATGTATCAGACATTGGTTTAAATGCCACACAAACATTAACTTGTTAACTTATTTAAAATCTGATAACAACCTTATTAATAGGGATTTTCTTTATTTCTTTTTTTTTTTTTTTTTTTGTACCAGGGATTGAACCAGGGACACTCAACCACTGAGCCACGTCCTTAGCCCTTTTTTGTATTTAGAGACAGGGTCTCACAGTGTTGCTTAGGACCTTGCTAAGTTGCTGAGGCTAGCTTTGAACTCACAATCCTTCTGCCTCAGCCTTTCAAATGCTAGTATTACAGGAGTGTGTCACTGCACCCAGCTAATAAAGGATTTTCATCCCTATTTTTAGGGGGAAAAAGATGAGACAAAATGGTTAGGTTAAATTGTACATACCTCATACTTGTCAGAGTCTCTCCATGCTCCTAATCCCGGCATTCTGCTAAATGAATGAAACAGTGCAATCTCCATTTTCTGCACTTTGTCCTAAGCATCCTACTATGATCAGATCCCACTGTTTGATACTAACCAAGTCTGGTCACTGTGCTGGTCTTCTGCTTCCCTGAACCTTGTAGCTAAGCATCCAGGGACCAGTATTAGGGAAAGAGGCAAATAAGTATATCAACTGAGGCAAGGCTATGTATCTTTTTGTAGACACATGAAAAATATCAGAACAGAATATTCAAATTCAGTGCAAAGAACTAATGAACACAGAGCTTTAGAAATGAGTCTCAAGCCCTTTGAATTAGTATAGACTCTTCCTTCTGGTCCAGCTTGTCATGCTCCTCTTAGGCTGGGGGCTGCCTCCACAGATCACAGGGGCCTTGGAGCTACCTGTGGGGCAGGCTAACACATTTGCATTCTAATTTATGCAGCTAGCTGTAATTTATTGGAATGAAAACCTCAGTGTTTAGAAAATATTTAACATGATTGAAAGGGGGTAATTAGAATTGGGGAGGAGGAATATCTCTTACCAGTTTTCCATTGAGTTGATACTTAGGGAATCTCTGCTAATAAACTGTTGCCAAATAAAGATCCTGCTGGGTTTTCTTTAATTAATGAGATGGCTTGGTTGTAATTATTCCATTAATTGTTTAAATGCAAATAACTGCTATTAAAGATCTTGAGAAATGTTTCCTTTCAAATATGTTAAACTTTCCCCCTTGTCCTTTCATTTCTGTTCTTAATTTTCCTAGTGAATCCTCTTTTAATAAATGGTACAAAAATATGTGTTACCCAAAGTATAGGGGAATTGTTGCGAATTCTGAATTAGTGGAGTCTGAATGGAAGTGATGAATTGTGTTTGTGCTCTTGAAAAAGATAAGATTCCATTGAAACCATAATTACCATGCAAACAAGCAGAGTAAAATAGTGGAAGAATGATAGAATAGGAACTTTTAACAGTATAGACGGTTCATACTCTCTAATGAAATACCACTCTTAGATATGTAAAGCTAGTCTTTGAACACTATGTTCTAGTAACTCACAGACACTCTTTATCATAGGGAGGGTGCTTTAATGTAATTCTATTCCCTGCCTGCAAAGATGTGGACTAGGAGGTAGAAGGAGCAGGGAAGCGTCTCTCTCAGTCCCACACCTACATAGAGATTGTTGGGGTTTCTGTCACCACAAGAGGCTGCGATGAATGCAGCTGCACAGGCAGGTTACCAGAAGTGGGCCTGACCCAATCTCCTCCAGAGAGGATTATGGACTGGCCTGGGAAAAGAAGCCATGATGGAAAAGGGGATGCACATGAGAGGGAAGAGCTGTTTGCTTTCCAACCAAGGGAATTCCCAAAACCTGTTCGTTCAAGAGGAGAATCCACCCCTGTAAATTCCTTGTTCCTTTTTCCTCCAGCCCACCATCCTCACTGACTCTAGTCAGGCTGTAAACTTACTTCCAGTGCACATTGCTACAGGACTTCTTTTGTCTAGATTTTACAAAAGGTCAACTTGACACTACTGTATCATTTTACCTCTATTCAGGCATCCCCGCTGCCTAGGAAATGGTAAGAAGTGCACTGTCTCTCCAGCGCATTCTTCCCTGGAGCAGACTCCTACTTCTAAACAGAGAGTTGGTTTTGCCCAGAGCCTACCTCTTGTTAATGTCCTGTAAAGTCAGTGAGTATGTGCGTCTATATTTCCATGGCTTTGATCTCTAATTGTGTACAGGATGCTTTATCAGTCAAAACCGTGAATCAGTCCTCTCATATGACTTTATACTACTACTTTGGTCTCCAGAGCAAGTGTCAGGTTGCCAGCTAGGAATAAGCCTACAACCCAAATAAAAGAGCAGAAGAGCAGAACAGAGTTTCGAGTTACTGTGACAGATCAGTTCCTTCCTACACTAAGTGATTTTCCAAATCAGTCCAAATGATGGCAATTCATCCTATTGATGGAGGCCATCTCCCATCAGAGGCTGTTTGGCAGGTGCTCATAATGGGTGCAAGTGGGTAGTAGTGTAATAATTAAGATATGTTAATGATGTGAGTTTGGCAGCAATAACATCCCAAGTACTATTATGAGCAAATAAGAGTGATGGCTTCTCTACAAGAGGAATCCTCTCTGCCTACGATAAAAATTAGACATAGCAAGAAGAGTCAATTTCTCTGCAACAAGGAAACTTCAGAAAAACAAATGGGAATCAGAAAGCGGTGTGGTGAATAACACAACAGAGAAATAGATGGTGATTGAAACAATACACACCCCATGTGTGTATTCACCCTTGGATTCTTCTGTCAGAATAATTTACCATTAAATTAAATTGACAAGTATTTGCTAAGTGACATGTCTAATATTTAGGGATAACCAAACTTCACATTCCCAAACACCTGAAAATTCCCAAGTAGTTTCTTGTTTATAATATCATCTCAGTATTTTTTTGGCTTTTTTGTTTTTTGGTTTTTTGGTACCAGGCATTGAACTCAGGGGCACTCGACCACTGAGCCACATCCCCAGCCCTATTTTGTGTTTTATGTAGAGACAGGGTCTCACTGAGTTGCTTAGCACCTTGCCGTTGCTGAGGCTGGCTTTGAACCCATGATTCTCCTATCTCAGCCTCCCAAATTGCTGGGATTACAGGCGTGTGCCACCGCACCTGGCTCAGTTTTTCTTTTTTTTAAACAGTAGGTATAGAAGACATATTTACTCTTAATCTATTGTTTAATGATTCAAATGTATAACAGGCAAAAGAACTCATTACATTAGTTCTAGATTATCTACAAGCAGGCCCTTCATCTTACTCAATTTAAGAGTATACTTGATTTATAGCATAGCCGGTATTGAATAACTTTGATGGATGACTTGAAACAATTAGAGATATAAACAAATATCTTAGAATCATGACAGTTTTCATAAATAATATACTGTAAAAACTCTCATAGTTAATAAAATTGAAACTTTTAAAATAAATAGTCTTGTATGTATTTGAAATTTCTTTGTGGTCTAAATATTTAAAATGATAGAAAACTTCAAATGTTCCATCAGTTTAGAAAATGTATTAACCCATTTTGTTCCATCACTCCAGATATGGAACACCTATAAAAACTTAAACGTAGTATATGATATAAAATTATATAATATATAATGTAGTTAAATAATAAATTATAATATAACATTAATATAATATAATATATATATAAACTATAGATTATGATATCTGATCTATTTTAATGTATCTATGTCAGTCCCAAGAATCAAAAACTTAAGACTTAATGGTTTAATGGAATACTGTTATAATACTCTCCATGTATGTACTGTAGGGATAATAAACTTTTTATGTCAATCTGAGATTGCACTGAGAGCTAAAGTGCACTTTCTATTTGTGTATTCTATTAATAGAGATACCTGGAGATTTTCATTTTTGAATTTTTGTCTCTCCTATTTTTCTTTTTTTTATTGGTTCTCTTTAGTTATACATGACAGTAGATTCCATTTTGACATAGTTATACAAGCATGGATGTGTCTTGTTCTAATTCAGACCCCAGTACCTCTCCTTCCCTTTCCCTTGCCCCACACTCTGCTCCTTTCCCTATGTTGACCTTTCTGCCATTTACCCATAGTTATTTATTTTTATATTAATTTCTTGGGTATGTACATGATGGTGAGATTCACTGTGGTATATTTGTATATGTATGTAGAAAAGTTATGTCAGATTCATTCCACTGTCTTTCCTTTTCCTATCCCCAACACCTTTCCCTTCATTCCCCTTTGTCTACCTCACTGAACTTTTATCCTCCCGCTCCCCTTTTTTGTGTGTTAGCATCCACACACCAGAGAAAACATTCAGCCTTTGGTTTGGGGGGATTGGCTTATTTTTTTCACTTAGCATGATAGTCTCCAGCTCCATCCATTTACCAGCAAATGACATAATTTCATTCTTCTTTAAGCCTCAGTAATATTCCACTGTGTATATATGCCATATTGTCTTTATCCATTCATCTGTTGAAGGGCACTTCAGTTGGCTCCATAGTTTAGCTATTGTAAATTGGTTACAATTTAGCATGCCCTGGGTAATCCTTGGCTCCCTTTCCTAAGAAGCCTGCTTGATCAATGATTTATCTGTCCTCTCTTCCATTTGTCTGTATGAATTCAGTTGAATGAGTCCCAATATCAAGTTCTGAAAGCTTTTGTGCAAGTGGACATACAAAGTAGTTCTGATTCCTGCTGCACTTTAGCACTACCTAGGCCATAGCCTTTTCTTCTCTGAAAGCCACAGCCCAGGTTTCTATTTCTTCCAGGCTGTGCCTGCCATTTACCCAATATAACAACAAGCAAAATATAACTGACAGCCCTACAGCTGAGATTTTCAGGCCTCAGACCCTCCAACAGAAGGCTCTGCCTCCCTCATGTGTGAGTAAGAGAACACAGGCTACTTCTGTTTAACCTTCAGGAGCCACTTGGGCTCCACTCTGAATCTTCATTTCCTCTAAATCCCAAGACATTTAGAGATTCTTCCTAAAACATGCACAAACAAAAAGAACAAATATCTCTTACATTCTTTCCCCCTTCCCTAGGCTGTCCTCAACACAAGCATAACCACTGGTGAAAAATCCTATCATTCTAGTAAAAAAGTTAAAAAGAAGAGATATTATTTAATGACCCCAAATGGAAATAAAATTAGTCAGCAGTATATGTCATAAGATGGATATTCATCTTATGAATATAATTGTCCTCTAGCTTAATCAAAATAGGCACACACTGATACCAAGACATCTTGTGGGAAGAAGTTACTCACCCTCTCATTGTAATTAGTGTCAATAAAGCGAAGTAGGCAGTTAAAAAAAATTAGTCAATTAACTTATTCTGATTTTTGAATGTCTAGCTAGTTGTTTTTCAGAATTTTGATCTTAATGGATTAATAAAACAGTATGTTAATTGGGTTTTACCAAACCCAAAGCCTTGAACTGAAAGAAGCATCAACACCCAGTGAGCACCTGCCCTAATAAGAGGAGCCACAACAATGGAAAAGGGGATTCTCCAGAACCACCACTCCAGCAGCACTCAGGGCACTGCATTTTGAGAGTTTTCTGGTTGTATATCTTACTTTCCTCTCCTCAAGGGTGGTGGAACACAGCGTTCACCCTGCATGTTTATGGTAACAGTATACATTTGCAAAGTGAATTCATGAGAAGCAGAACACCAATAAATAAAATGAACCTTGCAGAGTAGTTAATTATACTAAACTACATAAATACCCTAAAGGAAGGGCAGATTTTCTGGAACTCAAAGTCTAAGAGCAATTTCTTTTATCCAGGAGTGGGCAGCTCTAAGAACAGAGATGTAACTCCCAAGCAAGGAAAGCAAAAAGTTCTGAAAGTTCTCCAAGAACAGGCCCAGTCCTGACCCGATTCAGCCCCTTAGGAGCTCAAGGGCTATCCTACTTCTTGGCTCATCACAGGTTTCCACCTCATCCCACAGGACAAATGTCACCAACAAGAGATAATCAGTTGGTTGATGTGCACCGGTATTACAAGCTCAGGGATATCTCTCTCAACTGAAATACATCATCTGTTGGATTCAAGGAATTCTATTTAAATTTTTATAAATATTTTAAATTTTAATTTTAAATCCTTATAAATAAGAAAAACTCATTAATTTTGCATGTACCTTATTATAAAACAAAAATAGTGGTCTGAGGGTATAGTTCAGAGATAGAATTCTTGCCTAGCATGTGCAAGACCATGGGTTCTATCCTCTATTGCAAAAAACAAAACAAAGAAAAAGAATGGCCTAATTCTATTTCTGGTAGCAGTGTTAGTTTTAAATTGTCAATCATATAGTATGAGGGAAAGCTTGTATAATTCTTAAGAGAAAGAAAAGTCTATAGGTTAATGAAAAATAGACAAATCAGCAATTTAAGTCAAACAAAAACAATTTGACTTTATTTTGGAGACTTTTAGTGTTTCCATTTCAATCTGATTTAGGGTTCTCAGCTACTGTTCTATGTTGAACTGGTTAATTTGTGATTATTTCACAAAATTATGGTAGAATAGATTATCTAGACTCAGTTCAAGGTGCAGCAACCTGTTGTCAATTTTTTCCAGCTTAGAATTCATGATTCAGACATTAAGTTCCAATCCTATATGCACATGTGGCTGAATGCACATGCCCGTAACATCAACTTCAAACCAATTAAGGTGTAATTAGGTTTTGGGGGTGGGATAGACCGTCAATAAGAACACAGTGTGGCTGTTTCCATTCTTGTGGAAAGAAGAGGGAAATATGTAAGAATTTCCATTGTGTGCATTGCCAACTAAGGCTCCTTCCCAGAGGATACCACCAGTCTGGCCTCATGGACCAACCCTCCCTATGGTGGGTGAAGGCCTGAGACATCCTCCACTCTAATGCAGATGCGACCAACATAGAAGGGATCATTTGGGTGGCTAACACATACTAAGCAGGCACAATGGCACCTGTCAGGGACCAACTACCCTAAGTATGTAAAATCATGACAAGAGAGGATAGAAGTTCTCATTGTGGCATCCCAACTGGTAACTGGGATGCACAAGACCACACTAGGATCAACTCCTGGGTTAGGGGCAGGGACCAGGAATGCCCCAGTGTTCTCATATCTTGTAGTGCTATCCTCCCCCAAAATGGGGGACATCCACTTCCTGCCTCTGACCCACATGGTCTCAACGTGTGGCCCAATACCCAATAAAAACCTTCCTTAATTCTTCTTCAGTAATGAAGTGTAAATCAATCATTTGGAATGTGGCATTTTCAAACTTCTACCTTCAGTATTCTCCTCTGAAGAACTTCTGGGACAAATGAACATTGCCATACAGATATGGTTAAGCAAATTGATTTTCAGAAGGAGAATTCCATTTTAACAGTGAAAAAACTTGAAAGGATAAATCATGTTTAGGAAAATTTTTTAAATTAACTAATAAAAATAGAGAAGGCCTACAGAGGCATTGGATTTTCTGGTGCTATTTAAACTAATTCACCCATCAATGTCTTCCTAAGCCTCAAGCCAGAGGGGCTAGTCCCAATTATACTGTCCTTCAAAACTCTCAGTCATTGCTTCCAAAAGTATGAAGCATCAATGCCCCTTCATACTGTGTCTACTTTCCCCCTCTCCACCCAGCTTCTATGTCCACACCCTACACCCTACACCACCCCCTGCAGTGCCTTGGTAAAGTTCTGTTGTATTCTTACCACCACCACCACCACCATGCAGGCATGATTCTGAAAATATTGATGTGCCTTCCACAGCAAGGCAAATCAGTCATTCTTTGCAATTCTCTTCCAATACACTAACAGTTAATGTATCTTCCAAAAAAGTAAGAAAAATTTAGAAAATTAGATTGATGCCAGTATGTGATG
>CM053406.1:74877269-74895708 GCA_028644305.1 Xerus rutilus | reverse complement strand
CCAAGCCATCAGGATGCTACAAAGATCTCGGAGATCTATGGAGAGTTTTTTCCCAGAAGACAAATCAACTGCCCCATCACCCAATTCAACTGTAAAGTCCAGGTGTGGTTTCCGCCCAAACCCTGAAGAGATCACAGGTGACCTCAAGTTTCTCTGAAACAAATTGCTGTTCCAGAATCTCTCCCAGTGTCCTGGAGGGTCTCTAGGATCTTGCATGGGCCTGCCTTTCACTGACTCTGAACCTACCTGAAAGTAATCATTAATGGGAACATCCAAGGAAAGATTCATGAGATTTCTGGAAGACTGAAGTGGTTTATTGGTTAGGATAAGCATAGGAGAGGAAGCCTCTAGAAGGTGTCTGCTTTGCTTCTCACTTCATGTGCGAAGGATCAACTGATTGACATTAGCAAGGCTTTCCAGTGCTAGGAAAAGAAAAGAAACAGAGTGGAGCTATGCTGGCCCAAGGAGACTTGCTGGTACTTCAAGGGAAGCTTCACCTGAAAGTCCAGAAAATCAATCATCTCTATGCAGGGCTCAATCCAAAGATGGCTTTATTGAATGCAGCTGGTCCTTGCCTTAGAAAGCTGGCAGCTAGATCAACCAGATGGGTCATTGTGAATTCCTGGAGAAGATTCACATCTTTTTATTCTAACTGTACCTTAGAGACTTCATAATTTTGTCTGGTGCTCTCTCAATTCACACGGCGAAGCCCAGTTGCCCCCTTTGCATCTACAGAAGCGAAGTGATATGCTCTCTGGGCAAAATAAAGGCAACCCCGCCACCTCCCTCCTTTGCATGGAGGAGACAAACTGCCAGCTGCTGCCAAATCCTTCCCAGGCCTACCCAGGAAACAAAAGGCCCCTGTGCTGTCAACCAAGAAATTCCCTGTGCCAGTGACATCAGAAGAGAGGAAGATGTGGAGGTCAGGGGATCAGCTGCTGGCTCTTCAGATCCCTGCACTCTGAAATGTGGTTATCCCAGAAGCTGAACCTAGAGTGCACGGAGAAGGTAGGAAGACTCTTCACCCAGCCAGCTGCACCCTAGGCTGCTATACTCTCAGCACTTGAACCAAGAATAACTCAAATGTGTTATTGGAATGTAAAGCAAACCATGAAAAGTAACATTTTCACTGTGACCAAAACATGAAATTTCGCCTTCAGTAGATGATTATTAATAAACTGCTATAAAAGACCTTTTGAAGAAAGGTATAGTCTTAGTAGATTAAAATCTTTCCCTATAACATTAGAAATTAGAAATCTATAACAAAATTGTCCTTTTTTTTTTTTTGCATTCGTAAAGAAATCAAGCATCCCCCACTGACACTTCTGATGACATGTGATTAACTTGGCAAATTCCATCTCTCTGACCATGGATGACCTGTTCCACTCCAGAGGTCTCTTGTTGACTTGTACCTGATGCCCTCTCGACCTTTCAGCCCCTTTCCAGGATGAATTTCTTCTTAATTCAACAGATTACCATTGAAAGATTTTTTTGAGCAGAGTAAGAAAATGGTACTCCTTACAAGTGTGTAAAGAAGGAAATAGAGGAAGACAAGAAGAAAAAGAGAAAGCAGTTAAGAGACTACTGTAACATCCTGGTCTGCCAGGGTCGCTGTGAACATGGGGGGATGAATTTGCAATAACTGAAATAAATACAATCAATAGGACTTGTTGATTGTTTCAGTGAGGGATGGGCAAGAGAAAGGAGTAATTAGGATGCTTCTGAGGCTTTCGACATGAACCACTGGATGGATGGGTGGTGCTCTTGATTAAAATGAAAGGGGAAACATTTGGGAATTCACAGACTGGAAAAAATAGGAGTTCATTTTAAATGACTGATATCCTAACAGAAATATCAACAGATGTGTGAATTCAAAACTCAGAAGAGTGGCTTGACTTAGAAATATAAATCTGGTGTGTTCAGCATTAAAATGGCTTCTAAATCCACAAGAACATTTAAGATCACCTGGGAAGAGAGTGAGAAAGAAAGCAAGAAAAAAGAAAGTCCAGGAAGAATAACTTTTAAAAGACCTAAATTCAAACCTTAGGAATCCAATATCCAAAGAAGGGTAGGAGGGAGCCATAGAAAATGAGCTACCAGAAACACAGGGAAAGCCATGGAAGTGAAGAGAGAAAAGTGCTCCTAGGAAGGACGGTCCACTCAGCTAATGCTTCTGAAAGGTTGCATCCTGGAGTCTATCTCCTTTTATCGTTTCTACCTCTCAGAATGTTACCCTCCCCTTCACAGCCCGAGTAAGATGGCATGACATAGGCAATCACTCTCAGGGCTGGCCCATGACCACTTATCCCCACTACATTGGAACCTTTTCTCAATCTTCATTCTCCTGGTTTCCTATCACTCTGTGACATCAGGAATATCCTGATCCTTTGTGGCAGTCCCTCTCTTCTCCCGTAGGGTTCCATTTATATAGCCTTTTAAATTTGTTCTTCTATTACTGAAGAATGATATTCTTCTGACTTTGTTTTCCATCCCTTCAATATCTCTTTCCTGAGGTGTCCTTGGATCCCTTCTTTGCTTCCTTTGTAATGTCATTTATGCACAAAGCATCAACAATTACTCTGTGCCAGATTTCAAAACCCAAATATCATGCCAAGCCCAATCTTTCTCAAAATCAAGCTCTCATTCTCAAATTTCTGCTAGACTTGACTACATCAGTTACACTGACATTTAAAAAAAAATTATTTGCAAAAACAACCTCTTCGCCTTTACTCTAAACCCTTCTTTTTCATTGTTTTATTTTTATTTATACCACAAACATCTTACCATTTGAACTTTTAAAGTCATTATTTAGTCTTCCCCTTTACCCCAGACGTGCAATAAATATATTTCTATTGAGCTTCCTAAACATGTCTCTCTACTTTTCATTTCCATACAGTCTCTGTTTCTCCACCTTTCATTTCTCCCTGTTTCAATCCATTTTAAACATTTTCTGCCAAAATTTCCACTTCTAAAATCACCACTTCAATGTAGACTGCCTTAAAAACCTTTCATAAATATTCCCTAGCTATAAAACAGGAAGCAGAATCTTTATCCCACCACCTAAGGTTTTCATTCATTTATTCAGTGCTCATTTATTTAGTGACTTCTGTAAACCAGTCACTGTGCTTGGATTCAGCAGTGAGCAAGACACAGCTACAGCCTACTTGATGTTTACATTCTAGCAGGGAAGCCAGTGAACAAGTAAATCTGATCAATATATGCTATTTCAGATGTTGATATCATCTATAAATAAAAATGAGCAAAGATTTAGGGAACAATTGGCAGGGAACAATCTTAAATAAGGTGATCAGGGACAGTCATTTTTAGATTTGCTTTTACTTTTAATTGACATATAGCAATTGTACATACACACACAATGTTTAAGAATCAGAGCAGGTTAATTGACATTTCTACTGTCATAGACATGTATCATATTTTTGTGTTGAAAACATACTAAATCTTTTCTAATATTTTAAAATATTTGATTGATTATTGAAAGCTCTAGTTATTCTACTGTGCTATAAATCATTAGAAGTTACTCCTCCTATTCAACTGTACCCTGTACCCATTAATCAGAGATGGTCTTTCTGTGGAGCTTTGTTCTACTGTGCTATAAATCATTAGAAGTTACTCCTCCTAATATCATGCTAAGTGAAGTAAGCCAATCTCAGAAAACCAAATGCCGAATGTACTTGTTGATAAGCGGATGTTGATCCATAATGTGGGGAAGGACATGGGAACAACGGTGGATCTCTGTTCACAGGGGTGTAAGGGGGGAGGGGGCATGGGGACAGCAAGGGTGATGGAATATGATGGTCATAATAACCCTAACTTTATGTATGACTGCATATATGTTGTGATTCTATACAACTTACAACTAGAGAATTGATATGTTATCCTCTATGTACAATGAGTCAATTTACACTGTTAACATGTAAGCCTAAATAAAAATTAAAAAAAAAGAAGTTACTCCTCCTATTCAATTGTACCCCTGTATCCATTAATCAGAGATGGTCTTTCTGTGAAGCTGACAATTGAGCAGCTACCTGAATGGAGACCTGAGAGTAATCCTGAGAAATCCACAAAGAAAACAGCAAATGCAAAGACCCAGAAGCAAGCAAAGGATTGGTGCGCTGAAGAGCAGCAGGGCAGGTGTGATGGAAGCAGGATGAGAAGGAGAGTGGTGGAAGAAGATGCCTGAGAAGTGGGAAGAGGTCCAATCATGCAAAACCCTGCAGGCCTTGGAGAGGAGCTGGGATTTTGATCTAAGGATATAGGAAGCCCCTGGAGCTGATTGACTGTGGCAGAGACATGCTTGTTACTTTCGAAGACACTCCCTGAGGGGCTAGGGATGTGGCTCAGTAGTAGACCCTGCTTAGTATGTGTGAGGTCCTGGATTTGATCCCCAGAATGGCAACCCAAAATAAAAAGATACCTTTAGCAAATCTAGTTAACCCCTTCTTTGTTTTGTACTAATGCTCTTTGTTTCTATTATATATTGACAAATTATTGTTGTACATATTTATGGGGCACAAGGGGTGTTATGATTTATGAACATAATATGTAATAATCAAATAAAGCTAATTCATGTATCTACCACCTCAAACACTTAAAATTTTTAGTGAGAATTTTGAAATTTACTCTCAGCGATTTTGAAATATCCTATACACTAAAATTAACCATATTCACAATATTGTGCAATAGCTTTTTTAAAAAAAAAAAGCTATTCCATTCCCCCCACCCCATACCTCTGGTAACTGCCATTCTACTCTTCTGAGTTTTAGATTCTACATATAAGTGAGACCATGTGGTATTTATCTTTTTGTGCCTCATTTATTTCAGATCATTTCATTTGATGCAGAAAAAGCATTTGACAAAACTAGTATCATTCCATGATAAAAAAAAACTCTCAATAAATTAGGTAAAGAAAAGTACCTCGATATAATAAAGATCAAACATGACAATCTCACAGCTGACATTATATTCAGCAGTGAAAATTTGAAAGTCTTTCCTCTAAGATCCAGAACAAAGCAAGGATGCCCCTACTCTGGGACTTCTATTTATTATAGCACTGCAAGTCCTTGCCAGAGCAATTAGGTAAGAGAAAGAAATAAAAGCCCACCAAACAAGAAAGGAAAAAGTGAAATTACCATGGTTTACTGATTACATGGTCTTATATGTAGAAAACTCTAAAGATTAAACACACACACACGCACACACACACACACACATACACACACACATACACACACACAACCTATTAGAATGAACCAATTCAGTCAAGTTGCAGGATACAAAATCAACACACACAACAGTCTCCAGAGCTTCTATGCACTAACAACAAACTTTCTGAAAAGGAAATCAGGAGAATGATCCCATTTGCAATAGCCACCAAAAAATGAAATAAAAACTTGGAATTTTTAAATAAGAAGGTGAAAGACCTATACACTGAAAACTATAAAACAGTAATGGAAGAAACTGAAGAAGTCACTAACCCTTTTCAAATCTGCCATTCCCCCCACCCAGCTGAACCACTTATACTTTTCTGAATGTACTATCTGTTCTCACTGCTGACTGCTGATCACCCGTTTCCCCTCCCCAGAGGCCACTCTTGATCATTTCTGCCTTTCAAAATATTACACCTCCTTTAAAATCTAGATGTGATTGACATCTCCCTAGTAAAACCTGTTAAACCTCCATGCTGGTAACAATCAATCTGTTCTTAAATTCTCATAGCAGGTTATTTGTGCCTCTATCACCATCCCTGCCTTGCCCTAATTTTTTTTGTTTGTTTTGATTATTTGTGTGTGACAGATCTCCCTTAATATCTTAGGCCAAGAACTATGTACTTCTCATATTTGTTCCACTACAAATCATAACATGTACCTTGTGCACACCAAGCCTTCAGGAAGTACCTGCCAAGGTAATGAATAGACAGCCTTAATTAATATAAATTGTTGTTTTGGGTACTAATCTGGTCCTAAATCCATGGTGCTATCATTTCTGTATCACAGATGATTATCTGCTTATTTAAATAACCTTGCCCAGAATACACTTAGAAAAGATGGAAAACTGCTATACGGGAAGAACAGCTATGTAGGTTATTCCTTTCCTTAAACAAAGAGAAGTTCTGTTATGCGTCATGGAAAATTAAAGCACAGTAATAAAATGCGCCAACAAGACTTGTTGAGTAATGATTTAGTGGAAATGTTGCTTTGTCTCCTGTTCATGGGTCCTAACTTCCCTCTCAAGTACTTAAGCTGAAAGTTCTGTTTATTTTGTTTTTAGATTACATTGACAACTATTGGCTATGGAGACAAAACTCCCCTAACTTGGCTGGGAAGATTGCTTTCCGCAGGCTTTGCACTCCTTGGCATTTCTTTCTTTGCACTTCCTGCCGTGAGTATCTTTGCATCGATAAAGCAGCTTCAATCAGGTCTTAGAAGTTTAGTAGAGTCAGCTTTCACACATTGGTATGCTTGGGAACATATCTATGTCACTGACAAATATAATTTTTCTGATATAATGTTGACTCTTCTAAATATATCTAGGTGGATAATTTATAAAATATGGTCTTCCCTTGGAAGACCTTAGACTTTAATACCAGCTAGGTCTTTATGACCAAATAATAATTCAGATGGCATCAACGTTCAGTCAGCATGCTCCCAATACATTTTAAATATTTGTGAAGATTTAAAGATGTCTTCATTTTAAACTGATTATTCCAGTTTGGTTTATAACATGCTACTAAAGAGATGGATATGCACAAGTGGAGTGCTTTCCTCTTCAGATCCATGGGCATGAAAAACATATGACTTTAAAGTGTTTTAAATGTGTCCAGAGATTTATTCTTTGTGTCACTGTCATTGGTTTTTCTTAATGAGCAGTTTCTGCATCTTATCAGAATGAAGAGTATATTTGTCTTCCCCCAAGTTTCTGATTATTTTCTACTTATTGGATGAAGTTTATTTTTCTGATCATTTTGTCCTCTTGTTTCTTTGCTGGCAGTTGGAGAAAGTCTTACAGTTTGTCCCTGTTTCTAATCTCTAACTATTGTCCCCTCTGCCTGGGGGCTGGGGGACAGTCAGCGTAATGGAGTGTTGAGGTGATGGTTGCAGGTATACCTAAAGAACACAGTTGTGTCCTCCAGACACACACAAATGTCATGGCAGAGTCTTTGCCAAGGAGAAGCCTGAGAGCACCCCTCCAAAGGAAGCCAAGGGAGTGGGAGTCAGATGGGGCTTTCCAGCTCCACAGGGTTTATTTCATCGCAATCCTCCCCTGCCTGTTAATGAATGTAAAGGACATTCTTGGTCCTTCCCACAGCCAGTGCCCAGCTCCATACTGACCAGCTGGTTCTTCCTCAGAACACTCAAAATCACAGAAAAGAGATTTAAAAGACTACACACATACTTGGGCATTAGACCTGAGTTTGAATTATTTGTCATATACTATATAACTATATTAGTTTGCTAGGGCTGCTATAACAAGTTTCCACAGACTGATTCTCTTAAATAATAGAAATGTATTGTCTCACAGTTCTTGGAGGATAGAAATCTAAAATCAAGATATTGGAAGGATTAGTCCCTTCTGAGAGCCATGAGAGAAGTATTCATTCCAGGCCTCTCTCCTTGGCTTGAGGACGGTATCTTCTTCCTGTATCTTCATGTCTTCCATGTCCAAATTTCTTCTTCTTATAAGAATATCAGCCAGGTACGGTGGCACACACCTGTAATCCCAGCACTTTGGGAGGCTGAGACAGGAGAATCACGAGTTCAAAGCCAGCCTCAGCAACAGCAAGGCGCTAAGCAACTCAGTGAGACCCTGTCTCTAAATAAAACACAAAATAGGGCTGGGGATGTGGCTCAGTGGTTGAGTACCCCTGAGTTCAACCCCCATACCAAAAAAAAAAAAAAGAACATCAGTTATATTGGATTAGGGACCACTCTAATGACCTTATTTTAACTTGATTACCTCAGTAAGTGCCCTATCTTCAAATAAGGTTACATTCTGAGGTTTAGAAATTAATATTCCAACATATCAATTTAGGGGGAACATAATTCAGTTCACACAGTGACTTTGAGTATGTTTCTTCATCAGTACAATGGAGGAAGAATTACTGAACCCAGAGAAATTTTGTGAAAGACAACTAATATGAGACAATAGAATGAACCAGACATAACATTCCTGTGTTCATATATGAATACATGACCAGTGTAACTCCACATCATGTACAACCATAAAAATGATAAGTTATACTCCATGTATATACGTATGTATGATATGTCAAATACATTCTACTGCCATGCATAACATAAAAGGAAAAAAGAAAAAAAAGTTTTAAGGGAAAAAAACAACCAGTATGATAATGTAAGTCAAGGGCTTCTTGTGAAGAAAACTTAATAAATGCTACTTCACTTTACCGCCTGAATATAAAAAGACATGTTTCCTGCAAGATGATGACATCAAAGAGAATTTTAAAAAATCTTACTTATCCAAAGTCAACTCATCTGGCAGTCTGAACAATCCAGAATAGAGCAGAGACTCACTGAACAATTAGATTCCTGCAGGAAAATAGCTTAAGAACAGTGAAATGCAGTTTGCAATTTTTGTTCCTAAAATAATGTGTTTATAGTTACCCTGAGATAACATAGATAGCACGTTTATTTAAATAGACAGGAGTGTATCTGCTGTCTTGTAGCAAAGCCACTTGAGACCTAACTCAAACCCAGTCTTCTTCATCATTATAATAAAATGACCCATATTTGAAGATTAAAAACAACAAATATAGGGGGAAAATGCTAGAACATACACTATTATGGGGAGAAATGGTGAAAGGTTAACAGCAAAGGAAAGAAAAGAATATCTGTAAGAAACAAGCAGACCTAAGTGTTCAAAGTGTGTGAAGACCTGGGGCCAACTAGCATTAGGGTCAACCTGCCCCTGGAAGCTGGCTGCCTCCAGTGCAGTGAAATGCTTTGTGCCCCATAATGAAACTCCAGACCATTACAGGGAGTTCAAACTGGGTCGCCGTTAGGTTAAAGGTTAGAGACTAGTCATTCTTAGGAATGTTTCCAAAAAAATGATTACCATTTTACATGCAAATTAAAGTAACACATGTTGGAAACCTGAAGAATTTGTTTGCACAGAACAGAACATTTCCTAACAAAGCCAAGAAAAGTAGCCTGTGTTATGGATCATTTTACTGCAACCTTGCAGGAGGTGCTGAGTTATCATTTTGTCATGTGCACCTGCCAGCCAACAGTGTTGTCTGGCTGAAATTTAGGAGGACACACTGGCATTTTGCTGATAAAGTTAAAGATGGATTGTGATCACTCCACTTTCAGGTTTCTCCCACCCAATAAACTTGAAGACCAGGTTCCTCCATGTTACCTTCAACACTGAAGGATTCTCCTTCACATCAAAGAGTCATACAGGCCATCCTGTGTGACTAGAGCTCACAGATACAGCCCCATCTCTCTCGTCTTTGGGGTGTTCCCTCCCTCCCACTAATACTTCTGCTACCAGTATCTTTTTACTGATAAAGAAATTTTTACAGATTGAATTGCTTGAGACATTCAGCTAATAAGTTCAGTGCAAAGACTAGTTCTGTTTGAGGACATTAACCACTCAAAAAATAAATGCTACCCCCTATAATCATTAACAATATTAACAAATATAATTATTATATAAAGTAAAATATTAACAACTATTAAAAAGTCTTTTGGCAGAGGTTCTTTTCCAAGAATGAGACACAAATTAGGCTCATTTAATCTGGAAGATAAGGAGAGGTAAATATTTTAAATGTTTAGCGACACATATTTTTTCTACTTAGTGTTTATGTAGCACTTCCCAGCCTAGTACTAAAACCTAAAAAAAGATAAGCCTTGTTTTCCTAGAAAATGAATGAAAACAAAACTCAGTTTCTAAGAATTTGCATTTATTGGAATCAATATTTGAAGGAATAGCACATATGTTGAAAGATGTTATGTGTGTATATATATCGTAACAGACTTTACTTAGCAGACTTCTATTTAGGTGCACAGAGCTGTATACTAAGAGAGAGGTGGAAGAAAGTTGGAATGGAGCCACTATGAGACAATGAGCAGACCTGGTTTAATAACTGCCATAATGTACAATCTGACGCAAAAGATATGTAGCAAACATTTGCCATCTACTAATACAGGTTTCTAAGCAAAGCCAACATGACTTTCAGAAAATTTTAGTCTGTTTGGTAGATACTTAAGTTGTGCTATATAAGAGCCACCTTCATTTTCTAAACTTATAACCATACCAGGGCTCAAAACTGGCAGTTATGGCTGTTAATTCAATTTCTACAAAACCTTATGCTCCATAAGAGTAGGTTATATACAAATATACACATAATGTATGTACATCTAATACATATTACAAATAAGTGCTGTTAATTCTGAGATTTTATATTCTCTTACATGTTTATACTTCATTGACAGTAACATTAAAAGGAAAATAAATCAGTTTTTTCTAAATAACTTTACATGACAAAAAAATTAGGAATTACAAATGACTAGAGTTGGTCTGGATTTGGAAATGGAAAACCATTTTTATAACCTGCAAGTGGAGGTAAATATTGTTTACATCTACAAACCAGATCACAGAAACCAAGTTATTATAAAGCTTAGTTTGTATAATCACAACCTGTATGAGATGGAAATCTTAGACAGCATGAGGCATGCACTAAAAAAAAGAGATGGAAAGCAGAACCTATGATGTCATTGCTCATTACATAGGACAGTCATTTATCTAATTAGTAATGGAGTAGATCATTGCTCATTAGTAGCAAATAGTATTATTTTATAATTGTGTATTTTAAACATGATTGCATTACTGATTGTCTGGTTATTGTCACAGATGTATTCTGAACTGTGGAATCTCAAGATAAAAAGGAAGGCTAAAGGCTATCTAGAGCCCAAAAATATCTCAGCCAAACTGTCACCCGGTCAAGACTTAACTAACACCTCCCAGAGATGAAATAAACCCACCACCTCTCCAGGCAACCTATACCATCCTTGAACTACTTAAAAAATATAAAGAAAAGGAAAGCAACCATTCCTTACCTATGGCAAATAATGACTTAGTGCTTCTAAGATGTCCATCTCTAACCTAAGGGTTAGACTCCTTGAAGTTTAATAAAAAGCTAATAATTTATAGCTAGCAAGTAAAATCCACAAAGTTGAAAGCAGTGGAGTTCCAAGTCTCATACCAATAAAGTCGAGAGTATAGACAAAGCCCAGAGACTGAATGTAGCAGTCTCTGAAAACCAACGCAAGGCTGAGACGAAAAGCATCCTGATTTCACAAATGTTAGACCAAAGCAAACTGAAAGGAGAGAGGAACATCAAAGAACTAGGATTTTGGCAGATCAAGATGATAAGCAGACAGAAAGAAAACTAGCCAAAAACTAATGTAAACATAGAAGGGGATACTAATCTTACTAACTCCACAATCTGAATAGGTGAGCCAAAACCAAAAGGTAAGGAATGCTAATGGTGTGAGATGAAAACAGGAAAATAGGAATGTGCTTTGCAATGAACCAAGCTCATGTCTCTATTGTACAGACAGGCGAAATGGAAAACCTCTTTTTACAAAACTGAGTGCCTGTTTGTCTCATCTGGATAACTTTCCCCTCTCTTTTACTTTACTCTGGTGGGTATAGAATTATAGCATCTTGAAGGATTTGTAACTGGAACAGATTTGAAATACCTGTCTCCCCCATTTCATGGATGGAGAATATACAACTTCAGAGTTTTGTCAAAGGGCTAAAGTCCTCCCATGTCCACAGCAGCAAGATTTTAATTCTCTCAAAGTCAGAATCCAGAATTCATATCCTTAAAAATACTATCACTGGATAAGACCACTCACTCCAGTTTAGACACAAAGAAACATCACAGAGAAGGCCATACACAAAAAAATTTAATAGAAAATTATATTTGTATTTATGATGCCTCTTACTATACCAGCAAAGACAAGAAATAACAATCCATAGCTGATTTGCTAAAGAACAGAAGTTGTTATATCTTTTGACCATGTTGCCGAACAACTTGCCATTAGCTGATGGTATTATAATAGAGATAAATAGTGTTTGTTTTAGTAAGTAACATGTTTATTCTGGACAGGTTACACACTGTTTGTCTTCTCAGACCCATTTTAGTGGTTTTTTAAATATTTGTATTATTTAACAGTACTTTTGAAATTGTTTTTAAAAGTGCTATTTTTATATTTTGTTCCAGGGCATTCTTGGCTCAGGTTTTGCATTAAAAGTACAGGAACAGCACCGCCAGAAACACTTCGAGAAAAGAAGGAACCCAGCTGCCAACCTCATTCAGGTAAATGTCAATTCAATAGGTAGACCACAACATCTGTCTCCATAAGTGCTTGATGGGTCATTTTCAAATCTCTGCTTCTTTACTCTGTATTTGTCTGTTTTAAAAAATAAAGTCAGTACTTAATGAACAGTCTTGGGTTTGGGCAGGTATTTCCTCTCTCCCAAGAGAAAAATATATTTTTTTCAGCAAATGATCTAAGCATTATTCAGACTAATTAACCCTACCAACACGGCCATGTAGAAATTAGCAGTTGTGTTTCTCCTAGAATGACCTAATGTATCTTATGAATTATTGGTGAAAGATAATTGATCATTAAGTGATGAAGCAGAACATGGCCTTGTTCCCTGTATGACAGTTAGCTTCCTCCAGCCAGATGTATGCCTGTGCTGAAGAACAACAGATGTGTTTAGAGTGTCAAAGTTTAGTGCCCATGAAATTGCTTTTAGTGTCATCTAGGGCAATCACTTGAAAGAGTTATCTTATTTGAAGAGCTGGTGGGATTATGGGTTATATCGATGATTGAGGATATGAAATAATAATCATATTACTTGAGGCTAGCTCATAATATATTGACATTATTATGCATTTTGTTTTCTTTTCAATAACTCAAAATTTGCATTAGCACTAAAAGAAATGAGCTATCCTTTTGCCATTCATATTTTTTGGATGCGGAACCACCCTAGGACCAGGTTAAGAATCACAAAATATATTTTTTGCCAGATTCATAATGTGAAGTTGGCATTTAATTATGGGTAAGATAATTCTACAGTCTAAAGTGTTTTCCCATCCTGCCAAGGAGTTAAGCTCCAGAACTTCTAAACTGGAAGTGTTTGGGATGGCAGTCCCAGGTACTTGGAAGCTTGTCTTCATGCTATAGTAACAGGCACATTGTTTAATTTAAATTGTACATTTGAATGGCTGAGCTAATAGGAAGTAACCACTTGAACCCTTAGCCTTGCAATACCTCCAACACAAGAGGAGCTAGGGAAAGGAGGGAGGAGCACATCAGTTATACCCTGAAAGAGATCTGTTCATGTCTAATGGCTAAATAAGGACATTAATTGTTAAATTAGCCTATTCTGCAACTATTGACCAAAAAAAATGGATCTTTGCACTTGACTTCCAATGCAAACTACTGAGAATATCTATTTTTTTTTAATTTCCAGCTTTAAAAGAGCACAAAAGAGAAAGAAAACTTAATTTTCTTAAAGGAAGAGATCCCTAAGTAGTAAGAGTATAAGATCAGATGCCAAACAAAGATCAACAGAATGAAAGGAGGACACACACAAAATACCCTGAGGCCCCCAACTCCGAGCCTTTCATCCTTTAGCACTTAGCTGGTTGTGTATGTTTCCACACTTTTAATAAAATCTTCTCTTTACACTATTCTTCTCTTTAATTTCCCTTCACTCTAGAAAAATGTTTCCAATCTGAGTGAAAGGTTATCTGATGGGTTCCTTGCTTCTGTCTGGACACCAAGCCTTGTCTATGTAAGAAGCCAATAACACATCTTACCTCTTACATCTTAAAACCTCTTAGAATATCAACTGTTCAGTTAGCAAGTGAGCCATTATAGGAATTTCTCATGCATGTATCAATTGTGATGCTATAGGGCCACTCTGCCCAATACAATAACCACAGGCTCCACATAGCTACTTAAATGTAAATTAATTAAAATAAAAAATGCATTCCTTTGTAGTGCTAGATACTTCTCAAGTGTTCAGTAGCTTTAAGTGGCTATTGGCTACCATATTACATAAGACATTTTTGAGCCAGGCGCAGTGGCACACGCCTGTAATCCCAGCACTTAGGGAGGCTGAGACAGGAGAATCACAAGTTCAAGCCAGCCTCAGCAACAGCGAGGTGCTAAGCAACTCAGTGAGACCCTGTCTCTACATAAAACACAAAATAGGGCTGGGGATGTGGCTCAGTGGTCGAGTACCCCTGAGTTCACTCCCTCATACCAAAAAAAAACAAGATATGGAGAAAAACAGGAACTTTTGTGATCTGACTTATCATCACCTACTAAATTCTGTAAAAACAATTTCTAGTCGAACTTAAAAGTAAATTGCTGTTTCCCTGCATTAAACCACTGGAGCAAGGCATTTATATGTACACAGCCTAACTAAAGCAAGGCCTGCATCACAGGTAACCTATAAAAGGTAGAAAAGATGCTGATTGAACAGATTTGCTTGGAGGCTTAGAATTTTATTTTATAGAAGTTGGTTACATAACATATATCACAATCAGCCATTGAACTTGTAAAAATGGTGGTAAAAATAGAGCAAAATCATGAATTTTTCTTTTACTTAAATTTCCAAAGTATGTATTGTTCTTAACAGAAAATAATGCACAATACAATACTTGAAATGTTGAAGAACACTTTTAAAATCTAATCATAGTTTCATAAGTCAAAAGAGAATTTACTAATTTAAAAAGTGCTCCCTCATTCAAATGCAACTTATTTATTTATTATACATAGGAATAATATAACTATTAATTCATTCACTGCTTCTCCTTGATGTAGTTTTTGGACAGAGCTCAGGGCTTTAGGCCTTGATTATATATTGTAGAAATTTATTTTTAAGGATGCACTAGATTGAAAAGCAAGCCTCATTTGCTGATCCATTCATTTTCTTACCCAATAAACCTGACTTGACTTGCTGAACATACAAAGCATCAAGACCCAAAGCAATCTCGTTTGTTTTAAGCCAGAGCCACTGTCTTCCTACAAGGGCAAGTGAGATGCCCGAATTGCTTTATCACATGCTTGGTGAGAGGACTAAATTAACCAGCATTTTAGGGTTTTAGGAAAAAGTTTAAAACCCCAGCAACTTGCAGCAAATTTAGCTGTGTCAATATCTTTGCATGATTCATTTAAATTAACTTTTCATTTCAAGTGGAGCAGCCTGGGAAAAGAAATCAGCTCTCAGTAACGTTTTGAATACCTGCCCAAATGTTACAACTTTTATTAATAATGCCTAAGACTCATGAAGTGCTTTTTAGTTTGCAGAATGCTTCTAATACACAATGTCACTTGATCCTCAAGATAATTCTTGCTGTCTGGAACCAAATCCATTACTCCTTTGAAAAAGCAGCCTTGCACCCTTATACAGGGATTTCTGAGCTTTGGGGTTAACTTTTAAACATTCTCCCAATGTTCTACGTCAGAGGTTTGCTTCTGCAGAGGATGGAACAGTTCAGGGTGCAGCCAAGATGCTTTCCTAGAAACAGAAGCAGGGGAATTAAATGAAAGTTTGAGAAATCAATGCTAATAGGCAGGATTAATTTCCTTAAAGGAGTCAATTAAGAGATGTTGCTTTAAGGATGCTAACTGACCTAAAAGAAAAAATATATGTATTGAAACTGGCTTCCTTACCAAGTTATCCTAAAGTGAGGCTGCCAATCCATAAGCTCAAGGCACTTATTCAGACTATACATCTTTTTTAGTGCTTCAATCATAAATAAGAACAGAATCAGAAAAAAATTCCACATTAAAAAAATGACAGCAGAGAAAAATAATAAGGAAGATAAAATTGTGAAAAATCTCCAAGAGGGGTACCTTAAATACAGTACAGAAAACTGAAGAAGGGAGATTTTACCAGATAAATATTGCATTGTGATTCTCCAGGACTGGGCATCAGAAGTGACCACAGAAAAGGAGTGTACCAAATGCCCAGCACAGTGAATCCAAAACTTCATATCAAGATTATCATGATGAAATGTCAGAATGCTTGCAACAAAGGAGATCCTAAATGATTTCTGAGCAGGACATACCGACAGGAACAAGATCAGCATGGCATTGGATATCTATCTCATTAGTAATTCTAAAATTAGAAGACAGTGCAATAACACATCCGAAATTATGAAAGAAAATTACTGCCAACCTAGAATTCTACCCCCAGACAAACCAGTCATGGAGAAAAACAGCAGCACAAAGCCTTTTTAGACATGAAGATCTCAAAAACTTCCCTACTATGTTTCCCTTACTCAAGAAGCTACCTGGATAGGATTGCCCTTCCAATAGAGGATAAACCAAGAGAGGAAGAGATGTGAGATTCAGGGAATAAGAGCTCCATCTCTACAATGATAAGGAAGGGAAGTCCCCAGGCCACAAACACAGTAGGCTGGATGGCAGGGGGAGCAAGAGGCTGAGTGATCCAGGAGAAAGATCCTCAAGGACACACAAAAACAACATTGACAGATTCCATGATGCATTTGACGAGAGAAGTTTTATAGTTCTGTAGGCAACAGCAGGAATGTCTTTATAATAGTTACATAAAACAAATTAATAAACTAAAATAGGGCAATGATAACTCCAAGAAAAACAAAACATATCATATAGAAAAGAATGAGTACTCATAGTCTATTACATTTCTGAACTGGAAATAGTAGTTACATGCTTATAATAATGAAAACACTAAATAACTAAAATTGTAATATACAAATGTTGGAAGGATGAGAGGAGGGGAGAGGGGCATATAAATGGGCCTAATGATGCCTAAAACTGAAAAATCAAGAAATAATAGTAGGAGCATAATCCTTAAGAACAAGAATTCTTGGGCTGGTGTTGTAGCTCAGTGGTAGAGCACTTGCCTACCACGTATGAGGCACTGGGTTCAATCTCCAGCACCACATAAAAATAAATAAATAAAATAAAGGTATTGTGTCTATGTATAACTAAAAAAGTTTTTTAAAAAAAGAATAAGGATTCTCAAAAATAGAAATGAGAGCCAGGCTTGGTGGTGCACACCTGTAATCCCAACATCTTGGGAGGCTGAGGCAGGAGGATCATGAGTTCAAAGCCAATTTAGTGAGTCAGCAATTTAGTGAGTCTCTAAGTAACTCAGCGAGACTTTATCTCTAAATCAAAAATATCAAAAAGGGCTGGGGATTTATCTCAGTGGTTAAGTGAGAAAAAAGAAAAAAATAACTTCTATACTAGTATATCTTCAGATGGTCAGCTGAAACCTGGACTGTTTCCAGAAAGGATCAAACTTGCCATAGGTGTGCTACTTCAGATAGAGCAACTAAACACTTCCAAAGCTGAATTATACTACATTGTACTTATGATCATAGAAAAAAAGTGCAAATTTGTTTGGCTGTCTAGAGCACCACCCTCACCTGACAAATAGCAAATTTGGTTCTCACTTTTCTTCTTGTTAACTTGTCCTTTGGAGTAGATACACCACGTAAATCAACCATGAGAAATCCCTGTGAAGTGTTGTTTTTCTCTTGCCAACCACTATATGATTTGGGCTTTAAATGTAGGAACATTAGGTACTGGATCATGCAAATGTAGACTTGAATTTCAGCTACTAGAAGCAATTAGCTGGGATGGAGGGCAGGACATAGTTATTAGGGGTTCTTAGAGTAGTGGAGTAACACTTCCCTCTGCCTTTTTGATTGTTAACTAATATTATCCCTAGAATAGATGCCACTTGTCCCTTCTGTACCTCTAATTTAAAAGTCACTTTTAGGAGAAGAGTAATGAAGGGAATAAGAGTTTAGCTGTTAAGATCAATTTTATAAAAAAGAGCAAGAAGCCAGGTCCTATTGTAAAAAATAAAAAGAAAGGAAAAGAAAAAGAAAAAAATCTTCAATTTTCTCAGCATAGCCTCTTTCGCCCCCAATTTTCTATAACATTAGCAGATAGTGCCTTGGTCCTATTTTTTGTTGTATTGTTGTTTTGGATTTTTTCCCACTGGTTTCAAATAATGCACAGACCCTACTGTATGCATGCAGTTCTATATGAGCTTTGCTTTCAGGTTAGCAAGAGTTCACATATATATCATACCTTCTACAGAGATTATTTAATTAAAACAGCGACCTCTTCCCTCACAACATCAGAGGATCTCTAGGCCTCACCACTACAGAAGCTGTAATAAAAAATTCATGGATTTTCATTGATTATTTTAGGTCACTCTAAAAATTGTATAAGTGGTTGCAAAAACTAGCATTTCAATACGATAGGCTTGTAATTGCTTTATTGTCTATAAGATGCCAAGATTCTTACCACAAATTTCCGCAGATTTATTGGTTAAATCAAAATGAGCCATGTAAGTAAAGCTTCAG
>CM053406.1:74845075-74877169 GCA_028644305.1 Xerus rutilus | reverse complement strand
TACAAACAACAATAAGTGTTGGCAAGGATGTGGGGGAAAAGGCATGCTCATACATTGCTGGTGGGACTGCAAATTGGTACACCCAATCTGGAAGGCCGTATGGAGATTCCTTAGAAAACTCAGAATGGAACCACCATTTGACCCAGCTATCCCTCAGTCTATACCCAAAGGACTTAAAAACAGCATACTACAGTGACACAGCCACTTCAATGTTTATAGCTGCTCAATTCATAATAGCTAAACTATGGAACCAACCTCGATGCTTTTCAATAGATGAATGGATAAAGAAACTGTGCTATATATACACAATGGAATATTACTCAGCAATAAAAAAGAATAAAATTATGGCATTTGCAAGTAAATGGATGGAGTTAGAGAATATCATGCTAAGCAAAGTAAGCCAATCTCAAAAAACCAAATGCCGAATGTTCTCTCTGATAAGTGGATGCTGACCCATAATGAGGGAGAGGACATGGGAAGAATGGAGGAAATTTGGTCAAAGGGGAGGGAGGGGGGAGGAGGCATAGGGACAGTAAAGATGGTGGAATGAGATGGATATCATAGCCCTAGCTTCATGTATGACTGCATATATGATGTGATTCTACATCACGTACAACCAGAGAAATGAAAAGTTGTGCTCCATCTGTGTACAATGACTCAAAATGCATTCTGCTATCATGTATGCCTAAGTAGAATAAATTAAATAAATAAATTTTTTTAAAAATATAAGCAGAGCATGACCTCCCATGTGCTCTTTCTAAGTCACTATTGCACCAGGGTAACCACTGGGCTGCCTTCTAAGGATAGATAAGTTTTTCCTGGTTTTTGTACATAATGGTAAAATATTCATTTCTGTCTGGCTTCATTCAATCAACATTATTCATATGAAGTTCATCCATATTGTTGAGCATAATTAGAGTGAACTATTACCATGTAGTGTTTGATTGCATGACTATACCATGAGTTTCCTGCTTTTGGTACCACTGATAGATACCTGGGCATTTTCAGCTTTAGTTTATTAAGAAATTAGTGCATATCTTTTGGTGAACATATATAAATATTTCTGTTAAGTATTTACCCAGAGATGAATAGCTGTATTGTAGGAACTGTATATGTTCAACTTTAGTAGATCTAACAGAGAGTTTTCCAAAGTAGTTGTGCCAATTTTTAACTTTTTACTCAGCTCACTTTTATTCAATGATATGCTCAGGAAAGGGAATATGATTAGATCACTTTTTTCCTTCATTGTAGGTTTCAAAATTATGACTGATGGTTATATAGCAGTGATATGATCCATTTAAATGAATTTGCCATATAAAATAGAATACTGTGAGTAATGAATCATAATAAATACTTTTCTCTGAGGAGACTGGAGCAAACATTTGATCATTAGAGATGTTTGCAGGCCCATTGAAAAGGGATAAATTTACCAAACTCTACATGGGAAAGTAAGCTCAGGCAATCACTCAAATGGACAGTTCAGACGGAAGCTCTTTCAACCACAGTGATCAAGCAGTCAGTAAAATCCCCACTGGAGGACTGTGACCAAGAGCCAGGCAACTGGGAGTGCTCTCTCAACCCCACCAAGCTGGTATAAACCTTTCCATTTATGTGAGCGTTTTTGTTCTCATCTACAAATGGGGGTCTTAATCCACACTTTGAATGTATCACATGAAAATATATTATGAATGTCAGTATGATTAAATGAAGTAGACAGAGCTTGTGTTTTACATCAAAGAGATTTAAATATATTATTAGTTCATGATATTGAACCCTTAGGTGTTTTCCTATTATATTCCTAGAGATACGTCCCTCCCGATCTTGTTTTGACTCTGTTCTGGTTATCACTATTTTCATTTTAGCATTAGAGGTATTTTATGGTTCACCTTCAGGGACTTCACTAATGAAATTATTAATGTACCCTGGAGGTCATTAGTTTACTAGTTAGTTCACTAGTTCCATAGTGGATTTTGATAATTCTTTGTTTCTATCTTTTCAAATATTGCTCAAAGACCACTCCCTGGAATGCACGTGAATGCTCAGGTAGTTTATCTAACTAGTATCTTGGATATCAGTATTTATTGAACCAGTTACTCATTGCTGATTTTGTTTTTGGAAAGTATAGTATTTTTTCCTAACCAATTCAAAAAATTGAATTATGCTATACTTTTTGGCACTTTGGCTTTTTGATGTGAATTGTTTTGAAAAATGATTTTCATGTAGCAGAATTGTTGTAACAGTCAGCTGAAAATGCCAAAGTAGACTTCTTCTTCCTTTGGGCATTTATCAGGACTAAGTATGACAAAGAAAAGATCTTTTTTTTTTTAGTTGTTGACAGACCTTTATTTTATTTATATGTATATATGCAGTGCTGAGACTCGAACCCAGTGTCTCACACATGCTAGGTAAGCTCTGTACCACTGAGCCACAACCCCAGCCCCAAAGAAAAGATTCTTAATGTGCATAACTTAATATTCCACCTGTGATATCATCCTATTTCCTGCTCTCTCTTGTTTTCTTTTTCATGTCCCCACGTGTGCCACATGCAGTGTGTTTGGCGTAGTTATGCAGCTGATGAGAAATCTGTTTCCATTGCAACCTGGAAGCCACACCTGAAGGCCTTGCACACCTGCAGCCCCACCAAGTAGGTACTATGTGACAGCTGGTGTCAGCACTGAGTGTTTTCAAGTTTGTTAAACAAACCATATTTTTGGCTTTTATTCTTTATTGCTCTTAAAGAGATTTATACCTGTTTAGCAACTTGAGCAGAAAAATAAATGGAATCAGTATCATTCCCACCATCCACAAGCCAGGATTAAAGATTGAAGGAATGTAAACTTTTATATAGATTTCTTCCTGCTATTTCATGCTTTCTCATCCAGAGAAAGCCCACCAGAACCCCAAAGGGGAGCACCACAGTTTCTGAAAACAAGGATTACTTATCTTCTACTCATCACCTAGCCTCAGGAGGGGAGTGGCTTGAGAGCAGTGTATCTCTGCACATTTAAGTCTGTCAATGTCATTGATCATCTGGATCCCCTCACAGAGAGGTTCTTGAGCTTTCACTAACAGACAAAACTAATGTCAGTAGCAAAAAACAAAAGGAGAAGAATTGAAGTCCAATGGAATTAGAGTTTTCAATGAGGCAATGGGACCAATCAGATTAAAATGTGGAACTAACATTCAAGATTTTAAAGTCATACTATTACTTCTATTCACATTTCATTGGCCAGAGCCAATCATCCAGCCATGCCAAACTCAAAGGGAATAGGAAAGTGTAATCCTACCATGAACCTAGAAGAAGGAAAGAACATTAGAAGATTTGAACAGAACAGTGATCTTTAATTTTAAAAAGTCCTTAGTTCTAGAATCCTAGACTCCAGTTCAGTTCACAGAGCACATGTTAAATCATATTTGCCCTCTGATTAAAGAAGCCCTCACTGAACCACCAAAGCAAGTAAGTCCTCATAAAGACTCTCTAGGAGACCCTCTGCTTGATCCGTGGTGTCTGTCCTTCAGATTGTTCCAAAGGTAGTAAATTCTTATCTAGCTTAGAGTTTTAGAGTACTGGCTGTTTCCCTTCATAGCCCAACAAAACCTTAGTCTCCATGGGATTCAAGGGGCTCACCACTGTGACTCAGGAAGGCCATATTATTTTTATTGATCTGGAAGGGAAACGGGCTGCAGAGACCTTTATGACTTGCCCCTCGGCATGTCTGATGTGTGGAGCTTTGTGAGGTAGCACCATACTCAGTGTTGGGGTGCAGCAAACCAACCATTAACTAAACAGGATTTGTTAAGTGACTTCCCAGTCAACTTTTCCTGTCAACAAAGAAAAGGACAAGAGCTGTCAAGATGGTTCCTAAGTGCTAATGGAACACATTTCCTAGAGGTCAGCAGCTAAAACCATCAGCACCTGAGACAGAGATTTCATAGAAACACCCCCCCATTCCCCGCCCCCACTGCTCTAGGATTTTAGAGAGGATGGAACCTTATCAAGGACAGAAGCCTGAATGCTGTTGAGTGAATATGCAGATGAGAATCCTTTCTTCAATTAGATCTGGAAATTTAGTTGAATTCCTTTTATTGAATAGTAGATCCTTTCAATCCTACTATTGAATAGTAGATCCTATAGAAATTCAAAAAAGGAACATAACTCTTGTGTTATCTATTCCTCGGTATATGAACAAAAATAGGAGTTATATAGACATTATATTTCTTGTCTTCTTAAAGATTCTAGATAAACGTAAAAGAATAAGGTTGGTAGGAAAACTAAGAGAGTTCTCGAGTAACAAAAGAGAGTGGTCTATTGCCATATGTGATTATCCCACTTACTGCAGTGTGGGATTAAAAGTCATTCTGAAGCCTGGAAAATCCAGGCTGCATTGATTATTATTTTACTCCTCGTTCCTTTCTTTTCCTCTGATATTTTCCCTGTTTTAAATGAGGATGGAGATGGAGAAGGATTGACATGAGCGCCTTCCTTCCCCCTGTCCTGCTGTGCCCCTTGGCCATGCCCTCACCCACCTTTCCCTGCAACCTTGTCGGCCTCCGAATCTCAGCCCCATTTACTGAAGAATAATTATGTGTCCAGAATGCCAGCAGTCGCTGGTGCAATTCATGGAAATCGGGGTGTCTGAACACCTCTCCTTCCAGTGATACCTCATGGTTCTTGTGGTTCTTGCTATTGATGTTATTGTTGTTCTTTAAATTAGTGTTGTGATGGAACTTGAAGGCTTTTCCCCAAGAATAATATTCATTGCACAAAAAAGTCAGAACCTTGCTCACAATTTTAATGTATTCAGAACCTTTGCTTTACAAAGTAAACCTACTTTAGTCAAGCTTCTACGTTTGTGAGAAGAATAATTTACAATGACTTAAAAGGATATTTTTACATTTATAATTAGCTGACTTATTGTATGCAGAGTGGCACTGTAAGAAAAAGAGCAAAGCTTTTGTTATTTCTATAGTGCACTTCCTTTATCAGAGTCTAAGAACTTCTGGAGAGAAACATAGTATTTCTGTGTATCCACTCAGTGCCAGGCACTGTTCTAGGCACTGGGAATGCAAGAGTCAGACATGACATGTTTGAACCTCAGGGCTCAGGAAGTCTATATGCAATGGATACTGGAAATAAATTAAAAAGTAAAATACAAAATATGTTGTATGGCAAAAAGTGTTAAGGGGAAAAGAAAAATAAAGAATTTAGGGAGTATCTGGGGCTGCAATTTTAAATAGGAGGTCAGGGGAAACAATACTCACTAACATCACCATCACCATCAGCAGCATCAGTGGTAGTTATCACTAAAAAACAGCAGCCCCGTGCTCTGCTTCCCCACAGTTTTAGAAAGACAGTGGGACGTTGTGACTCCACAAGCTCCTCCCACGGAGTGGGATGAAAGAGTCTAAGAAACAGAGGTGTCGGTGAGAGAGGCAGGCTGCAGGGACATGCCTCAGCCACTCAGTCCTTCCAGGGGTGCAAACCAGCAGTTTTCCTACTCTCCTTTTCTGGCCTCATTGACTCTTCTATACACCTTGGAGATCTGAGATGCTACTTCAAAGTTTTGTTCAGACAGAAGGATTTATAGCGGGAAAGATTTGCCTTGATTATTCTTCTCAGAGTGAGCAAAAGCTAGGCAAAGGGTGAAACGTGGGTAAATGTGCTATTTTAGAGGATGAGTCAGACATATTCTATGAAGCTATAAGGAATTAACAAACTCCAAGGATGCCACAAGGTTCCTTAAGAAGTCAGAAGTTAGAGACTATCTAACATAAGACCTTCCCATTCAGTCATGAGAAATACCAAGACCCACAGGGAGTTGAGGTGCCTACCAGAAGCCCACAGCTCATTTGCTAGGAGTAGAGGCTCTGCACCATGCTGCCTAGACCTGAATTTGCTCACGTGAATTATTAAAAATGCTACTCAACAGTAGACTAGAAGAGTTCTAATACATTTGAGGGGAGGGGTGACCAGGGCTTGAACTCAGGGGTCAAGTGCCTGTTTTGTATTTTATTTAGAGACAGGGTCTCACTGAGTTGCTTAGTGCCTCACTTTTGCTGAGGCTGGCTTTGAACTCCTGATCCTCCTGCCTCAGCCTCCTGAGCCACTGGGATTACAGGCATGCACCACCACACTCGGTGCTCTAATACATTTTTATGTACCTTATTTATTCCAAGCGAAATCATATTAATATTACAGAAAAAAGTCTACCTCAACAAGTGGCTGAAGTAAAAGGCCACAGTCATTGATAATTGAATCCAAATTTAGAACCCAAAGTCTGCCTAAGGCACAGAGACTAGAGCTACTTTGTAACTAGCAACCTTCTAACGCCAGTTGAATCAGAACCACTTTTTCTTACCCATGAATAACCTTGGTTAATGAAGAGCTTTGGGCTATATGTGGGCAGTATCGGATTTGCCAAGTAAATGTCAGATCTGTACCACAAAGAACATATGTTGGAAAGCTGGGTATATTTATTATAAGTGAGACTGCCTTTGTGGGTTGTACTTGAAAAGGGCTACTTAAGGTACTTGATTCCCCAGTCTCCGATTTGGCCATTATCAAGTGCTGTAAATGTATTCACCAGTTTATCATCATTTCTCTTCTGTCTGCACGCACCTGAAGGAAAGAACAAGGGGAAGCTTCAAGCAGGTTTGTGATTTCTCTTTTGCTACATGTTTGTTTATAAATTTGATGCCTAACAGATGTGTTAAATGTGTCTCATGAGTAAAATCGATCAACAAATTCAAGATGATTAAAAGTGACCTTTCACAAGATTGCCTGCAAAGTTTGCTGGTTTTTATTGATTGTTCTCCCCTTGGGAGCAAAAGCATCTTTCCCTAACTCACTCACTGCTTTTAACAATCTGCAGGACATAGAACATTCTGGGGCTGGGGGTGGCGGGAGCACAGTCTTTGATTACTCCTTGCTGCCATCTTCCCAGTCTTATCCAAGTTTTCAAATACAGTAGTCTAGAGAGTTAAAAAAGAAAGGAAAAGAAAAGAAAAAAATCTGATTGTTATGGGCTCAGAAATCAGTCTAGAATACACTTTCATTAGAGTACTCCTTTGGATGTGAAAATTTTTATTTTGTTATTTTTTAGCTAGAGGAACACTGTGCACAGGAGGTGAGAACCATTTCTCTAGTGCATTCAGCAGCGAGGTTTACTAGGGTTTTATAATTCAAAAGAAGAATACTTTCCATCCTTCAGAAAGAAGACAGCCTTCCAAAACTTCTCCAAGTAATTCATGTTCTCTCTGTGTGCGTGTGGGCGCGCGTGTGTGTACACACTCTGGAAGTGCCTAATCAAATTAAATAGCATAGAGTTAGACCTAGAGGGAATAGAAAGTAAAAGAGGAAATTTTGATTTGTTTTAATGAGTACCAGGAAGGGTCTGGATTTAGAAGCCAAGCCCTGAAGGACAGAGTCAGTGGACCCTCATACTGATGGCGTCAAGAGTGGCAGAGTCTAAACAAGTGCCTGAGAGGGAGGAAGGGGTACAGTTTTCTTCCTATCATTGCTACTTGTTTCAAGAAACAGGAAGCAAAGGCATCCCCTCACACACCTGAGTTGGCTTCTAGGTGGGAACCACTCTGGGTCCAAGGATTGTTTCTTTAGCTTTGTATTGTTATAATAATTACACTAATTATAAAATATTTATGCAATATTAAAATTAGTTTTGAACATTCACTTGGGATAATAAGGCTGTTAGCTTTCATTTCGGCATGAGCACTTAAAAATATTCCCAAACCAAGACATGAATGCATTCATCTATGACGGGAGACAGATATGGTAAGACACACAACATCAAGCACTCCTTCAGGGTGCATGGGCCTGTACGGGGATGGCATTAAGGGTCCTCTCTTACTTGATAGCCATAGAGTTAGAGAAAGGGACATTGGATATTCCTGAGTCTTCCAGAAAATTTTAACTGCCTGAAGAGTTGTTCTCCTCCACCTTAGAGATATTTCTGACCAAGTAGAGTTCTAGTCATTAAGCTCAAACATCCTTTACACAAACACTAGAAGGGACCAGCATACCAAACCTAACCCTTAGCCCTTTTTCCAGGTTCTATGCAGATCTTTCTGTCCTTCTATTGTGACAAATTTACTTGAAAAAAAAAAAAAACACAAAACAAATCATGGCCACTATAAGCCATTTTAGTCTCTCTGGTGACATTTTTAAAGCTTCCCTTGTCTCGGGAGCTATCTACCTGCAAATGATCTCTAAGGGTGATTTGTCTCCAAATTCTAAGGGCAGAGACCACCTTTGGCATGCATTACAGCACTATTTGGGAATAAGATCACTTATCTTGCTTTCATCCTTCAAAACAGAGCTCTTGACACCCAAAGAGGAAGTTTGTAATTCCTGTGGAGGTGAATGAATGAGCATGACCTCCATACCAGGGTTTAGTAGGGGTCACTTCCAGCCAACAAGCTTTCCAAGACAACAAAGAAAAGATAGATTGAAAGTGTCACTATTGAGCTTCTGCTCACTAATCCAAAAATAAGCCTCCTTATCAGCAATGTAAAAAGACTTCCAATCAAATTTTCTGAATTTCACATGTATCTAAAATAATTAAATCTATTCTGCATGTTTGGGACTGAGGTTGTCAAAGATAACTCATCCATGGGTTTGAATATGTACTACACCACTGAACTGAGTTTATGACTTGGAAAATTTCTTACTTCCCTGCAGTCATTGGACATCTGACAAAACTACCTTGAAATAAATCTCATACTACTACTTAGCCTGGATACTTTACTTCATGCTTCATTCTTCATACATTTAGATCTCCTACCCCCAACTATCTGTCACATCACCTGTGTAAAGTTATGCAGAGAATGCCCTCAATTAATAATTCTTGGATAGAGTAATAAAATGTCCCTGACTGCAAGGAATTTATGTGAGGAGAGAAAACACAAACAGAAATGGAAAATAAGAAATATAAAAAAAGAGAAAATGATAAATTAAAAACATTGAAATAATCTGAAGGAAATAAGCTGAAGGCTCCCATTTTTTTAATTGACACATAAAATTTGTACATATTAAAACTCCCATTTTAATATTGCCTTAGCTTTCACCTTGTGCTCCATAGGCAATGGAATTTATAATGCTGCATAATGAATGCAGAAAAACTATTGTAATGACAATAACAACAGCACCATCTTAGAAAATAACACATTTGTCCTTACCCAAACAAAATAAGCACAAAGGAAAATGCATTTATAATGAGAGTTCTCCCTTAGAGAAGAGAAGCTCTGGGTCCAGAATATTGATAATTAATGCTTGACCCATTTCAAATGAACCAGTTAGCACCACCCAATTGCAGAGTCTGTTACTGTGTTTGAGGCCATCGGGTTATTGACAGCAGTTCAGGTAAAAAGAAGAGCCAAGTTTCAGCCCAAGTAGGAGCCAAATTTTTTGTCTTTCAAATGTCTCAGAGCCTGGAATCTCCCCAGTCTTTCCTTGTGATTTTTCTTTGTGTCAGAAACAGACTAACACAAGTGCAGATGAGCTCCCCAGCACCTGGCACTCGCAGCCAGCACTGTAGACTAGGCTGTCCACAGAGAAGCTCTTCTCTCTGCAGAATGGAGGGAGGTCAAACACAGCAGCATGCCCCTTACTTAATTATATTCCCTGCTTTGGAGTGTTCCTATTAAAAAAGAGTTTTATCTTTCTACACTGAAGTTAGTGTATGTTAAACAATATTCATCTATGATTATCTCAGGCTAAGAAACACTGTCATATTGTTTGTGACAAATCCAAAAATTAAAAAAAAATACAAACCATCCATTCCAAGAAGACTTTTTTAAATATAGCTCAACCGAGCAATAGTGAAAATAATGTTTCTTCGGCTCTGTTTGGTACAGGGTTGGGTACAAATTACTGTTGGTCTCAGCTGATCCTGCTCTCTTCTTCCTCAAATGAAACGATGGAAACAATTCTTAAGCATCCTTTTAGTACTTATTTCTTTTTCTTCCCATGAAAATAACTTTAATCTCATATATGAGATGGCAAATGTGTTTATTGATTTTATTCAAATTAATCATCTTATTAATAATCTTTCCAACTCATTTTTTAAATGGGATAGTTTTTCTCTGTAGGGTATAAATTGACATTTTCAGAGAATGTAATTTACCTGTGAACCTTTCTAGCCACTTTAGCCTAAGATTCTCACCTTAAGGTCCTGTTTTTTTCCTCCTTGACCAGGTCATCAGATAATTATCAGTGAGTTGCCAATCACATTGAAACAAGAGAGGTGTACCTTTTCTTACCTGAGTTTTTATTGCTACAAGAACAAATCATGCCATCTGAGATGTGGGGATTACCTGCCATCCTCTGCCTCCATTTACCCTGTCTTCTTAGTCAATAATGGTTGATCTGGGCACAGTGTCGCATGCCTGTAATCCCCGCAGCTCAAGAGACTGAAGCAGGAGGATCGCTAGTTCAAAGCCAGCTTCAGCAAAAGGGCAAGGCTCTAAGCAACTCATTGAGACCTTGTCTCTAAATGAAATAAAAATAGGGCTGGGGATGTGGCTCAGTGACCAAGTGCCCATGAGTTCAATCCCTGGTACCCCCACCCCCAAAATAAAAAATAATGGTTGGGCAAGTGCCTGCTTCAAAGTCACACTATCTTCCTTAGTAGCTGTTTTCAAAGCAACACGAGAACCCCTGAGACTTCTCAGACAGTACACTATCTAAACTTGCTTTTACAGGTGCTTATGAGACTTATAAAGATGAATGTCTTAAAGTTAAGGCACAAATCAAGTTCTTTCATTACATAATCGTCTTGTACTATGATCCACTGAGTGCGTTGTCCAAACAGCTCCAGCATGGTTGCTTTATTGGGTTCTGAGATAGTGTGTGGCTCCTGGGACAGAACTCTAGAACATTTTGTGGAAGAAATCCTTACACATCTTCTGCATTTATTTTCTATTATTTATATTTCCTTTCTTCTGTGTGCAATGAATTATCTGCATGTTTTGTTAAACTAAACTCAGTAAAACTAGACCTTATTTTTTCCAACATTGTCAACTGAGTCATTATTGGGAAAATGTTCAATTGCTTAAAAAAAAAAACCTTTCCAAAACCATTTCTCCTTCTTTTCACATTTATTGATAGAGGGAAAGGGTTTAATCTTTTAAAAACATCATAAAATTTAAAATAAGAAAATTTTTGTCAAACTAGCTACCTAGACTCTTTTCTTGTTTTTGTTAGTATAGTTATTTAACAGTGGGTTACTTACATTAACTTTAACTGCAAGTGTTTTGCAGAAATCAAAACTTCTGTTTTTATATTTCAAAGCAATTAATGTTACCTACTTCATTGATTTCTACAAATATTTATTCTTAAAATTTCTGAAATATTATTTTATTCCTCAATCATTTATACTATGTTGCATTGATATTTACTACAGGGGTTGCTATATTCTAAATTATCTGCTTTCTTCTTTTCCTATGAAACAGATGCTAACACATAGACTACCATCATTTATATTGCCTATTTCAAACCTAATTATTTCAACCTAACAATTAAGAGCACTGAATATATTACAAGCAGCACAATTAAAGTACATGGTATTTACTGCTTTAAATAGTCAATGTATTTATATATAAAACGAAATAAAGCCAAATGGCTTTGTTTTTAGAAAAAGAAAGAAAAATCCCTAAGCACTTTCCTGGTGGTAAAATGCTTAGTAATGTGCTGCTCTATTTCCCTCACTCCTAGTAAATTCTGTAGTAATAAGCAGAAGCTCTTCAGAATGTACACTTCACGGAAGCAGAGGTACCCAGCATCCCAGCTATTGACATGAGATTTGAGAATGCCAACTAACCTCAGGTGCATGACCAGGCTACACCGCCACCCCACCTGAGCCCTGTTCACAGACTCACTACTCCTAGGGACTTCTTGAATGAGGTTTTCAGCCCGCTTGTAATTTTCCTTGTTGCCTGTTGCCTGCTTTGATACTCTCTACTACTGGGACAAATAGGCAGGGTCCCAACGTAGTACTGGCAGTCAGCCCCTTGGCGCCTCCTTGTGGTTGGACAACTGCTGAGCTGTTGCACGCATTGGATTGTTATGGCTTAGTTGCCATCTTGTGCCTGAGGTGAGAAATTGTAGAATGCTTATCTTATGAAGGGCTAAAACCCTAATTAAATGTAACAATAACTACAGCATTCCAAGTCCTAGAGGATTACTGTGGGGTATGATGCCACACAGTTCTCTGGCAGGGAGCATCCAGTAGTTGACTGCATGCTGCGCTACTTGAATAACTTGTACATCTGGTTCTAGAGGGAAAAATTCCCTTCCAGAGCAGTTGTGCAGGCTCCCCTGAGCATGGTCCTCAGCTGGGAATGTGGGATTGTATACTAAGATACTCCAATCAATGACCACAGTGACCTTTTGGTTACTTTCTCCAAAGAGACCTACTTGTTGGTCTCCTGGGGATTATCCTTGGCATTCTTCCTAAAAATACTGTTACATAAATCTTCCTCAAAAATGATGCTTCTAAATGTCACAAGAAAGCAGTAAAATAATGGAAATTTTAATGTACCAGTTAAAAGTCTATATTTTTAATCAATGTGTGCTTTCAATAACAGCCACTTAATCAGTTTGTCATCAAATCAAAATGCTCTGTTGTTTTCCAAAGGGGAAATGAAGTAGAACAACTAGTAAAAGTGGGCTTTTGTGAGAAAACACAAGAACAGAGCTTTGCCTTGGGAGAAAAATTGCCTAGTTAAAAAGTTCTGGGTTAGGGTCTTATTCTTACCTTTCAGACAATTCTGTCAAAAGAGAAAGTGAAAACATTTCTCTAATTTAGTATGCAATATGTTGAGTTAATTTTAAAATAGTTCTTGAAATTTTCTAAAATATTAGACTTAAGCAAACATTCATGTAGTTTAGAAGTTAAAAAGGGAAATGGCAACCAGAATTCATTTATACCAACTTTAAACGATTTGAATGAAACTTTAAGATTCAGAGAACATTGTTCCCACTTTCCATGAATCCATAGAGATAATCCCAAAATGTTTCATAGGGACAGTTTTTTAATATATTTTATCAGAGCAATTTTTAAATATTTTGTTATTGTAAAAAGACCATGGTGGATTTGATGTTGATACTTTCATTTCAGGTTTTTTTTTTAACTTTTTTTAGAAATTGAAATCTTTTAAAAGTACCAAAAAAAAAAAGTAACAAAATGAGGTTCACATTAAGTAGTTGCACAACTTTTATTAGTATCCTGTTCATTTAGTTGGCATAGGAAAGAGATTCTTGAAAGTTTGAGAAAGTAGTATATACTAAACCCAACCTTCTGTAAAAATTAGCCTCTGTTGGTTCCAGAAAAGGTAATAGATAAGATCAAGTATAATGAGGACTCCTGTAATGATCGCTACGTCTGCTTTTCCTTCACTAACCTAAATAAAGTTGCAGACGGGAGCATATGGTCCCTGAAACAGATCATCATAAATTTAAATTATGGAACAGGTGTGTTGAAATCAAGAAGAGATCTGAAATTTTACAATTAAAAAAATTTTAAAAAGTAGACATTTTGGGCACTATCCCTTTGATGGATTTGTTTAAATAATTGAAGGTTTTTGGATGACACAAAGAAGCTAGTCTGAGAATAAAAAGATGCAGTTTTATGATGTTATTGTTGCTCTTGTTTAATGTAATCTATCATTTAATCACACATTTGTCAAGTACAGATAAACCTCCCGACTGATGGTACTGTTGTAAAGAACTCTTGAACTCACCCGACCTCATCACAAAACTGCCCAGCCTGTTCTCTGCATGTGCCTTCAGCTAGTCGTGCTGGACTTTGCTGTGTCTGCATTTCAGAGAGGAGCTGTCAGTTGCATGGTCAACTCATTTATTGTTACCAGAACTCTCTTATCACCCCAGTTCATGATATGATTTGTTTCCATGTAAACACACATAAAATGCGGTACATTTTTAGAATATCATTTGTTAAGCAACTGGGCATGGAAAAATAAATGTTACTGTTTCTTGTTAGCTATAAAACACATATCCACTAAACACATTTGCTGTTGGCATGCTGCAGTTGGGGACAGTGGACACTGCGGTAAGTGGAAAAGACAAGGCCTCCACTTCGTCTCAGATAATTCTTATCCATGAAAACACTGCCTTCATCCCCCACAAGGGCTGCAGCATGACTCAGAAGAGCTGCTCTGGGTGACTCCCCCATAAACCCATTGCCCCATTATTCCTTCAGTCCCTGCTGAGTCCTGGGCCTCTCACATTGATAACAGTGTGTTGCCTTCTAATGACAAGCACAGTTACTTAAAGATGCAAGAAAAAAACAAAATGGATACACAAAGCTTCCTAAAGCTTCCTACAGTTCATTTTATTCCCACACAAAGCCTTTAGCTATGTTGCTGCTTTTATCTCCACATCAGAGATTCCAAAACCCATGTCTCCTTGGTTTCAACCTTCCTTTTACCAGGCACATCACACCACATCTCTTGATTAGGAATGTGTGAAGACGCATTTGGGATTTTGTTGTTGTTAATGCTTCCTTGATCCTCCACAACAATTTAATCCTAGCCAGGACCAGAGAACTCAATGTTTGAACAAATATAATTTACCAGTAGCTGCCACAGCAAATCAATAGCCTGTATAATAGCAGGAAATTGTGTTAGTGAACATTACATCTCATTCCGTTAATCAGTCATCTCATTCATTATATGTTGAGGCTGTTCTATCTTGGTGGTTTTTGTCTCACAAGAATGAATGTAAGCATAAAAGAAATGCAATGTTAAGTGTTGTCTGTTTAGTATTGTGAATGCAGTGCTACCAACTGCTATGAGATTGCATGAATGTATGGATATCATAATCTTGCCTGGAATAAAAAATGCATGCTGAATGTAGGTATATATGTAACTGTCACCCCAGTTTTCCTGTAGAAATGTTTAGAAATTACAAAGACATATGCTCCCAAACAAAAAATAAATGAAACTCTTTTTAACTTAAAGTTGAGGTTAAAGCTAAAATCACCCAACAGTTTTTAAAGTGAATTCCAAACCAGTTCTTGTTTATCTCCAGTGTAATTGTGTACCAAATGTACCTGTTGCAATCCTTTCTATGATGAATCCAAGGGTGTGTATGCCTATGAAATGAGACTGATCTCATGTGGATGCAAACAGATTAAATGAAGCTCAAATTTTCAATAAGGATAAAATGCATTTCTATGTTCCTACTTGCTGAAAACACATTGTCTGTAGAAATACATGGCCATATACAATTTCATCCAATTATGTACCCAAGTGAGATGAAAGAAATTGCTTGAAATGGACTAACCATGCCTCTGTTCTCCACAGTCAGAAGCTAAGTTTTAAGGAGCGAGTGCGCATGGCTAGCCCAAGGGGCCAGAGTATTAAAAGCAGACAAGCTTCAGTAGGTGACAGGAGGTCCCCAAGCACCGACATCACAGCCGAGGGCAGCCCCACCAAAGTGCAGAAGAGCTGGAGCTTCAATGATCGAACCCGCTTCCGGCCCTCGCTACGCCTCAAAAGTTCTCAACCAAAACCAGTGATAGATGGTAAGCTCTGCTTTTCCATAACCACTTTTAATTTGATAGGCTATAGTGAGTGAGATTATGAAGTAATTAATTCTCCATGGTACCACTTGAAGATAGAAGGAAACACTCCAGGGAAAGAAATTGCTTGTTTGTTTTGTTGGAAATTTATTCATTGCCTTGGGCAAATGTACAGAATATAAGTTAACTTTCGGAAGCAACTTTGGCAGCTAAATTCACATTTCAGAGAAGCCACAGGACAGACATGTAGTGCAGTGGTAGAGCTTAGCATAGGTGGAGGCCCCAGGTTCCACCCCCAACACCAACACCACCAACAACCACCACCAAATAAGATTTTATTAATTATTCACTCATATGTACAATATATTTATTTTGAGATCAGTGTGGCTATCTTTCTGACATATATTAAGTCTGACCAGCAAAGGCTTAAGGACAACCCCGTAACCTGAATATCCTGAACCACAGGTAAAGGGTGACAGCACCTTTCTAATTGATGAAGAAAGTGCCCTTTCCCTTCCTCCCATGCTCTGTCTACCACTAAGTCAGACCACTGCCTCTCTTCCTCGGAAAGATTCCTGCTGAAAAGTTCTGAAATCTCCCAATGATAAGTAAAATTTAAGTTCTTCTCCCAAGCATAATTAACCTATTTTATTTATCATATTATGTAGCAGAAGTTTACTTGCTAATACACTTTATTGAGTGCCACATCATTTTCATGTTTATGAAATAAAACGTTTAATTTTTCATTTAAAGATTAGCTTGTTTTCCCTTTTAAGTGTGCCCTCTGGGATCTCTCATACCGGGCAAAGAACCAAAATCAAATAGCATCTGCCATTAATGCATAAAAACTGCAAAGGCTATCAGTCCTTCTGTTCTCATTCCCTAGAATAACCTGTATTTTCCCAGGCCCTGAAGGCTCAAGGGATAAAATTAACAACCAGGGGTCATAATCAACAGTGATCTCAGGCTCCCTGCAGTGAAATCCCTGGAACCTCAGCCCAGGGCCCCATCCAGTTTACTCAGAGATCCTTGGGGATGTGCTTCCACCCTTGAGTGTAGTGCAAGTCCCCTCTTCACACGTCTCCATTCTCCACAACCCCAGAAGAGCTATGCTTTTCAAACAGACTCCTAGCTACTGACCCAATATGGTCCCTCCTGGCAGAGCTTGCGTCTTCCACCTCAGCTTCAGTACATGCTGATCCTGTCACGCTTTGCCTCTACCTGTTGCTTTGCTTAGGTGGGAAATGCCTCCTCACTGGACACTCCTCCATCAAGCCACTAGCAATGCCCTGAGTCACTAGTGGCAGAGATTTTCACTGTCCTCTAGTTTCCACACTTGCCTTCCTTGGAATTTGGCTAAAAGCCCTTAAGCAACTTAGTGTAGAGTTACTGGTAATAGGGCTTTATATTGCACTTGAAATAGATTCATAGAATATAAATGGGTGCATCCTTTATGAAGGTAATTCAGCAAAATATATCAAAGACTTTAAATATGCCTGAGCCTATACCCATCCCTCCTACCAATTCCACTTCTAGAATATAATTGATAGAGTGGAACAATATCAGACATGAGAAATAAATTATTCCATTTTTGCTTATATGCATGTATGTATTGTGTATATAGATTTGTGTGTTTACAGAAAAAGTCTGGAAAGACAACAATGTATGAATACTTATCTTGAAGACGTGAGACCCCAGTTATATACCATTTATTCATTTTCTTCATCTGTATCTCCTAATATTTCTACAATGGACATGTAAATCTTTTGTAATAAGAAAGCAAAAGGATATTTTTTTATTGTTGCTAAAAAAATAATCCTTTCTTTTACACACTGCCCTCTCACCCTCCCTGTACTCCAGGGCCCTGGGACCAACCAATAGTCACAAACCACTGTCCTTAAGCTGATTTCCTCCCATGTGATGGTAGGGACCAGCCTGTACTGAGTGCAAACATGGATTGTCAGATGAGTTTTGACATCTTCTTCTACAAATAGAGTTTGTATGAGTTTGCTTGGACTGTTGTAACAAAGCACCACAGATTTGGTTGTTTAAACAACAGAAATTTATTTTCTCACAGTCTGAGGGCTAGTAGCCCAAGATCAAGTTCTTGGAAAGGTGGTTCCTTCTAAAGGCTCTCTTTTTGACTTTTAGATGGCCATCTTCTCTCTGTGTCTTCATAGTCTTCCCCTTTTTCCTGTCTGTGTCTATATTTCCTCTTCTTAGAAGAATACTAAGCATATTGGATTCAGGTCCACCATGATAATTTATTTTAACTTCATTACCTCTTTAAATATCCTATCTTCAAATACAGGATCATTATGAGGTACTGGGGATTAGGATTTCAGCACATGAATTAGGGAAGGGGGTCATATTGCCTCCTGTGACAGAGGTCTTGCTCAGCACATCACAGCATCCCTGGTAAGCTGAGGTGCATCCATATCTTTACCCCTGACCCTGGGTTCATAATGTACTAGAAACACGTTAATTACACATTACAATGGGTCTGTATTCTAATGTGAGCTTCCACAAACAATCAGCTCCCTGCTGTGAGGTCCTTATGGTTGACTGAGCATATTCAAATATAAAATTCATAGAATGTGGATTCCAAGCATGGAAAATGAATTCTAGTACTTTCTGGCCAGAGGGAAAGAGAATTTCAAAGACTTGATAGAGTCAGCACTATCCGTCACAGTATTCTCAGTATCTGCAAAGATGTCTCAGAGGCGAGACATAAAAACAGATGTCCTGTCTCTACCATTTCACAAATTGAAAAGGCCTCCTGTCACCCACTTTCTAGATCATTTCATACAAGTGCCATTCTGTTCAGTTAGAAAGGAATTACTTTTCCCTGGCCGATGCCCATCTCAATGGATTCTGAACTCCCTAAGTGATTAGAGGACTGACTGCTGTTCGGCTGAAGTAATTTTTGGCTGCCTACCTGCAGGAGATGGTGGCTCCTGACTCTTCATTTAATCCACTAGTCCAGAATTTGTACCTCTGATTAACATGATGTTGGGTCCTGAAACAATGAAAGTTCCTTTTTCACAGAAAAGAAAAAAAAAAACTGAGGTATCTATCAAGTAAATGTAGACTTCAATTATACATTTTTATTTTTAGTGCCTCTCCAGGCTTCAAGTTTGTCTAAAATCCACTTACTACCCTTAGAAAATAATATAGAACATTACAGTCAACTCCCAGTTATTTCAGGTCCATTAGTACATTCACTTCTGGGATTCTTTTCTTCTACCTCTCTCTTTTCTTTATATATTTTTAGGCATTTCATTGCCCATTAGCATGCTCAAGGAGATTGGATGAATAAAAGAAAGAATAATGGAAATTCAGATCAGCCTGTAAGTTAATAACCAAAGCTATGTTTCAAAAGTAATAGGCCTATAACCGAAAAATACTATAAAGGAAAAGCAAAACAAATTCAGAGTTAATCTATAAATTTTAATAATTCCCACTAAATCTGATACTCTTTACCCCAGATGGCAGTATTTTGTAATTTAATGGCTCTTTCAAAAGGTTATTAAATATCCATGTTGCTTTTCTTTGTTTGTTGTAACTTTTAATGAGATTAATATGTTACACTTTAAAAGGGCACAATTATCTCCTAATATTCCACACTCACATATATTGGAGAAGTAGAAAGTAGCAGGCAGATGATGGAAACCAGAAATGTACAAATGGCAAAAGAAAAAAGTCAACTTTAAGGGCTGGTGTGGTATTACCATAGCAAATTTATTTTGACTGATATGATATGATTGGTATTTTTAGTTGATAAATCCTGTAATAACAAGCAGAAAGTCAATATTTAAGTATTTGAGCAACTTTGTGTAATTTTAGAAATTAAGTAGCACAGAAATGATAGTTTATCATGAGTATATAATAATAATAATGATAAAACTTCTATTGACTCCTCTGTGACAGACATGTTCTAAATGCTTTATCCCTGTTCTCATTTAATTCTCCCTGTACCCCTGTAGTGGCATTATTATCCCCATTTTATGTATGAGGAAACTAAGACCTAAAGCTAAGTCATGTGACCATGTAAAGGAACCACAGTGCACACCAGGCCATCTAATTCCACAGCCCTTCTTTAGACACATTGTAAGTTGTGCTCTAGGCAGTCACACCAATTTCCCTTCAGGGTCTTTCATTTCTTCCCTTCCTACCTGTCTGCTTTTCACTCTTCCCTCTCCAATTGGTCCAGATCCTCCATCTCATACAAGCCATTTTACCTTGCTACTGCTCCACACTGTCTTCCAGTCCCAGCTGCCATACCTCTTAACTGCATCATCTCCAAAGGATGCCAGAACTAGAAGATTAGGCAAATTGGGGAAGTGGCCTTTTGTTGACCCTTCTGTGTTTTGATCAAGTATGTAGGAAGAGACCCAGGATAATAGTTATGCTGGTCTGTGTCCATTTACCCAGGTAGGGAAGGCAAATGATGGGGTTATCTGAGGTCTGTTTCAAGATGCAAAAGGTAATAGTGGGAGATGGACAGCTGTTGTCAACAGATGAGCAAGTGTAAAGTAGCAGATTGCATGTAAGAAATAGCAAGCCAAAATCTACATGAGTGAAACTAAGGTAGAGCTGGGGAAAGTTTTCAGATTCTGGGTGACTAGATAGTTTGCTATCGAGGAGGGAAATACTTTTCAGACCCTGCTGGATGTGGGAATGCCTTTCAGAACAGCAAAGAATATAATAACTTGGACAGAGAAGGACAAGGAGGTAATTTGAGGTAGGTCCACTCTGTAGTGCTTAGTAATTTGATATTAATTTGAGAGTTCTAGAGTAATTATCATCTGTTAGTTCCAGAAATCCTCATAGATTTAAAAATATAACTCACACATAGATTTTAAAATACAATTCACTAGTTCTCCACCCCCACTCTCTCCCTGGTACTGGGGATTAAACCCAGGAATTCTCTAACACTAAGCTACACCCTCAGCCCTTTTTATTTTTATTTTGGGACCAGGCCTCACCAGGTTATCCAGGCTGGCCTCAAACTTGCTATCCTCCTGACTCAGCATCCCAAATCGCTGGGCTAATAGGCATATGCCACTGTGCTAGGCATCTCTAGGGTTTTTAAACGTAAAAGCCAAATTTAGAATCCTTCTTTTCCCCTTCCATTCTTTCGTCACATCATTTCCACAAGACAATGAAGAGACTGGTCTAATTCCTTGAATTTTAAAAGAAGGGCAGAGTGGGTAAAAGAAAAACTAGAAAAAATAAATATTAGTATTTTGATCATATAATCCCTTCTCCCATGTGGTCAGCTCATTCATTTCCTGTCTGCATCACCATCTCTGAGGGAAAGTTGGCATGCCTGTTCTCCACCTGCTCAGCAGCCCCTCAACATCCCCTCCTCCAGCTATTTCCCTTAATCATTCGCCCTTTTGACATCAGCGATAACTAACCAGATCTCACCTAAAAATAGCAAACAGGTAGAAATACACAATGTGGGGCACCAGAACCCTTAAGTCCTCTACACGGTAGTCAGTTCATTCTTTTCTCTCTTCTTTAACCTGGTCCCCAGTCCACTGGTCTACTAAAACCCTTGCTTGAGACTATCAGTTTAAGGTCATTGAGAATACTGACAAAAAGGAGGCATTTTAGCGCAATGGTTTTGACAACTGTTATATCTGGACTGACAGTTTCCTACATCCATAGTAGGCTTACAAGCAGCATAAATCACAAAATATCAACATTTCGCATGCCTGATTAATGTGCATGGGCTTTGATCTTCTATGATCTTCTCTTACGTTTGTTTTTCCAATGGCATCTTCTTCCCTCATGCTTTTCTTAGTCTCCCCAGGTGACATATTTGGTGTTTCCACAAAATGCCAAGCATTGCGCTGCATGTAATGTTTTCCCTGACTTTCCATAATGATGGCTCAACTTCATCCAGACCTTTATTATCATTTTCTGTGGTATATGTTGTTTCCTGACACTTTCTGAAACTGCCCAATAATGACTCTACATCGTGATGACAGAAACAATCTGGTTCAAGCAACGTTTTATTAGGGCTTCTATTTAGCCAGTTTGTACACATTCATGTCTGGGATTCTGACTGAGGAATGTAGTCATTCCTGTCAGCTCTGTTGGTAACAAAACCTGAGGGGTTTTTTAAATGATAAGGACAAAGGGGTTTATTGAGAATGACTGGATCTAAATGCTGGCAATTTATACCCCACATTTCACTCTCAATTCAACTTGGGATCATAATTCTACAAGCCCACAAGGGTTATGCAGTAGGATGCTAAAACATGCTTTCAGTTCCTCACTAAGTTATTAGTGGAAACCACTGAAACTATTGCCTGAATGAATTGTCTCGATTCTGGCCCATGGGTGTTTGGTTTTCGGGTTGTTGTTCATGGTGGTGGTTTTAGTTGTCCAGGTAATTCATTTGGTTAAATGGTCATCAGGCATTTCTTTATTCAAAGATATCTCCTAGTCCTCTCCTGTTTGCCCTAACTGTTCTTGCCCCCTAAGCTCTTTGCCAGTGTTCTGAAGCTTTTATTAATATTGTGGTGGGGGAAGGGCCTCTCAATCTCTAGGTACAGATTCCAAAGACTAAGTGTTTATTATTATTTCTGAGAAAGGTTGTGTGTTTGTTACTTTGGGCTGCTATAACAAACATACTGTAGTCTGGATGGCTTATAAACAGGAAACATTCACTTCTCATAAATCTGGAGGTTGGAAGTCCAAGATCATGCCACTGGCAAATTCTTCATCTGATGAAAGCCCACTTCCCCCCATGCCCAAAGGGGCAAGGGGAAGCTCCCAAATGACCTCCAAGTTTCACCTTAAGGGTGCTAATCCCATTCATGAGAGCTCCACCCTCATGCTTATTCACCACCTCCCAGAGTTGCCTTTTAATGCCATTGCCTATGAATGTGTGTGGACTGCGGTGCATGGGTGGGGCGGGCACAGGCACTCTGACCACAGCAGGTTGCTTCTTTCCTACCTTTTTGTGGCCTGTTCCTAGCTCTTCATTACAGAGGAAATCTTTTCTGTTTTGATTAGGCTGAAGTTCCTCCTGGCTTTCTGCTGTCATCCAAATGTTCTTTGTATTACTGAACAGGATTTCTGTCAGATTTCTGTAGGTTCTGCCCCAGTGTTTGTTGTCACCCTATAGTGTCACCCTATCTCAGAAAAAAATAGTTACCTGTTTGAAGTATGAATGGATTCCACCTCCTCCCTTCCAGTGGGAGCTAAGCTCTCAAATGACCTCCAAGTTTCACCTTAAGCCACACCTTTTGGCTTTTATAGAGAAACCTAGATTTGTGAACTGGAGCTCACTATTTTATTTCACCAGCAAAATGTATGTGTGCATGTGTACACTGCTATTTTAAAATGAGTCAGAATGCTGTCTTAGTTTTCTAGCGTTACATAACAAATTCCCCCCAACTAAGTGATACACACTCACACACATTTGTAGTCTCAGAGTTTCTGTATGTGGAATGCAGGAGCATTTATGCTGAGTGTCTATAGCACAAACTCTCATGAGGTTGCAGTCAAGCTCTTAGCTAGCGGTGCGATCATCTTGAGGCTGAGCTGAGAAAGGGTCTGTTCCCAACTGCACTCAAGCATTTGCTAGCAGGACTCATTTCTTCACTGCATTAGCCACTCCAGAATTTGCCTGAGTGTTCACACAATATGCAGCTGGCTTCCCCCAAGAAAGGGAGAAGCTGCCATCTTTTACAACCCTGCCTTGGAAGTGCTCTACCAGCACCCCTTCCACGTGGAGGTGGTCACACAACCAACCCTGGTACAATGTAGGAGACTATCCAAGGGACAAATACTAGGAGGTGGGGAACATTGGGGACCATCTCACAGGCTGGCTACCACAAATGCCCTTTAATCCTATGTCTCAAGTCACAGGCTTCCGCCATTCCCTGTTTCCATTATCTGCTTCCCTCTAGAAGCATTGAAGCTTGTGGCATCATGTTCAATATCCTTTCTCTTCTATCTAAAAAATAAAATCACACCCTGGCCCTCAACCTGGATCACATAATGACTATATGATTATATTCAACTGTTAGTTGCTCCTTTGAAAAGTGATATTAACAAAATATTGAGCATAGGATTAGTGTAATAAAATAAATAAATAAAATTAAATGATGGAGTGGAAAATTAGATATTCAGTTGCAAAACCAAGGTGTTATAATTTCTAAGCCAGCACTGTTTCTTGAACAATGTACGGCTCCTTTTCAACTACATCAAGAGGCTAAAGGCAATTCGGGGTAACTTCATAGAGTAGAAACAGAACCAAGAGCTGTGTGGTATCAATTTTTAGTACAATATAATGGTGGCCTAGCAATCAGACACCCCACACCAATAGAATGAGTTCCATGATTGGAAGCAGTCAAGAAGCCAGTCTTGAATAATCAACAGTCAAGAACTTCTAGACCCTTTCTGAGATCAAACTAGATAACCTAAGAAATTTTCTCCTAGGCCTCAGTTCCAGTAACTGCTCTTCTGGTCTGGTGGAAAATAACTGCCTTAGTCATTACCTCTTATCCTTCCAAATTGAGAAATGGAAGAGGGAATGAAGGATTGACTGAGGAATGCTGGAGAAAATTTTTCTGTTATCACACTGGTTTCGGGTCACTTTGACACAGGAAAGTGCTTTCCATTGCTGCCCACCACTCACTAGTCCCACTTTATTTCTTCCCTTTCCTGTACTAGCTTTAACCCAAAATATTCTGAGAAGTGTGAAAGTGTGTCCCATCTATCACTGAGGTAGATGTGTGAGATACACAGTGGATCATTCATAAAATCTGAATAAGCCATCGATTTGCAGATTTCAATCCAAATCAGCAAATACTTATGGGATGCTGCTCAGGGATAGCATTTTCCTGAATGCTTAGAAGACAGTGAGTAAACATGACAACTCCACCTCAAGGAACGTGCTATTTGTTTGCAAGTTGTACCACCCCGACCCTACCTCAGCTACAGTATTGATTTGCACTGGGGAGAACAAAAGGCACCTTACTCACTCCTCAAACTTCATACTTTTCGGAAATAACCTGTGGGTGACCTCTGAAATTCGCACAAAATAAGCACAAAGTTAACCATTACACAAATCACAGAATTTATCCCATATTTAGGAGATGCACTTCTCAGTGGCATGGTAATTTTTCATTCATCTGTCTCAAATTATTTCCTTCAAAGGCACACTTAGTTTTCTGCCTCACAAAGAGAAACCAATATGACACAATTTTAAAATTATATTTAATCGCATTCATGGTGTGCTCTACTTGGTAAAGAGGGAAAAAACAGTTAGGTAAAGACCAGGATCCTTTTTCTGCAATGGGCAACTGATATAAGGAAAAAGGTTACCCAGGCTTTGCTTTGTGCTATCTGCAGGATGAAACTTTGTCCCAAATTTCTTTTATTTTATATTCAACATTAATTTTTCCTGTTTTTTCTTCCCTTGTCCTCATCTTTTTCCTATTACCATGCATAGCACATAACAGTTCCTGGAGTCCAAAAATATAGAAAACTCAAAAAATATTGCCTGGGGAAAATTAATCTCTGTACCTCCAGTTGCAAAGAATCATTTGCACATGAAACCCTTAATTCCCACTAGTGAGTGATTTGCATCTTTCATCCAACTAGAGCAGTAGCAACTGATGCGTCACATCATTCCATTGGAATTGGTAATGAATCATTTCCAAAATTGTTTCAAACCTCTGTTCCCATGATTTTATTTTGGCTGAAAAATGTCATGGCCCCATATCTCCTCACACTCGCATCAATTGTCTGCTCCTGCAAAATCCCCCACTCACCCAGATTTACTGACTTAAAACAGCAACCATTCATTTAGCCTGCAATTCTATTAGGCAGTTCTTCTGCTCTTGGCTGTACTCACTCACAGTCTCTAATCAGCTGCTCAGCTGGCTGGGGGCTGCCTGGCCTAAGGGAACCTCAGTTGGGATCTCTACTCCACACTTTCCATCAGGCTGGACTGGTTCATGTGGAGGTGGGTTCCTAAGAACAATACAGATGGAACCTGCAAAGATTCTTGATGCTCAGGCTCAGTCACAGTATACAGTCCAAAGCATCCCATTGATCAAAGCAAATGACACAGACAGCCCTAATGCAAAGGGTAGGAAACAAGAAATCAGGAGAGGAACTACAGACAGGTACCATGGCCAGTGTTGGAGTCTACCATCTTAGTCATATGCAGTCATATGACTCACTTTTAGTATTTTCAAATCCTACTTGTTCTATGAAGACAATGTTAGTATCTGATATATTTTGTAGTCCTTTTGAAAGTTTTCTTCACTTTCAGAGCCTGAGAAGGAAGATAGCACTGTGAGCAACTAGTATCTGCCAGGAATTTACTAGGCATTTTCTACTGGTTCATGCAATAGTCACATAGTCATTTAGCAGATAAGGAAATTAAGACTCAGAAAATGCAAATAACTTGCCCAGATAACTCAGTCTTACCGCCAAAGTTGAGTTTTGAAAGTACTTAGGTCTCATTTCAAATATTTTTATGTTCTATCATGCTATTTGGCATCTTTTCTTTGCATAATTTACATCAATGAATGAATGAAAGTTGATGTAAATCCACTCTATATATAGTGTTAGTGGAACAATTTGTCTTCTTTTTCAATAAATACAACAAATCTGCTCAATCCATGCCCCTTTATCATTGTTTACCCTTTCATGTGTCCAAAAAGGTAATATACCAGTAATTTCCTTTTTTGTTGTTATTGTTATTGTTTTGTTGCGGTATTGGGGATTGAACACAGAGCCCTGCACATGCTAGGCAAGTGCTTTATCACTGAGCTACATCCTCGGCCCTCCTGTTTTTTTTTTAAAGCAACACTTTTGTTACCATGTCTGGTCAAACTGGTTCAAATCGTATCAGGGTTGATATGTTGGCATTTCCAGCAGTATCACACTAGTCTAATAAGAGTTGAAAGTTGAGAAAACTATCAGATCTATTTAGAATTCCTCAAGAGAGCTGATGAAAGAATAATGTCAATTTGTGATTCCACAGGAGGTTTTTGGGGTGGGGCATTATAAAGCATGACTACTTTAAGTTTGGATATCTTTGAATATGATTCAAAGGAAACAGATCTCATGCTTGTAAAGATAGGAGTAAATAAGAACCTGTAAGTCATTTGCCATTGAATCAGAATATTTCTGCTATGGTAAAACATTCTGGAATGTTCAAGTATAGAATGATAAAAGCAATTTATTGGTGTCTTCTAGTGTGACCTAGCTCCTTCACCTGACCATGCGAAGGGGCTGTCATAAGATGCTCAGACATGGAGCAACAACTGTTTTAGTTATCCCAATGTGGTTGGCCACTTTGCCAGGGTTTCCTCAACATTCCTTCTAATAGTCTTTCTAGACTATGAATTTACCTTGCTTTTGTTACAAACACCTTGATGATTTGTGTTATGGTCGGGATGTGAGGTGTCCCCCAAAAGCTCATGTGTGAGACAATGCAAGAAGGTTGAGGAGAAATGATTGGGTTGTGAGAGTCTTAACACAATCAGTAAACTAATCCCCTGAAAGGTATTAATTGAGTGGTAACTGAAGTGGTAGAGTGTGGCTGGAGGAGGTAGGAATTGAGGGTGTGGCTTTGAGGTATACGTTTGTATCTGGCAAGTGGAGACACCTCTCTCTGCTTCCTGATAATCATGTGAGTTACTTCTCTACGCCACACTCTTCTGCCATATTATTCAGCCTCGCTATGCTGTCCATAGACTGAGACCTCTGAAACCATGAGCCCGCAAATAAACTTTTTCTCCCCTAAAAGTGTTCTGGTTAGATCTTTTAGTCACAATGATGAAATAGCTGACTAAAACAATTTGCAAATAAAACTATAAAATCTACAGAAACTGATTTTTGTTCCAGACGCATTGGCCTGTGATCCCAGCAACTCAAGAGGCTGAGGCAGGAGGATCACAAATGTGAGGCCAATCTGGGCTACTCAGAGAGACCCTCAGCTACTTAGTGAAACCCTGTATCAAAATAAAAAATAAAAAAGGGCTGTGGATGTAGCTCAGTGGAATAGCACCCCTAAGTTCAATCCCTAGTATGAAAAAAAAAAGTTTTATCTTTGTGAGTAAAAAATGTTACCACAAAGCTGTAAGTTTCATCTGTTGTCAGTTGGGAAGCCTCAAGACTGTTGTGAATTCCCAAGGAATTTTTATGAAAATTGAACTAATCGGACACAGTGGCTAGGATTGTGGTTTTAGAGTAAAAAAGAACTTGTTTCAGATCCTAGGACCCCACTAATTTGAGTAAGATAAGACAAATAACTTCACTGCACCTCTCCCTCCCCTCCCCTTCTCTCTCACAGGAATAATATCTACCTTGCAGGGTTGTGTGAGTAATAAGGAAATATAATGTATATAAAATTCTCATAGAATGCCCAGCATAGTCTAGGTGCTCAATAAATTAAATGCAGTTATTATTTATTAATGTTAATTTCTATACTAATATTGATTAATGAAATCCTAAATTTAATTAGTTTGCATGTTTTTCCCTTCTTCCTATCTGTGGCAAATGGAAAGTTAAAATGTAAAAGCTTATACAAACTTTACTCTTTTATTTCTTAGAGTGTATTTTAACAGTCCTTATTATATTGAATAATTCATATAATCACAGAAAGAAAGAAGTTATCTTTATTATATCCCATTATCTTACTATTTATTGGGAATCGTTGACTTTATTAAAGGTAACAAATAGTTCTGTCACTTTGAGAGGGGGCACTGGTTTACAACATGATAGCACAGTGCATGACACATAATGATTACTTAGGAAAATTTATTTTGAGCAAATAAATAATGAACAGGTTATGAACAAATAAATGATTCAGTATGTTTATTTGGTAACCAATTAATTAAACCTCATTGATAAAAATTTCTTTGGGGTTGTGAAAAGCCCACACACGACTGAGCTGCATTGCTGAGTCAGAGGGTGTGTTAGGAAAGTTATTGCTGAACCACGGAATGCTAAGGTATTCCATATAAAGATATTGGAGTGATTTTAAGAAAATAATGAAATTCCTGTTTAGCTTAACTTGCAATAAAGTGTAAAAAAACTTAACTTCACTGTACCTCTCCCTCCCCACCCCTTCTCCCTCACAGGAATAATACCTACCTAGCAGGCTTGTGTGAGTAATAATGATAATGTATGTGTAAAAACATACTCTAGTGTTCCCATTTGAATAAAGAATATAGTAACATGCAATTAAGAAAACAGAATTCTTATATTTTTCCCTTTTATGTTATGGGCACTTACTGAGCCATTTTTATGGTGTGATCAGCAATTTTAACAGTAGAGATCATATTAATTGTTTTTGAAAACTCTCTAGTGCTTCATATCATCAATCAAAGCAGGAAGATTCCTTTTAATTAAGCGCAAGAACCATTCCATGAAATTTTGCCAGCATTTCTGCTAGCCAGTGAGGTTAATTGACAATCTTTAATAGAGAAGCTTAGAGAAATTCATATCATAATTAACATAATTTAAGATGCTGAGGATACATGAATTATCCCTAAACAGCATCTTTGATCTTTAGGAGAAAATGCTCAAGAGCATGCAGTACTGTCTTACATAATAGATCCCCTCATTAGTGTGAATTAGTATTTCTGAATGTTGCTAATTGGCAAACCTGAGAACAAACACAATAAAAATCAACATCACTAGTCATCAGTGAAATGCAAATCAAAACAACAATGAGATATCCCCTCTCTCCAGTTAGAACGGCTAGTATCAAAAAAAAAAAAAAAAAAAAGATAACTGTTGGTGAGAATGTGAAGAAGGTAATTCTTTTTTAAAAATTTTTTTGTAGTTATAGATGGACAGATGCCTTTATTATATTTGTTTATTGTTCTGTGGTTCTAAAGATTGAACCCAGTGCCTCACACATGTTAGGCAAGTGCTCTGCCACTAAGCTATAAGAATCACCTTCTTATCTCTTATAAGAAGGTGATTCTTATACACTGTTGGTGGAGATGGAAATTAGTACAGCTACTATGGAAAACAGTATAGCAGTTCCTCAAAAGACTAAAAATAGACCTAACTTATGATCCAGCAATCCTACTACTGGTATAAGCCCAAAAGAAATGAAATCAATGTGTAGAAAGATATCTCCATGTCCATGTTCATTGCAGGATTTTTCACAATAGTCATGATGAGGAATGAGCTTAAGTGTCCAACTACAAATGAATGGATAAAGAAAATGTGGTCTACATGCACAATGGAATACTAGCCAACCATTTACAACAACAGGGTTCAGCCTAGAGGACTGAAATAAGCCAGACACAGAGAGATCTTGCTCACATGTGGAATCTAAAAATGTCCAACCCATAGAAATACAGAGTAACATGGTGGTTGCCAGAGAGAGAGATGGGGAAACATAGGTCACCAGACACATAATTACAACAAGACAAGAAGAACAAAGTCAACAGATCTAGTTACAGAAAGATGAATATAGTTACTGATGACATATTGTATTCTTGAAAAATGCAAAGAGAGTAGATATTAAGTGTTCTTTTACCACAAAAATGACAGTGCATTCAATTAGATTTAACCATTTCTCAACATACACATGATCCAAAACATCATGTTGTATGTAATAAATATATACATGTTATCTGTTCAAGCTTTTAAAAGTAAATAAAATTAAATAATAAAATAAATAAAAAGTAAAAATATAAACCCTTTATAACAATATGATGGCTCACTTTCTCAACTCTCCCATTCTACTCACAGACTTCCTTTCCAGAGGCAACCATCTATTGTTTTAGCTATTTATTCTGATATTTACATATCTCTGTATTTTTCCAATAATATGTGTATGCTGTTAATTCCTAATTAATCAATTTTGAATATTATATATTTACTCCCTATTCTTGTAACTTGGAATTTAGCGCTTTTTTCACTGTTTCCATTCTGAAGATCCTCCCATCTTGCCAAGATACAAAACTTTTTAATAAGTCAAAATGCAATGTCTATCTTATATCTGTGTTATATTGCATGATTTTTCTTGTAGTGTACTCGTAATGCTTCATTTGTAGTTATTGCTGTTTCCACAATTCTCCCATAATCCAGTAATCTCTCAGTTAAATTTCCTCAGGATCAGGGTGTCTGGAACCAATAAGTTTCATGTGACCTTTCTTGAGAACCCATTCTGGAAACCTCTATCCTCCTTTTAGCTCAGTGGGCTAATCTTAAACCTACTGCATAGCCATTATCTTTTCAATTTCATTTTCTTCTACATTGAATTTTCGGCTCATAGGTTCTTACATTTTTGTCTGTTTAAATCTACTCCATTATTAATACTTTTCTCATGTAAAAAGATGGTGTGGTGACAGAAGGCAGATGATGACAGCTGCCAGCATGCCTGTCCCTTGCTTCACACTTGTCCCACCTCACCTGAGTTCTACCCCACCTGCTGCCCTGTGTCACACAGTGATGTCCTTCTCCTTTGTCCCTGGCTCCCACTGTGTCTCAAATGCCTTCAGCACCTGTGTCCTCCTCTCTCTGTTTATCTTCCCAGGTTGATAATGTAATCCTCCCACAAATCCTAAGAATGAGTGCATAAAAAGCAAATTTTTTTGTTTTTACTGTCTAAAAAAAAATTTTTTTTCCTTCTGGAATGCTTTATTAATTTTTTTTTGGTGGGGGGCAGGGGTTACTTTTCTCCTTTCATTTTCCCTGTTCTTTATGGAAATATATTATTGGGAGTTGGACTTATGAAATGGCTCAGATATTTTAAATCAGATATTTCCTCTCTTATTTGTACCTCTTTGTCTTTTTGTTCAGCTTTCTAGACATTTTGGTTAACATTATAATCCAAACCTCTTACTAAGGTTTTCATTTCCAGGATCATTTCTAAGGCTCTTTGTTGTTGTTTACTAAGAGTTCCTTTGTTAAATTTGTCCAAGAAAGGGTATGTCCATCTATGGTAGGAGCAAAGTTTATTATTGTTCTTTCAAACTGAGGATTTCTAATTTTTATTCAGGGAAATGTTTTCAATTCATTAAATCTGGAGAATAAAAATTTGATATCAATAGAAAAAAAAGAGTTCCTTTGTTTTGGCATCCTATTATATCTTTAGCACTTTCTTCAGAAGCAGATCATATTCCCTAGAGAGTATTTATCCAAACTGCTACCTGGGGATCAAGGGCTACTTACATTGGTGAGCAGGTGGTAGTGTGTTCCCAGCATTCAGTCTATATATGGTCACCTGCCAGGGCCCGCGCCAGCACAAAGGGAAACCAAGTCAGGCGAGGGAGCCACGGATGAAAAATCACTCACACATACACACAGACACACACAGAACTAGGCAAGAGACTTTTCTCAGACTCTTTCAGACTCTTTCAGACTCTTCCAGACACCTCCTTTATTGAGCTCAGGTCCCTCTTTATATATGCTAAGAGGCCCTTTGTCCTCCAAGCCCTACAGGGTGCATAGGGTGTGACTATTCCATTAGCACCTTGCTGCTATTCACAGGAATGTGGCTATTGTTACATTATGGAACTATGGC
>CM053406.1:74817547-74837677 GCA_028644305.1 Xerus rutilus | reverse complement strand
TTGTTAAGTAACAGTGAAATTATTTAAGGGCTGTATAAAATATAAAATATGAGGGAGAAATATTGTCTGTCAAATGTACCTTCTGAAAGAAAAAGAAAAAAGTATTTTTCAAACTATTCATGTCATAAAGGTAATATATATCCAGAATATGTTAGGAACTTTAAAAGTTCAGTAATAGCCAGGTGTGATGGTGCACGCCTGTAATCCTAGCTACTCAGGAGACTAAGGCAGAAGGATTGCAAGTTCAGAGTCAGCCTGGGCAATTTGGCAAGACCCTATCTCAAAATAAAATTTAAAAAGAGCTGGAGGGGCTGGGGTTGTGGTAGAGCACTTGCCTCGCATGTGTGGGGCTCTGGGTTCAATCCTCAGCACCACATAAAAAAATAAATAATAAAAAATAAAATAAAGATATTTTTTAATGGATTCAATCCCTAGTACTGAAAAAAAATAATAAAACTCAATAACAAAAAAGAAATCATCCAATTTAAAAATATGAGTAGACATTTCTCAAAAATTAACTTCAAATAGTCAACAAATTTATATAAAAATGCTCAACTTCATTAGCCTTTAGGAAGATGCAAGTCTAAAACCACAGTGAGCCAGGGGCAGTGGTGCACACCTGTAATCCCAGTGGCTCAGGAGGCTGAGGCAGGAGGATCACGAGTTCAAAGCCAGCCTCAGCAACAATGAGGCATCTAGCAATTCAGTGAGATTCTATCTTTAAATAAAATACAAAATAGGGCTGTGGATGTGGCTCAGTGGTTGAGTGCTCCTGAGTTCAATCCCCAGTACCAAACAAACAAACAAAAACAGCAACAACAACAAAAAAAAACCACAGCGAGATATCATCTCACCCCAGTTAGAATGGCCATTATCAAAAAGTCAAAAAATAATAAATGCTGGTGAGGATGTGAAGAAAAGGGAACTCTCATATACTGTTGATGGGAATGTAAATTAGTACAGCCACTAAGGAGAACCATTCCCAAGAAACTAAAAATAGATCTATTGTATGATTCAGCTATCCCACTTCTGGGTACATATATTCAAAGGAAATTATATCACTGTAGCAAAGAGACCTGCACGACTATGTATTTGCAATAGCTGAGATACAGAATCAACCCAGATGCTCATCGATGGATAAATGGATAAAGAAAATGTGGCACATATACACGATGGAATGTTATCCAACCATAAAAAGGAATGACATCTCATCATTTGCAGCAAACTGAATGGAACTGGAGGACATTATGTTAAGTGAAATAAATTAGACACAGAAAGACAGACACCACAGATTCTCCCTCACATGTGAATGGGTTTTTTCTTGCATCAGTTAGAATGTATAATAGTGACTACTAGAGGCTGGGAAGGGTGAGAAGGAGTAAATAAATGGAAGTTGGCTAACAGATACCCAAACACAAGCGGAGAGAAGTAATAAGTGTTCTACAGAACAGTGAGGTGATATAGTTCACAATGACCTAGTACATGTTTTGCGAAGAACAAGAAGAGAAGAGCTGAAAGGCTCCAAACACAAAGTAATGATAAGGAAACAGAAACATGGATTTCCACAATTCAATCAGTACATGTACTAAAATATCACAAGGGGGGCTGGGATTGTGGTGCAGTGGTAGCGTGCTCGCCTAGCACGTGTGAGGCACTGGGTTCGATCCTCAGCACCACATAAAAATAAAATAAAGATATGCTGTCCACCTACAACTAAAAAAATAAATAAAATTTAAAAAAATAAAATAAAATAAAATATCACAAGGTACACCATAAATATGTTCAATTATTACATGTCAATCAAAAAAAGCTTCAAATGTTTAAGGAGATGGGAATGTTAACTAATCTGATTTGGCCATTACACATTGTATACATATATCAAATTATCACATTGTACATTATAAATTTGTACAATTAAAATAATAGTTTTTAGTATCGTGCTAAATGGAATAAGCATGTCTTTGGGGTGAGACAGAAGCTTATCTTGAATAAAAGAAAATGTGGTCGAGAGGGGATGAGAATATTACAGATAAGTGATTTGACAATAGTTAGGATATAATTAACCTGAAGTCAACAATACAAGGTAGGGGTTGTTTTCTTTAACTTATAAAACAATTTAGATTAGTTGAAATAAGCTGTCACTTGGGATAAGTAAATGAGTATTAACTTTTTAAACCCTAATCTTTCTCATTTTTCCACTTTTCACCAAGGAACAATAAATTTTGGTTCTTAGAGCCTAGTTGCATGATTCCTAGCCCAGTAGTCATGAATGTGATAATAGGAGTGTATGAGTCTTTAAATAGTTGAACAACACCAATAGGTATATATAACATTTTCTTGCAATGAGACTGCACAGGCTAAGTTGCCAATGCTTCTTTGCTTTCATCAGGAATTTTATGAAGTTCATGCAGTAACTGGTTATCTTAAGCAGATTAGCTATCATTAGCACCATGGAGGTTACTGATGAAATATTGGTTCAAAACCTGGGGCTCCTGTTGGGGGGATGAGGCACTGTAATAAAAGACCTCCAGTTCTTAAAAGCTTAGATACCAAGCTTAGTTGCTAAGTGTGTTGTGTTTAACATAAAAGAACTTAGTTAACTAATCCAGCAATATAATTCAGAAATAATTTATGAAAAAAAATTCATAAATTTCCATGCACTAGTGTACACTGTTTCAGGAGAATAAAAAAGTTTTTGAAAACACATTTGTGTCCCAAAAATGCATGTTGTTCCATAAAAGTCCATTTGAACAGCATAAGTGTTACATCTTAGACTTGTTGGATCACAGGGAAAGAGAAGATTTGCATTTCAACTATAGTTTTAATCTGGGGTTTCAATGGGCAGTAAAAGGTATAATACTTAATGCTTAGTCCTTTTTTTAGTGTATTGTTTCTACTCTTAAGGTATGTCTCATAAAAGATGTTCTTAGATTGTCCTCTGTGATCTCAGGCTTTTATATTACATTTCTGTGGGAGCTTGAAATAATTTGATGCATGACTTTTTCCCTCCAGTGTTTCTTATATTTCTCAGTAAACTATTTTGGTCACTTCCTTTAACAAAGTCATGAAGTTTAATACATAATATGTTGTTCATACAGAATTATGAAATTTCATGTGGCCAAACGGAAGTTTAAGGAAACATTACGCCCTTATGATGTAAAAGATGTCATTGAACAATATTCTGCTGGTCACCTGGACATGCTGTGTAGAATTAAAAGTCTTCAAACACGGTAAGCAATGAAAATGTTATTCATTGTAAAGGAACAGACATGAAAACCATGTGGGAGCAACTCCTCTTTAGCAGACAAAACCTCTGGATTCCATATTCCTAATTCATTTTTAGTGGGCAACTGGACTTTTGTTTTAATACAGATTTTATTTTGCTTTTCACATAGATGGAAATCAGCCACTAAAAACCTCCTGCCACCTCAGTTTCCTCATCTGTAAAAAGCGAGAAAATGTTAGTGCTTACCACCTGGAGTTGTCCCGAGTACTGAATGAGTTAATACACTTACTGTGTGCTGGCACTTAGTGCTCAATAAAAGTCAATAGCTGTTGCTGATGTATGAATTACTGCCATTGTTCCAATTGCTTTTGTTCTTATCAAAATCCCTCAGGATCAAGCTAGCCTTTCTCCTTCACTAAACTTTACCCAGGAAGACAGACCTTTCTCTTTTCTGACCTCCTGCAGTACCGAAGTCTAATACAGAGCCAAGGCCCATTCAGAATCTTGGTACGACAGACCAGAGAGTTGAGACTCAACCCCTGTACTGTTCTTTGGTTGCAAGTGTACTCCGCCTGGCTCTCCACTGAGATAGGGCCTTCTCTTCATTGCCATCATGTGCAGTGATAGATAAATATTTTTCTTTCAGTGAGCATCTTATTGAATGACAGAAATGAATGATGAGTTCAATGTGTTAATTCAAACTACATGTGGTTGATTGTGGCATCTCTAAGCCAAATATTTAGTCAATTCAGGTTTTTTAAAGAATCTTGCTTTAGGGCTAAGATTATGGCGCAGTGGTAGCGTGCTCGCCTAGCACACGTGAGGCACTGGGTTCGATCCTCAGCACCACATAAAAATAAAATAAAGATATTCTGTCCACCTACAACTAAAAATTTTTTAAAAAAAGAATCTTAGCTGGGCGCGGTGGCGTAAGCCTGTAATCCCAGTACTCAGGGAGGCTGAGACAGGAGAATCGCGAGTTCAAAGCCAGCCTCAGCAATGGCGAGGCGCTAAGCAACTCAGTGAGACCCTGTCTCTACATAAAAACACAAAATAGGGCTGGGGAGGTGGCTCTGTGGTTGAGTACCCCTGAGTTCAATCCCCAGTACCAAAAAAAAAAAAAAAAGAATCTTCCTTTACATTCAGATAAAACAGCATTTGTGATTGAACAGCTCTTAAAATGCAAGGACCGAGAGTTAAATGGTTTCTGCATCCCCACAGCACACTTAGTGGATGCAGCCCAGAGTTAATTCACAGCCCTGAGTGAATCATATATCAGGCCTTCAGTAAAATATCTGCTGATCCATTAGAGAAATCACAACTTGCTCATTCATTCAGCAGATAAATATTGAGCCCATTATAGACATTCAGTGATTAATAAAATAATGGTCCAGTCCTTGCAGAGCTTCTAGTTTAATACATTAGATAGCATAGCAGAAAGTAGGTGCTGCCTATGTTTCTGTGCGGGTAAACTAGAAAGTTGAGGCCATATTCCTGATAATTCAAGTCTAAAACACACAAAAAGAGGAAAGTGATTCCCATTCCAGCTGATCAAGTCTCCTTGGAAATTCCTTTAACTCATCCTGTCATCATGCTATAATCTCTGCCTAGGCAGCCTTGGTCTTCCAAATCCTTTAATAGAACTATTTGATATTTTTATAAAGTTGAACTGCTACAGAATTTATAGAAATCATCTAGACTTTCTACCTCATGTATATTATTTCACTCTTTCTTAAAGAAAGAGACTATAGCTTTCTTAGCTGCTTATCATCCACATATCAGATACATAATAAATCCTTAAAGGACAATCTATTCTATTAATACAAAATCATCATAATTATTATTTTTTCATATTTTGAAGTAGTCGAATTCAGGAACTGCCTAGTTCAAGGTGGAAACGAACAAGTTACTTTGTTTAAAACAGTTTTGCCTCCAGAAGATTACCCATAGTGATTTCATCATGGACCAGAATGATGAGAAAATCAATCTCATATGTAACCTCATGTTAAGAAAATAAGCACATCAGCCTGGCATAGTGGCACATGCCTATAATCCCAGTGGCTCAGGAGGCAGAGGCTGGAGGATCACAAGTTCCAGGCCAGCCTCAGCAACTTACCGAGATCCTAAGCAACTTAGTGAGATGAGATCCTATCTCAAATAAAAAGTAAGAAGAGCTGGGAATGTGGCTCAGTGGTAAAGACTCCTGGGTTCAATCCTCAGTACCAAAGAGAAAAAGAAAAAAGAAAGAAAGAGAAAAGGCACATCATCTACAACACACTCAATTTACATAAATTAAAGATACTTATATTTAATTCTTCTATTCAAAACACTTAACTCTGGCTTAGGACAATCTCTATCTTCAGCGTTAATAATCAGATATCCTCTTTCTCTGGTAGCGTTGATCAAATTCTTGGAAAAGGGCAAATCACATCAGATAAGAAGAGCCGAGAGAAAATAACGGCAGAACATGAGACCACAGATGACCTCAGTATGCTCGGCCGGGTGGTCAAAGTTGAGAAACAGGTACAACTCAACCACACTAATTAACTTCTTAACCAGATTTTTTTTTTATCAGAAATAGATTACAGGCAATTAGATGTTTTCTACTGATTGACATATTTATAAGGAATAAAAATAGGGCACAGTGGTAGAGCAATGAGTCCCTTGGTCCTATCTCCAGCACCTAGGGATAAGGAATATATATATTATCCCTTAATAATAAATATATATTATTTTATATCTATTTTCCACATATATGGAATGTATAGTTTATATATATATATATATATATGTAAAAGAAAAAATAAAAGAATAAAAGGAAGAGTGAATGACATTAAACTTCCTCTCTGCATTGACAGTATTCTTCTACAAAACATCTTTGGATTTCCATATAAAGAATATAAAATTTTATCTCATCAATTAATACTTAACTGGAAGCAACTATAGATTTTCAGTAGTAAAATGGCAAAGATCTACTTTTCCTTTGTGTTTTGGTTATTTTTGTTGGCCTTTAAGTCACTCTTTTTAAAAAATAAGACAAAACCTTATAATAATTGTGACAACACGTAGAATTTTTGGTAACCCAGAGGTTAAATCTTCTCATGCAAAAACAATTTTCCAGAAATCAAATTGCTCTCCCAAAAAGAATCATAAATACTTCAAGTATTAATTCTGAAGCATTTAGTATCTTTATTTTTAAACTCAGACTCACCTGGATTGGTACTGAGGTCTTAATTTCACTATAGAATACATTCCTTATTAAAATGCAGGCAAGTTCCAGAAGGGCCATCAGTGGGGCTGGGAAAGGCAATCTGACTGGGATGGGAACCTTAAAGTTGCATTTTTATAGTGCTTATATGCCTTTTCAGAACATCAATCGTCCATTTTAAAGAAGTGGAAGGGGCTGGCCAGGGGAGATTGTATAGAAGTCAAAGTATCTCTCTCCCCTTATAACCTTCCCTGGCCGGGTCACTGCCCGATGCTGCACTGAGTCCAAATTGCATTTTACTTTACACTCAATATCTATTTAACTGTATTGACACACTCTGAGCATGATTTTAATTCCAGAAGTAAAATCCATTCTTCATAGCAGGTTGTCCTCATTTCCCTCCTTTTAGGTCCAGTCCATTGAGTCCAAGCTGGACTGCCTGCTGGACATCTACCAACAGGTCCTCCGGAAAGGCTCTGCCTCAGCCCTCACTTTGGCTTCATTCCAGATCCCACCTTTTGAATGTGAACAGACATCTGACTATCAAAGCCCTGTGGATAGCAAAGACCTGTCCAGTTCCGCGCAGAACAGTGGCTGCTTAACCAGATCAGCTAGTGCCAACATCTCGCGAGGCCTGCAGTTCATTCTGACGCCAAATGAGTTCAGCGCTCAGACTTTCTATGCGCTTAGCCCTACTATGCACAGTCAAGCAACACAGGTGCCAATGAGTCAAAGTGATGGCTCCGCAGTGGCGGCCACCAGCAACATTGCAAACCAAATAAATGCGGCACCCAAGCCAGCAGCCCCAACAACTTTACAGATCCCGCCTCCTCTCCCAGCCATCAAGCATCTGACCAGGCCAGAGACCCTGCACCCAAACCCCGCAGGCTTACAGGAAAGCATTTCTGACGTCACCACCTGCCTTGTTGCCTCCAAGGAAAATGTTCAGGTTGCACAGTCAAATCTAACCAAGGACCGTTCCCTGAGGAAAAGCTTTGACATGGGAGGAGAAACTCTGTTGTCTGTCCGCCCCATGGTGCCCAAGGACTTGGGCAAATCTTTGTCTGTACAAAACCTGATCAGGTCGACAGAGGAACTGAATTTACAGCTTTCAGGGAGTGAGTCAAGTGGCTCCAGAGGCAGCCAAGATTTTTACCCCAAGTGGAGGGAATCCAAATTGTTTATAACTGATGAAGAGGTGGGTCCCGAAGAGATAGAGACAGACACCTTTGATGCCACCCCGCAGCCGGCTAGGGAAGCTGCTTTTGCATCAGACTCTCTAAGGACTGGAAGATCACGATCATCTCAGAGCATTTGTAAGGCGGGAGAAAGTACAGATGCCCTCAGCTTGCCTCATGTCAAACTGAAATAAGCTCTTTGTTTTCTTTCTAGGCATAGCAGTTCCTTTAGCCATACATATCATTGCATGAACTCTTTTGAAAGCCCTTCTAAAATGTTGAATTTGCAAGAATCAGGAAGAACATGAAAGGCAGTTTATAAGCCTGTTATCTTTTAATTGCATGAAAATGCATGTTTAGGGATGGCTGAAATTCCAAGGTGCATCGACATTGACCCACTCATTTAGTAATGTACCTTGATTTAAAATCATCAGAAACCAAACACTGCTAATGCTATGGGGTATCTGAAAACGTCAAGATTAGGTGATTTAGAAGATTTGACACTGTATTTTGAAATTGTGGAAGAAAACACCTTCAAATTTCAGGCATTTCTGCTTTGTAACTAAATACAAAATACATTTTCAAAATTAGGCCATAATGTATATTTAAACACAATGGCTCTCAATAGCTGCTAACAAGGTATCAAGTAAAACAGAATTTGGGAATAACAGAAATGGCTGCTTATTTCAAGATATATTTGCCAACCCATTTCTATCCATTCATTTTATTATTAATGTAATTTGAGTGTCAGTTTGTATGCTTTTGGTGATTTAGCGCTGTGGCAAGCAATTTTGCACATCGTTTTCATGTTGTCCTTTATGACAAGAATGTTTTTCATTTAGAAAATGTGCAAATAATGAAATTCAGGGCCAGCAGGGCAAATAGACTCGCTGTCTGACATATTTGACTTTATGGAAACATATTCCCTGATGGCAGAATCAACTCTATGAGTGGTCAGCTTCTATACACATGCATGAAATGCTGATATGTAGAACAGCCAGTATGACTGGGCATCTCTGCGATGGCACCAACCCCAGGTTTGCCAGTCCTGGCTGTGTGAAGGGCAAGTGTGAAGAGCTCTTGCCATTTAGCTGACACAGAGGTAGGACCCTGGGGAGGGGGACAGTTAAATGGAACTGAGAGAACAAAAGGCTTAAAAAGAAGCCAGAAACAACACCAGGAAGTAGACAATGTTCAGAAAATGACTTCTCCCTCAAAGGGCAGTAAGAGGGAGAGAAACAAACCAAAATAAATCAATTTTTTGGATAATGAGTATTGCTAGGGAATTCAACTGCCTAAGCATCCCTTTTTCTTATATAGAAACAGAGAATTTTGCAAGTTATTTATTTTTTAATATACCTGAATGTCTTTTGCTATTATGTCGTACATTTTTGCATATAAAAGGCTAAAACTAAAGGTTCCTTTACTTTTTATACTGTAGTGAACACTTTGTATTCTCCCCGAGAATGTTGTCCCAAATCTGAAATTACCTGAATTGGTAATTTCCTCGTACAAACATTCACAATTAGAAGCCAGATAGCACTGCAGGGTCCACTAATCACAACACTTAATAATATATCAGGGCAGCAAAAAGACCAAGGAAAAGAAGTTAACAATATTTATCAGAAAGCAAGAAATGGCCAGGTGCTGTGATGCATTGTACTCCCAGCAACTCAAGAGGCTGAGGCAGGAGGGTAGCAAGTTCCAGGCAAGGCTCAACAACTTAGTGAGGCCCTAAGCAACTTAGTGAGACCTTGTCTCAAAATTTAAAAAAAATAAAAATGTCTGCCACTTTAATGGTAAAATGCCTCTGGGTTCAATTCCCAGTACAAAAAAGAGAGAGAAGAAGAAGAAATGCAGACTGGTGTTTAGAAACCTAGCTCTCTCCGATGGTCAGCACCGGGCCAAAAGCAAGGAGAGGAAAAAGAATATTTCAAATCAGTTAAAACTCAAAAAAGGAAGAGCTTTTCCCTTGGCAACCTCCGAGCTGCCTCTAGAAAAACTTCTCCAGCAGCCAGGGAGAATGACAAGGAATATTAACTGGTCATTCAAAGAATAGAAGCCCTGAAACCCAGTGACTCTTCCCAAGTCACCCTAGCAGATGCTCTCCATCACTGACTACCTTTCTTTTCTTCTTCCTGCGTTGCTTATTGATTCCCTACCACTATTTTGCTTTAAAATTTCACTAGGCTTTATTGAACCCCCATCGCTAAGTAAACCAATTCTGCTCTATACCTAAAATGTGCTTCTCAGTGTTTTTAAAATTTTGTCCCTTTTGATAAACACTGAAATTTTAAAATCTTCCACTTCTCACCCCACTTGGATCCTAATACAGTCCCCTGGAGTGTATCATTTAGAACTTTCTTGGCTGCTGGAGATACACAGAAAATAGAACCTAAATTTTACACTCCAGTTAAAAAGATTTTGTCAAGCTTTTAAGGCTATTATTTTCATTTTCCAAACATAAAATGTTAAAAATTAAATGCAAATTTTCATCTACCCTTGTATCTACTGAATTCTGACTTACCTTCCCAAGGACATTGCACACACACACCCGTCCATGGGCCTAAAGCCAGACAGTCTGCCCTGTACTCAGCAGGTTCTCTCCAAATACTAGCAGAGGAAGAAGAGGTAGGCAGCACCTTTCAGGTAGCACTGATTCTTGGACATACTCTGTCCCAGGTCGAACCCCACTGGCAGCAGGAATTCTGAATGTATCGGGGACCCCATCTTAGGCCTGCTTAGTTCTTGAACACAGTATAATTGATCCAGCATTGCTAAAGACGGAAGATTCAGAAATAATGCCTAAACACATCACTGAGGTCTTAATCATATCAAAATGTGATAAATCTTATTGTGGAAAATTTTTATGCATTGAAGCCATGACCATTTTGTCTATCTTACTCTTGCACAAAGAAAAAAATCTCTTGGATGTTAAGATAGTTGTATGGTGTGAAAACTGTAGGTTTCTGTCTGTTGTGTCACTCTCTATGGAAATGATGGGGGTCTTCCATTTACACTTAGCAAAGCCCCCTTGGCCATTCCCAAATGGTGTCTTGAAGCACAATTTTGCTGAGTACCGAATAGCCACAAGCTTTCTCGGTTCAGGTTTGTCCGCCTTCTTCAACATATAGAGTTGATCAAGCTAATAATTAATTGCAAATATCCCATGTGTGAGGTTAATTAAAAAATTTTGCTATGTCTTATCTAAATGTTTGCATTTTGTTCAATTAAAATTGATATCTGTAGATTGCAAGTTTTGTTTAAAGTAAGACACTTTCCTGAGTTTTTAAGTCCTTATCTCTTGTTCTAAGGTGCCTTTCTCACCTCCCACTGACTCAGTGATTCTGAAAGTTCTTAATTTGAAAGTCAAACAAGTCCAAAAATGAGGAGGAAATCAGGCACTAAATGACTAAGTCTCCTACCTATGTGCAAAGCAAAACCATAAAGAATGAAGAAACCTGGGCGACTAAATCTATGGATCACTTCATTCAACCAGATTGAGGAAATATTGCAGATATTAACTTAACTCCCCAGAAGCTGATATTTTTTGCCTTAAATGACATGGTTGTGTTTTTGTAAGAGAAACTTAATATAATTATGTGCATTTAAGTGAGCAGTTCTAAAAGTCATGTACGACAATGCAATTGTCTGTTTCCTGAAAACAAATAAATCAGGAATATGGTATCCATTTCAAGCTATCATTAAAATGTAATTTCCTTTGCTCTCTTTTACTGGGATTATTTGTTTTAAAGTAAAACATTAAAAAGATATCTATAAACAGCTAGTGTAAACATTTTATCTGGAACTAACTGGTTGGTTCTGAACTGATTGGTCCAAGTTAATCAAACTGACTACAGCTTTGGGACTGAAATATAAAAATTAGCTTTTTGTAATATTGCTAAAGAAATCTTTGATAACTTGAGAATGGGAGAGATTTTCATGTACTCTTTAGAGTATTCTAAGATAAATTCATTTGATATAGATCATGTATGTGAGCTTTGTGTATCCCTTATCTAAGATGCTTGAGACCAGAAGTATTTTGGATTTTGAATTTTCTCAGATTTTGAAACGTTTGTATATACATAATGATACAGGATGAGATCCAAATCAGAACATAAAATTCATTTGTTTATATATATAAAGCCTGAAGATAGTTTTATGCAAGTTCTTTTTTTTTTGTACCGAGGATCAAACCAAGGGCCTTGCAAATGCTAGGCAAGCATTCTATCACTGAAGTACATCCTCAGCCCTTTAAAAAATATTCTTAATAATTTTGATAACAAATTTTCATGATATGGAATTTTCTATTTGTGGTGATCATATAAGTGCTCAAAAAGTTTTGGATTTCGGGTATTTTGGATTCAAGCTTTCAGATTAAGAATTGGGAGGGGGGGGCATGCTGGAGATTGAACTCAGGGATGCTTTACCACTGAGCCACATCCCAGTCCTTTTTATTTTTTTTTTTAAGACATGGTCTCATTAAGTTGCTTAGGACCTCCGTTAGTTGCTGAGGCTGGCCTAGAACTTGTGATTCTCCTGCCTCAACCTCCTGAGTCATTGGGATTGCAGTTGTGTGCCACCATGGCCAGCCAGACTAGGGATATTGAACCTGTATAATAAAGAGGTTTGCTAAACAAGTGATAAGAAATGGAAACCAGGTGAGTGCCCAAATTCTGCGGTCTCTGGTTACTAAGAACTACTATTTTTAGTACCTAGCCCTGTCTTACTAGGGAAGGGTTCCTGCTCCAAATGGGACTATATCCTTGTTCTTTAAAACATCCTATTACTTTTGTTATGCTAGAAACTTTCTGCTAGTTGGCTAGGATTAATCCCAGTGAAATTGTTTTCAAGAATTCCCAAGATGTTGGAACTCTAAATCTGAAGCCAGAAAGCCCTAACTGGTGTTGGGGGTGGCGGGGGGCGGGGGGGTGGTGAACAAAAGGAACTGCTACCTTGAAGGAGGAAGGAGCTTCCCATTATGGCTCTAAAAAGATCAGAGATTTGCCTGTTTTATCAACCTCCAGACAAGTGAAAATAAAAGTGTGTATAGAACATGCTTGCTTGACTAACTTGTAAGTGCAAACTGCTTCCAAACATTTCTTGAACTACTTTGTAAACAGTAACTTCCAGCCCCAACTCTTAAAAGCAAAATATAATTATTTTACACCGACCATGGATTAAAAAAAAAAAAGTTTCCTGGATCTTAAAGTGGCAATTTTTATTAACCTGGTTTCAAGTGCTTCAATAATTATTTTTTCAAAAAAATTTAAATTTTCATTAGTTATAACAATGCTTCTCCCTCTAACCAGCCTAATTTCATTTTATTGAGGCTTTTATTGTATTTCAAAGCAACTATTTTTCAAATACATTATATGCAATCTATAGATATAGGCACTGCCCAGGAAATCACAGTACCATAAAATTATCATATGACAAAACTTTTCTTTTCAAAGTAGAAAAACTGAAAAACACATTGGTTTAATATGTTACTCTGCCCACTCATGATTCATGTCAGTTCTGCCAAAATTTTGGGTGACTATTGGAAGTACATACGCTCTTGAAGAGATGTCAGGGTTCTATAGTTCCCATACATGGTGACAGCACCCACTCCTACTTTTAAATCTGTCTACCTTTATGCTTCTTCTCTTACCTTTAGTGATTTTGCATACTAGCTTTTTTCCTTCTCTTTGCCTGCATTCCTATGACTGGCATCGTAGATTTCCAATCTCTGCAGATCCTTGTGCCCCCAAGTAGCTAGGCACTCACATTCTTCTTGCTGCAGCTAACAAGGCCATTCGCCCTGACATACATCATGAGACTGGCACACCACATAGACTCCAAAAGCAAAGATGTTTTTGGGCTGGGATTGTGGCTCAGTGGTAAGAGTGCTTGCCTTGCATTTGGGAAGCACTGGGTTCAATCCTCAGCACCACATATAAATAAATAAATAAAGGTCAATCAACAACTAAAATTTTTTTTTTAAAAAAAGCAAAGATGTTTTTGAGAACCAATGGAACTCCTCACTTGAACCCTCAGGAAAATACTCTGATGCCCTTTCCTGTTCCCAGAGATCCCACTGCTTGGTGGCAGGGGAGGCAAACACCACCACTTCAGGATGGGAACTCCTTGCCTTTAGATGAGACTATTTCTGCTCTTGGGTTCCCAAGACCATGGTTGTCCCATTAGCCCTCCCCATCCTCACCTCTGCAGCACCTAGCTCTCACTCTTTCCCCTCATAAACATGCGGAAGCCTCTCATTACCAGCAACTTTCCAGTCTCCTCCTTTCCTCTTTATTGTGTTCTATACCTCATCTTCACACAGATATTTAACTAGTAACAGCATTTCAGTTAATGACAAACCACATACACCACAGTGGACCCATAAGATAAAAATGTAGCTGAAAAATTCCTACCACCTATTGACATCATAGCCATTATAATGTGGTAGCACAATGAATCCCATGTTCATGGTGATGCTGGTATAGACAAACCTACTGCACTGCCAGTGGTACAAAAGTATAGTGCACACAATGAGGAATAGTAAATAACATTTGAGAATGACAATAAACAACTGCATTACTAGTTTATGTATTTACTATGTTATACTTTTTATTATTATTTTGGAGTATACTTCTATTTATAAAAATGTTTACCATAAAACAGTGCTGTGTGATAATGCAGCAGCCTCAAATATCTTGTGTTTACCATGTTTATTGATTGCATCAAAAGGCCACATCAAATGACTGACCTAAACACATCCTGTGATGTTTGCATGATGAAACTACATCATCATGCACATTTCTTAGAACTTAAACCATCATGCCAGGTGTGGTAGCACATGCCCATAATCCCAACAACTCAGGAGCCTGAGACAAGAATTGCAAGTTCAAGGCCAGCCTGGGAACTTAGTGAGACCCTGTCTCGAAGTAGAAAATAAAAAGAGCTGGGGTGTAGCTCAGTGGTAGCGTACCCCTGGGTTCAACCCCCAGTACCAAAAGAAAAAAAAAATTCCATCATGAAGCTATGTGTGACTGTGCTTATAAATTATAGGATAGAAGATACTTTCATTTCCACAACATCCATATACTAACCAGCACATGGCAGTCAGACTCACCCCCACCCACCACCACAGAAAAACTGCTTTATGAGTTCATCCATGACCTCTACAAGTTGATTCAATGGACACTCAGTCTGCATCCTTTGTGGTCTTTCTAAAGTAGTTGACACTGCACCAAGGGCTGGAGATGTAGCTCAATGTAGAGCACTTGCCTAGCATGTGCCAGGCCCTGGGTTCAACTCTCAGTACTGCCAAAAAAAAAAAAAAAAAGAGCAAGACAAGTTGACACTGTACCTACTCTTTACCTTAAAACTTTCTCATCTTTCTGAATGAAAGTTTGTCTCTAAATATAAAGGGGAAAAAATGTTTTTTGTTCTCTTACTCAACAATCCACACAGATTCCTGTAGCCTCTGATCACCAAGAAGCATGTGGAGATTTCTCCCCACCAACAACCAATCAATCCATTCTGTAGCCGACACCAGCTGAGCCTCTTTTAGTTCTACTTAGTTCTGACACAATCAGCCTGGAGATAGCTTCAAATCCCACAAGCTAACGGCTCAGTTCCACAGGACTGGCCCCACTTCAGACGCTCATCACAAATTAATAATGGCATAGATTGAAACTTATACTCTGCTATAGAATGGGATTCCCACTACCCTATCCTTGGGTTCCACTATTTTGCTAGAGCAACTCATAAAACTCAGAGAAACACTTTATTTATATTTGCCAGTTTGTTTTAGTGGATATTACAAAGAATTCAGAAGAAGAGATGCACAGGGCCCTGTTACGTGGCAAAGTAGGAAAAACCCTCCAAGAACCTCCACATGCTCGGCTCTCCACAATCTCCCTGAACTCAGTCCTTGGGTTTTCATGGAAGCTTCATTATGTAGATGTAATTGATTGAATTGATGGTTATTGAAGATAATTTAACCATCAGCTTCCTCCCCTTCCTGGGAGTGGGAGAGTGAGGTTAAAAGTCTCAACCATCTAATCCTTCCTCATCCTTTTTTGTGGCCAGCCCCCATCCTGAAGCTATCTAACCCCACCTTCATCTCATTAGCATACAAAAAAAACATACCACTGGGCACAGACCTAAGGAGTCTGAGGCAGATTACATCAGCAATTTAGTGAAACCCTGTCTCAAAAAATAAAAGGGGCTGGGAATTCAGCTTAGTAGTAGAATGCACCTGGGTTCACTCCTTAGTACTAGGGGGGAAAAAAAACCCAACCACTTCTCACTGAGGAGCTATCTAACAGGAGACCAGACAAAGACCAGTATCATAGTCCCCTACCTCTCTGGCTTGCTCATCTTTGACTTTTCCAAGTTCTTTATTGATCTTTGGTTCGTGAGTGTCTGCATTCAGTAGATTTCGTTTCAACCTCTTCTCTTTCCTCCTCATGCTCTTGCTCTCCTCAGGGGTCTCACCCATGACCTCAACTACAGAATGATCCCACCTAGTCATGTGTCTCCAGCTGAGATTTCCCTCCTGATCATCACCTCTACATAGCTTCATTTGAGCCCAAAGTCACCTCGAAAGCCCTTACTTAGGGAAGGACGATTTGAGGGCAGGCACATCAGATTCACAAGGTGCCTCTGGCCTCTCACACTGTGCCTGCAAAAGGCCTCTATATGTTAAAGAACACAAGTATCTTTTCAGCTCTCGGCCTTTAATTCAGCTCTCAACTACTTCCGAACTCCAAGTTCAGAGGCCTTTCAGCTAAGAGGAAAGAGTGATTACCAAGCTTCATTCACCCTGTGTCACAAACTGAATGTGTTACTTTTCCCAAAAGTTCTTATACTTTTCCAAAAGGACCCAAGAAGAAATTAATTCATGCCAAATAATTAGGAATCATGTGTGTACAAGATGGGAGGAGCACTTGGCTCAGTAACCCTGCTCTCACCCCACCCAGGCCTCAGCATCTTCGCCTCCACCCCATCTCCATCCCTCAAAACAATTGACAGACCCCTTAGATGACACCCACATGTAGACTTTGCCCATTTATCAAGACTGATCACCCCACAACTTTGCTATAAATTCTAAAGGAAAACGGGGACTATTCTCTCTCCTCCTGCTCCTGAGCCCTGGAACACCACATTCCTGCTCCCCCCTTCTGTTGGCTCTATTTCCTACCAGGGCCAGGCCCAGCCTACAGAGTCTTGGCTTTAGAGTAACAACCCATGCCTAGTGACAGCCCTGTATTATGTGAATACATGCTTCCCAGTTATTATCTCTCTTGATCCATCTTACCAAAAGTAATGTACCAATTAGGAAGGATTTAGCTATAGGTATAAAAAAAAACTCTGGCTAAAAACATGTGTATGGTAGCACATGTCTGTAATCCCAGTGACTTGGAGGCTAAGGCAAGAAAACTGCAAGTTCGAGGCCAGCCTGGCAACTTAGAGAGGCTTTGTCTCAAGGAGCTAAGGCAAACTTTAACTGAGACCTGGAGGAAGAGGAGGACATGGCCAGGAGCACACTGGAGCAGGACACTGGTGCCTGGCATGGAGAAGATGCTCAATGAATGGTTATGGCCCCATGCTACTCTGGAGGTGAAATTTGGGCCTGGCAGATGGTGCCTTCTGTCCTTGGTCCTACAAGGATGACCTTCCAGACAGTCTTTCTTATCTAGAGACTTTCTTATCTAACATACTAGAAGTCCAGGAAGGGTACAATTTGCTCAATTACATCGTCAAGATTCTAGATTATTTCTGTCTCTGCTGTTTCCTTGTCAGCAAATATATTATTGTGTAGCACAGAGAGTGGGGTTGGGTTCTTTGTCTCGCAAATTTTCAGAATGAAATCCATGGACACAAGGGTAAGAGCAAAGTAACAGGATGTATTAGAGTATAAGAAAGAAGAAAGGAAGGGAGAGAGAGGGAGGGGAAGAGGGAGGGAGAGGGAGGGAGAGGGAAGGAGAGGGAGGGGGAGAGACAACACGCATTCCCAGAGGGGAGGGGTCTCAAGAGAGGATTATCAAAGAGTGGCTATTGTCTAGGGTTTTATAAGGATCCACAGGGTTAAGAGCTAGCCCCCTATCCAATCCTACCCTTGTAAGACAATCACACAAGCTCTTCACACTGGCTTTTGTCCAGTCAGATTATCAGATTACCGTGCCTCCCTTTTTGATGAGGGATCCAGGTACTAGACAGATGTCTCACTATCCTTTTGTTTTTCTTGTTGTTGTTGTTTGTTGTTTGTTTTTCCTGCCTTCATAGGAGTCAGCCTGACCTTGATGAGGCCTGGCTTATGTATGTATTTTCTCAGGCTTGCTGAATAGAAACCTGACTTGAAGGAGTCTAAATTTCCTGCCTGTTTGTTTTAACCCTTTCTCCTGCCTCACTGGTAGTTTGTCATTGTTCACAAGATAACTGCCAGTGGCAAGAAATCCCCTTGATCACTTCTACTAGGAGAAGGAAGGGAATGGGGAGCCCTCCAGCCAGGGGTGGAAGAAAAGTTCTTTCCTGATACCCAGTTATAGGTCAAACGCTCATTCCTGAGCTAGTAGCAGTCATAATGCATATGCCCTGACATACTTAAGCCGATCACCACTCCCCCTTCAAAGCTAGGGAGGTAGGGTAGACCTATGCAGAACTATAGTTCTTATTAGAAGAAAGGGAGCTAAATATTTTTTTAAAAGCCCACCTGAGACTAGGCATGGTGGCACACGCCTGTAATCCCAGTGGCTAGAGAGGCTGATGCAGGAGGATCCAAAATTCAAAGCCAGCCTCAGCAACTTAGTGAGGCACTAAGCAACTTAGCAAGAACCTCTTTAAACAAGACATTAAAAGAAGAGTGGGGGATGTGGGTTAGTAGTTAAGCGCCCCTGGGTTCAATCCCTGGTACCAAAAAAATAAATACATAAAAGCCCACTTAAGGTAGTTCCTATTGTTACCTTTGTAAGGTAAAAAACAGCCCTTTTGTAATTAAAAGCCCAAGGCAGTTCCTGCCCCAAGGGGTTCTGCTTTGGAATCTTCCACCTCAGAAACAAAGCCTAACTTCTCAGGTTAGCACATCAAAAGAAGACCACTACTGCTTATCTGCCCCCAATTTTGAAGTGACCAATCCCTAGCTCTCCACACGGTTTGTAGTGGGTTCTATAAAATCCCTCCCGCACATCCCCTCTCTCTCTCTTTCCTCTTTCCTTTGCCCGGGCGCCCACTCCCCTGAATAAAGGATCTCCTGGCTGCATGAGGTGTCCGTGTCTGTCTGGCCGCTACCTAACAACCTTAATTTCATAGATGAGAAAATCAATGCACTGGGAAATTAGTAACTTTCCAAAGATCATAAAGTTAGTGGTAGAGTTAGGATTTAAACTGCATGTAGTCTCACTTCAGTATTGGAGATATTAAATCCTAGGTGACTCCTAGGCTCTGACATCACAGAAACCTTTAGAAGTCTTAACTACAACCTAGAGAAAATAAATGCTAATTTGATAATTACTGGTTTGAAACTTAATTGAAGAAAAAAATACTCTTCTTGCAATATTTTTTGTTTGTAAGTGGGTGCTGAATGCTGGGACATTTTACCAGTGAGCCACATCCCCAGCCCTTTGTATTTGTTTGAGACAGGGTCTAACTTTCTTACAGCCTTGCTAAATTGCTGAGGCTGGCCTGGAACTTGGCGATCTTCCTTCCTCAGCCTCCTGAGTCACTGGAATCACAGGAGTTCACCCACACTCAACTTCAGGCATTTTTTAAAAAGGCTTTCCCTCTACTCTGTGAACATTTGATTTTAAATTGTCAAGAAGTAAATATGACATTTCCTTTGAGAATAATGTGGTCTGGTTGTTCTTTTCCTCCAATTGGATTTACTGTGAATCTGATTTTTTTAGTAACTGGCCATGTAAAAATCATATAGTTTGCCAGGTTTGGTGGCATGTGCCTATAATCCCAGCAATTTGGGAAGCTGAGGCAGGGGGATCACAAATTTGAGGCCAGCCTGGGCAACTTAGCAAGAGCATCTCAAAATAAAATTTTAAAAAGGGCTGGGTTTTAGCCTAGTGGCAAAGACCTTTGAGTTCAATCTCCAGTAATAATTTTTAAAAATAATTTTTTAAAAATAAATCATAGCATCTTCTTAAAAAATATTTAGTTGTAGATGGACACAATACCTTTATTTTTATGTGGTGCTGAGGGTGGAACCCAGTGAGTGCCTCACAGGTGCCAGGCAAGCGGTCTACCACTGAACCACAACCCCAGCCCCTGGTTAGCATTCTTGTTGACTTCAAAATATATTCCAAATTCAACCACTTCGTGGCATTTCTACTATTCTACTGTGGTCCAACACAGCACTGCCTCTCCCCAAGTACTGCAATGGCTTCAGTGTAAGACAGACTCCTGGAGAAGGAGCAGGTTTTAAGAGGAAATGTTCAAGTGAAGGCATGTCTAGCTTGCCATACCTTGGATGGAGAGACCCAAATGTATGTTTGGCATTCAAGAGAAAGTTCTAAAGTAGA
>CM053406.1:74782764-74811170 GCA_028644305.1 Xerus rutilus | reverse complement strand
TCCTCTACTCCTCCCTTCCTCCACCCTAAGGGCAACACAAGATCCCTTCCTCCTCCTGGAGAGGATTGCCTTTGCTGGGAGGAAAGAAGTAGGGTAAAGAAAAGATATCTTTCTGCTCAGGAGGAAAAACAAAATGAATACAACCTCTGAGAAAATTAGTACATAAAGAATTTAAATTGAAAAGAGAAGTTGACAAGGAGATGAGATCCAGACTCTGCTGTCAGAGAAGCAGCATCCAGTCTGACTTGATCTTATTGCCAAAGCCATATCTTCCCCTCAATTCTTTCAAATGCACAAAAACTAAGCAACAAGCCAACTCACTTTTTTTTTTCTTTTTGGTACCTGGGATTGAACTCAGAGGCACTCGACCATTGAGCCACCTCCTCAGCCCTATTTTGTATTTTATTCAGAGACAGGGTCTCACTGAGTTGCTTAGTGCCTTGCTTTTGCTGAGACTGGCGATCCTCCTGCCTTAGCCTTCGGAGCTACTGGGATTACAGGCATGTGCCACCACAACCGGCCCAACCCACTTTTAACTACTAAATAGTTACTGCATTTATTTTATTTCATTTTATTTATTTTTGGTACTGGGGATTTAACCCAGGGGCAGTTTACCATTGAGCCCATTCCCAACCCTTTTTTTTTTTTTTTTTTTTGGTACTGGAGATTGAACTCAGGGGCACTTGACCACTGAGCCACATCCCCAGCTCTTTGTGTTTTATGTAGAGACAGGGTCTCACTGAGTTGCTTAGCACCTCGCTGTTGCTGAGGCTGGCTTTGAACTTGCGATTCTCCTGTCTCAGCCTCCCTAAGTGCTGGGATTACAGGCTTGAGCCACCGCGCCCAGCTCCCTTTTTAATTTTTATTTTGAGACAGTCTCACTAAGTTCTTGAGAGCCTTACTAAATTCTGTAGGGTCTTGCTAAGTTGTTAAGACTGGCCTCGAACTTGTGATCCTCCTGCCTCAGCTTCCCAAGTCACTGAGTGTAATCACAGTTCCTCCTGCCACAGCTTCCCAAGTCACAAATGCACCTGGCTGCTATTGCTGTTAAGTACCAACAATCTTGCTTTCTGTTTCCATCTGTCCTGTGGGATATTTGGTGTTGTACATCAGTGTTAATAACTGAACTTTAAGGTATTTTTTGAATAAAGAAAAAATTTAGAAATAAAATATTACTTTCCTAAGTTTCTTTAGTAAGGTCTTTATGTTTGGAGATGGAAAAAAAAAGATAAAGTTTCAAAATATATATAAGTGGCATCTGTGTTATTAGGAGGCTTGAACTTCTATTTTGAGAAAACTAATCTTTTTGTTAGCATAGTGCACATATTGATATTGCAACTGTCTAACATTTATGTCAAAGCTAAAAATAATCAGATCAATGTAGAAAAATTATCTTTCAGGAACAGCAAACCACTTATCAATTTATTCATGCATAATTATAAAAATAGTATTATCCAAAGTGTCACAATAGGACCAGAAACAGAGTCAAAGATAGTGTGTAGTGGATTACCTAATGCTAATTATGCACAATCATGGTTACATCATATTTTAGAAAAATGAAAAAAGAAGAAAGGTTGCAAGACTACAATTGGAGTAAGTAAATGTTTTTATTTAATATACTCGTGTGAATATTCACACACACAAAAGTACAGGATCTTTAACACTCTTAGGTTTGTCTGTCTTGTGCTGGATGTAAGACAGGCATATCTGAAAACAAAAGTATCAATAATTTTCTGATAGCAGGAAAATATACTAATATGCACACAAATAAAATATAATTTCTATTGCATACTACGTGCTATCGGAAGATTCTTTATACGTGGGCAAATAAACAGACCATCTGTGAGAAACAGCTTCTGATTTACAGGTTTCGTTTTGTATGACTTCTCAGATTTTCAGGTCCTGCAGAAGTCCAATTTAAAAAAAATTTTTTTTATTTGTAGATGGACACAATACTTTTATTTTATTTATTTATTTGTATGTGGTGCTGAGCATAGAACCCAGTGCCTCACATGTGCTAAGCAAGTGCTCTATCACTGAGCTACAAACCCATACCTCTAGTACTCTGTTGGTTTCTGGATTACAGTTAACAGTTTTCAATTCTCAATGCAAAGAACTCAAAAAATTCAACTCAAAAAATAAATAACCCAATAAATAAATGGGCAAAGAAACTAAACAGACACTTCCCAAAAGAAGAAATAAAAATGGTCAATAAATATATTTTTTAAATGTTCAACATCTCTAATAATTAGAGAAATGCAAATTAAAACTGCACTGAGATTTCACCTCACTCCAGACAGAATGACTATTATCAAGAACACAAGCAACAATAAATGGTGAGGATATGGGGAAAAGGGTACACTCACACATTGCTGATGGGACTGCAAATTGGTGCAACCACTCTGGAAAGCAGTATGGAGATTCCTCAAAAAAGTAGGAATGGAACCATCATTTGACGCAGTTATCCCACTCCTTAGTGTATATCCAAAGGATTTTAAATCAGCATACTATAGTGATGCAGCCACATCAATGTTTATAGCAGCACAATTCACAACAGCTAAGCTGTGGAGCCAACCTAGATGCCCTTCAACAGATGAATCGATACATAAAATGTGGTATATTTACACACAATGGACTATTACTCAGCCATAAAGAAGAATGACTTTATGACATTCGCTGGTAAATAGATGGAAATGGAAACCAACGAGCTAAGTAAAATAAGCCAATCCCAGAAAAATGACAAAGGTCAAATGTTTCCTCTGATATGTGGAAGCTAACCCACCATAAGGGGGCAGGAAGAAGAGGAAGAATAGAAGTTCACTGCATTAGACAAAGGGAAATGAAGGGAAAGGAGGGGGTACAGGAAAAGAAAATCAGTGGAATGAATATGACTTAACTTTCCTATGTGTATATATGAATACACCACATTGAATCTCACCATTGTGTACAACCACAAGAAATTAATTTTTTTTGGTAGGGGGTACGGGGGATTGAACTCAGGGGCACTCTACCACTGAGCCACATTCCCAACCCTATTTTATTTACAGACAGGGTCTCACTGACTTGCTTGGTGCCTCACTGTTGCTGAGGCTGGCTTTGAACTCGTGATCCTCTTGCCTCAGCATCCCAAGCTGCTGGAATTACAGGCCTGTGCCACCACACCCAGCTAGAAATTAATTTTTAAAGAATAATAGAAAATAAAAATAACTATGGTAAATGGCAGACAGATCAATGAAGGGGAAGGAAAGGTACTGGGGTCCTAATTAGAATAAAATATATGCCATGCTTATATAATTATATCAAAATGAGTTGTCATGTATAACTAAAAAGAACCAATTAAATTTTTAAATAATAATTCAAAACAAAAAAATTTTCAATGTTCAGATGACTTGAAAATATAGAAAAAAAAGAGATTCTTATAGCAGTGATAGAAAGTAACTCCCAATCTCATTTCAATTTCAGATAATTACTATAGGCTGATAATTGGTAATCCCATTACAATTGCCAGATGATTGGTTTAGGATATGGCACCTATCCCAATTTCGAAATGAGCTAAAACCTGGAGGTGTCTTCCAGAAGAGGTTGTCTTACTTCTGAAAAGAGGTTTTTAAAAAGAAAGAAAGAAAAGAAGAACTTGCCTCTTCTCTTTCCTGGTACTTGTGACTGGATATGAATTGGTAAACAGCAACAAGCATCTTGCTACCACCATCCTGAAGACAAAGCCAACAAAAAGGTAGAGAAACTGAATCCGAGCTCTTGACATACTATGCCTAGACTTCCTTCCATTGGCAATAATTTCTTCTTTCTTTTCTTCTTTTTATTTTTTTTTAACCCCTGGTACTATGAATTGGACCAGGGGTGCTCTACTACCAAGCTACATCTCAGCCCTCTTTATTTTTTATTTTGAAACAGGATTTTACTAAGTTGCCCAGGCTGTCCTTGAAATTGCAATCCTCCTGCCTCAGCCTCCCTAGTTGCAGGTATTACAGGCATGTGCCACCACATCCAGCTGCAATAATACTTTCTGAACATCCAGTTTGACCAATATTTTCTGTTAGTTGCACTTCAAAGTGTGTTACATGATACTTGTTTCTTTTACATGCTCTCATTTTGATAACTAGGCTCACCAATATTCTACTTTTTGAAGGAAGGAAATTGAACTATAGGTAACCAGTATTTTTCACATAATATCTTAAGATCAAAAAGCACAGTGTATCTTGTTTTGATTTATAAGCACTTTCCAAAATAATATAATATTAGCATCAAATAACTCATAATTGAAATGCATGTGTAGTAGTTCTGGCCCTATTGAGTACAAGAAAACTAATGCTATAGAAAAATCCAAGCTGGGCACAGTGGCACACACCTGTAATCCCAGCACTTAGGGAGGCTGAGACAGGAGAATCACGAGTTCAAAGCCAGCCTCAGCAACAGCGAGGCGCTAAGCAACTCAGTGAGACCCTGTCTCTACATAAAACACAAAATAGGGCTGGGGATGTGGCTCAGTGGTCAAGTGCCGCTGAGTTCAATCCCCAGTACCAAAAATAAGAAAAAGAAAACTCCAATTTATACATTAAGTGGTGAAGCTGTTTAGTTGGAGTTCTTTTATTGTGCAGCTTGCTGGCAAGAAACTCTACTAATGCAACTAGAATGAGAAACTTCAGTGCTATTTCTATCAAACCTGTGAACTTACACTGGGGCCAGGTATGGTGGCACATGGTTATAATCCCACTGACTCTGGAGACTGAGGCAGGAGAATTGCAAGTTCAAGGCCAGTCTTAGTAACTTAGCAAGACTCTGTTTCAAAATAAAAAATAAAAAGAACTGGGGATGTAGCTCAGTGGTTAAGTCCCCAGCATTAAAAAAAAAAAAAACCACTACAGAAATTACACTGGGGATAAGTTCAATAAATGTAATGAAAGTAAGAAAAAGAACACTATACTTATTGCTAAATCAGAGAACCTATCGTAGAGAAAAATACCATAGGTAATCTATATGGAAAACCAGTTGTTTGTCTTCTAACCTAAACATGTATGGGGGTGGGGAGGGGACTATTACATATAATCCATGGAAAGTTCAGTCCCATCTCAATTTATTAAGTATCACTAAATGCATACTGGAAAAAATATGCTATAAACATAATCAATGGCAAATGATTCAAAGTCATTTCCACCTATTTTGATCATGAGAAAGCTTACATCTAAATAGAGTTCACCATAAATCTATATAGCAAAGCCACAGATTCAGATATTTCACACTCAGGGAAGCACAAACTTTAATGATAAAATTTTTAATTAAGTTACATACATAAGCAATCATTTTGTTACAAAAAAATTTTTTTACAGATGTCAATTTATTCAAAGAACTTAGTTATTCTTGGTAAGTTGGAGCAATAGTCAGGCAAACTTTTCCATAAAGATCAGCAAGTAAATATTTTATGCTTTATTTTCATGCAGTCTCTGTCAAATTATTCAACTCAGCTATTATAGTACAAAAGTAGTCAAAGATAACTCATAAATGATGGGTACAAGTGTGTGCCAAGAAAATTTTATTTATAAACACAAAGTGAATTTTATATAATTTTATGTGTAATGGAATATTATCCTTCTTTGCATTTTTTTTTTTTTTTTGGTACTGGGGATTCAACTCAGGGGTACTCGACCACTGAGCCACATCCCCAGCCCTATTTTGTGTTTTATGTGGAGACAGGGTCTCACTGAGTTGCTTAGCGCCTCGCCGTTGCTGAGGCTGGCTTTGAACTCGCGATTCTCCTGTCTCAGCCTCCCTAAGTGCTGGGATTACAGGCTTGAGCCACCGCGCCCGGCTCTTCTTTGCATTTTTAAAAAACATTTAAACTTGGCATGGTGGCACAAGCCTGTTATCCCAAAATTTGAGAGGCTGAGGCAAGAGGATCATAAGTTCATGGCCAGCCTGGGTAACTTACTGAGACCCTGTCTCAAAATGAAAGTAAATAAATGAAAGGGCTGAAGGTTGTAACTCGATAGTAGAGTTCCCTGGGTTCAATCCCCAATACCTTCTCAAAAAAATGTAAAATGTAAAAATGATACTAACCCACAGACTATACAAAAACAGGCATGAAAAAGAATTAGTCCTATCCAGGTACTAAATATTATAAAACTTCAATAAATAAAAGATAGCATTTACTGACGTAGGAATAAAGAGACATCTCAATGGCATAAAGTAGAAAATCCAAAAATATACTCAAATGTATATATAGCAATTTAATATTTTAAAAGGATACAATTCAGATTAGTGTGGGAAAGATTAAAAAATGAATTTAAACCATACTTTGCAGCTAAATCATATTACATCTCAGGCATATCAAATATCTAAATATGGAAAAGAGAACCTACACTATACCAAAAGAAACCATAAGCAAGTATTTTCCAGTTGTGGAATGAAGAAGTTCTTTCCAAGAAGGAAAAAATTCAGTGACTATAAGTAAAAAGGATTAATGAATATCAGAAATGTGTACCTGACAAACACCACCAAAGTGAGTGAAAAACAAATGACAGCCAGGCATGGTGGTACACACCTGTAATCCCAGCTACTTAAGAGGCTGACGAAAGAGTATTGCAAGTTCGAGGCCAGCCTGGGCAACTTCGTAAGACTTTGTCTCAAAATGAAAAATACAAAGGATTGGGAAGATAGCTCAGTGGTAGAGCGCCCCTGGGTTCAATCCCCAGTACTGAAAGAAAAAAAAGACAAACAGGAAGAAATACTTGCAACTCATATTACAAATAAAGCACTAATTTTCATAATATATCAAGAGGTACTACAAATCAATTACAACCTAATGGACAACAGCCTAAATAGTTAATTCACAGGGCTACCTAGGGAATTGCCTCCCAAGAATTCACTCCCTGTGTTCAGCTACTAAGGGTAGCAGAGGCCACTGTAGCCATGGTTCAAGGGGCCCCTCTGCAGGTCACATAAGCAGCAGACCTTGGTGTCATCCACATAATACTGGTTTTGCAGGAATGCAGAATGTGTGACTTGAGGGGTCATTGGAGGCTTCCACTAAGATTTCAAAGGAAAGCCTAGGAAGCAGTGTGTCACAGGGTAGGAGATCCTTCAAACAGTCTCTGAGCTGAACACAGTCGTATATGCCTTTAATCCCAGCAGCTCTGGAGGCTGAGAGAGGAGGATTGCAAGTTCAAGGCCAGACTCAGCAATTTAGGGAGGACCTAAGCAACTTAGTGAGACCCTGTCTAAAAATGGGGGGGAGGGCGCTGTGGGGGTATGGCTCAGTGCTAAAGTGCCCCTGGATTTAATCCCTAGTACCAAACAAATAAACAAATGAGAAGGAAAAAAAATATAGCCCCTGACAGGGCAATGCCAGGAAGGTGGATTCCTTGTTGAGATAAACTGCAGGCAGCAAGCAAAACTGGTACAACTATGGCCATGTGGGCTGCAATCAGCAAGGTCACAAGGGTGAGGCTGCCCAAGCCCTTCAGAACTCACATACTCCACTTATGTCCCAGATGTAGAACATGGAAACTTAGAATCTAAAATTTACCCTGCTGGGTTTCTGTATTGCTTTGATCTGATCCTTCCATCCTATGTCCCTATGTCTCCCTTTTAGAATGGGAATGTTTTCTCTGTGCCATTGTATCTTGGAAACATAAGTTCTTTTTTGTTCCATTTTTTAAAAATATTTTTTAATCATACATGGACACAGTATCTTTATTTTGTTTACTTATTATTTTTGTGTGGTGCTGAGGATTGAACCCAGTGTCTCACACGTGCGAGCAAGCGCTCTGCCATTGAGCCACAACTTCAGCCCTTTTGTTCCATTTTGTTGTTTTACAGGTTCTCATAGTTGAATTTGCATTAAATCTCAGAGGAGATTTTGAACTTGGACTTTTGAGCAGTGCTGGAACTGTTAAGATTTGGAGGATTCTTGAAGATGGACTTTAATGCAGTTTGAGTTTTTACATGTGTTTTTGGACCCATAAGCAGAATTCTGTCATTTGGATGAGGGTCCATGTGTTGAAGGTTTGGTCCCCAACTCATGGAACTATTGAGAGACAGAGGAAACGTTAAAAGATGGGGCCTAGTGGAAGGACTTTGACTTTAGGTCATTGGGAGAATGTCTTCAAAGGATATTGTGGAACTCTGGCCCCTTCTTCTTTTTTTTTTTTTTTTTTTTTTTAAATTTTTTTTATTTTTTAGTTGTAGGTGACAGAATATCTTTATTTTATTTTTATGTGGTGCTGAGGATCGAACCCTGTGCCTTATGCGTGCTAGGCGAGCACGCTACCACTGCGCCATAATCCCAGCCCCCCCCCTTCTTCTTTTTCTCTCTCACATTTTGGCCATGAAGTGAGCAGTTTTGCTCCCCTACACATTCCAGTATATGATAATTCTTCACTGGGGCAAAGCAACAGGGCCAGTCCGTCATGCACTTGTATCCTTTAAAACTGAGTCAATGTGATTCTATACAACTCACAACTAGAGAATTGATATGCTATCCTCTATTTATGCACAATGAATCATTTACATTGTTAACATGTAAGCCTAAATAAAAAAAAAAAACCTGAGTTAAAATAAACCTTCACTCTTTATAAATTCATTTCTCTTGAGTGCTTGTTATAGTAATGGAATGCTGACTAACACAAGGGATGGTATCAATATATCTACCTCATAGTGTTGGGGTGAATATTAAATGAGCTAGTATACTTAAAGATCTTAAAACAGTACCTGGTACTAGTAAATGCATTGATACTGAAAGCTCAGCTCTTGTCCCTAATGCCAATACAAGAACAAGAATAAGGTTTTGAGAAAAAGGAAGAAGTTTCGTTGCTTTGTTAGCAAAGAAGAATCAATACACAGTGGACTCCTATCCAGAAGCTGTGATTCTAATTGCCTAGGGAACAGAGGAATTTTAAAGAGGGGATACAAAGACTACATTCCAGCTGTGCCCTGTCAGAAGTCATAATTCATTTGCAACCTTGAGAGAGAGCCATTTCCCAGATCCTCAGGTGCCAGCCCTGAAGTCTGGATTCCATCATTCCTGTGGTCTGTGAGCCAAAGGACAGATAACTGAGCAACTGAGCCTAAGACAGGAATAAGGTTAATCTCGATTTCTTGATGGTAAGGAACAAGGAGAGCGAAAAGAAGGGGGAAAAAAAAAAACGTGAGCTTTAAATGACCCACAGTAGCAGAGCAGCAAAGGTTAGATTAAGGGCATGAAGTGAACCTCTGTTACACAATGTGTTAACTGTTTCTGCCTTTTTCCTCTGCTCTTCCTTTACCTTTTTTCCTGTTAATAGCATTCCTGTCTCCCCACCACAGTAAGCATTGAACCAGGGGTGCTTTACCATTGATCTACATCTCCAGTCCTTTTATTTTAAAGTGGGGGATAACTGGGGGTTGAACCCAAAAGTGCTTAAATACTGAGCCACATTCCCAGGCCTTTTTATTTTTTATTTTGAGACGAAGTCTTGCTACATTGCTTAGGGCCTTGCTAAATTGGTGCAGCTGGATTTGAACTTGTGATCCTCCAATCTTGGCTTTCCAAGCCACTGGGATTACAGGCATGTGTCATTGTGTCCAGGGAGCATTGCTTCGTATTCCTTACTGTTTTCTCACTGTTTTGCTTGAATGTGGGCCCTTCAAGAAAGAAACTGCTGGGGCTGCGGATGTGGCTTGGTGGTAGAGCACTTGCCTAGTATGTGTGAGGCTCTGGGTTCGATCCTCAGCACCACATAAAAATAAATAAATAAAGGTATTGTATCCATCTACAACCAAAAAAAAATTTTTTAAAAAAAGAAAGAAAGAAACTGCTGACTCAGACTGGAGTGTTTACTGCCCTTTGGCCCACTGTACCCCATGTCTTCTTATAAAAACTGTCTCCCTAAGCCGAGAAAAGATCTCTACCTTCTCCAGGGCCAGCTGTGAATAAACCTGTTTTCCTCCACTGACATCTGTGGACTGAGTTTTGCTTGAGCTTCTAGCAGTGGAACCTTGGACTGTAACACAGGGACCCAGGCTTCCCTCTGCCCTTTACCAGACTATCCGAATTAGACACAAAGCAGGGGTCAAGTCATTAAGTTAGGCTTGGAAGGCAGGTATAACTGAGCCCTCGTAACAAAACTTACAAATGGCTTTAATCATTCTTCCTCCCTAGTAAAAGAAAAAAAGAAAAGCCAGCCATGGTGGTGGCATGCCTGTAATCCCAGCCACTGGGGAGGCTGAGGGAGGAGAATCAAATTCAAAGCCAGCCTCAGCAATTTAGTGAGGCCCTGAGCAACTTAGTGAGACTGCGGGAAGGCCTGGGAATGTGGCCCAGTGATTAAGTGCCGTGGGTTCAATCCCCAGTATCAAAAGAAAAAGAGAAAAGACTTCTGTTTCCCTGTTCAAACTGGTTAGACTCCCTGCTCCCATTCCTTTTTTTTTTTTTTTTAATAGTCAATGGACTTTGTTTATATGTGGTGCTGAGAATCAAACGCAGTGCCTCACACGTGGTAGGCAAGTGCTCTACCACTGAGCCACAACCCCAGCCCTGCTCCCATTCCTTTAAACTTACCAAGTTAGCTTGTCATTGAACCTTAGATTGCTCAGTGCTCCATCCCATGTCCACTAGAGCCAAGAAGTCTGAAAACTTTGATTTTTATCCAAACTTGTGAAACTACCATTTCCCCCCATGGATTCCTCCTACGCCCTTTTCCTTCAGATAACCGATAATCATATCTGCTGGGGTAATGCGGATTCGTCCCCGCCTTCTCGGTTGCTATATTTTCAATTAAACTTTCTGTACTCCACGCACTAGTGCTCAGGGCTGATTGGTGTTTGCTGCACCTCGGGCCCGCGAATCTGATTTTAGTGACTGGTAACCCAGGAGGAAGAAGGTGAGCGTGGCGGCGGCGGCGGCGGCAGGCGGGGTGAAAGAACTGACAGCAGCTCCTCCCGAAGGCGCGCCCGACCTTTCCCGCAGGCCTTCAAAAGGGAGCCCAGGCAGATATAACCGTGACGCCGCCAAAAGCGCACGGCTGCGGCGCAGGGAGTCACCTGGTCCCTCCTGGAGCATGTTCTGTACCGGAGCCGGGAGCACTCAAAGCGGGGTGAGCGCGTCCATCCTCAGGGGGCATTAGATGCTCCACTTCCCAGTGAACAGCCTCTTTTGCATCCGACTGTCGATTGTCATCTGTGGGATACCATCTACCACTTAGGCTGGGGGAAATGCATATCCTTGGGTCACTGTCATTTCTTGCTATGAGTTGCATTTTATCCGTGTTGTTTCATGGCCTCAAACATGGATCAGAAGACTTTAACAAATGGGGCAGGGGCATTTCCCCCTGCTTGGCAGCATAGGGAGGGAGATACTTTTCTTCAGTTCCATTTGGACGATGTGTCAAGAGTAGTTATAAAAGTTGGACTCTACTCTCTCCAGAGTCATGGTGTCCTCAAGCCTCTACATGTATGCCTTTTTCAGTAAAAGTATTAATGTAGGCAGGGAATGCTCAAGTCCATACCAGTGGTGAGGGGGCAGGCACCAACTAAAATTGCAACTTCGAGAACTTCTTTAGCATCCTTATCATCCTAAGGTATATGGCATATCAGCTACTTCAGAGAAAAACCTAGGAGTCTTAAGCCAGGGCGTGCTCAAGGAGGCAGACTACCCTCTTGAGGCATAGCTGCATGTCCCCCATTGATGAAAAAGGCCTGTGGGCACCTAGGAACTGCCAGTGGACTGAGACTTGAAGATATGAAGACTATGGAACAAGTATATGCAGTGCCTGTTAGGTTCTCCAGGACAGGAATAGGTAGAGCCACTCTGGGATCATTCCTTTGGCAATCTCAGGCCAGGATACATAGGCAAGAAGTAAGAAAGGGATCCCACTCCAGGAATGGAAGCAAGTTACCACAGTGGAACCAGGACCAGCCAGGTACAGGACATAAAAACCAACGTCGACAGGTAAAAGGACAAAAGCCTGAAATGGTTCTCTTCAATGATGATGTGGCCTACGGACAAAGGAGGCCAGTGATACCTGGCCTTTGGGCAGGTGGATTTTGAAATGAGCTTGCAACCTCAACTAGACCAAGACTTGATTACATCTAGCTTCTGAGACTCCTGGAGGCAGAATCACCAAAAGACCGATAGGGGAACTCCTGTGTATCCAGAAAAACGCTCATTTAATGGCAAGAGGACTCATTCCGCCCTTGAGTACATGCATGGCTCTAATGTACTTTGCATTAAATGGAACAAAACAAATTTCTAAGACCCTTGGGTTGAGTAGGTGTTAAGGCTTGTCAAAGAGTAAATTTCTAATAAAGTGCCTTTTTAGTTCTTCTGCATAGGCCTCTGAGATATGGAAAAAAGATAAATCTCAGGAATGCCAAAACAATAATAATGTTGAGAAAAAAAAATAAAGTACACACTTTGTACCAAAGACGAATTGAATGGGTGGAAAAGAAGTAAATATCACTGTGAACAGGGTCTGGGGAAGGTGGGAATGGAGAATAAGGATTGTCATTAGAGGAGTTTAAATAGGCTTTCTTCAAGTATCTCAAGTTTTTAGCCTTAACAACCTCCTCTTAATAACTGGGCTGAGGTAGGCCTGGTGGCACACACCTATAATCCTAGTGACTTGGGAGGCTGAGCAGGAGGATCACAAGTTCAAAGCCAGTCTGGGCAACTTAGTGAGAGCCTGTCTCAAATATTTAAAAAATGAAATGAAAAGAACTAGGGATATAGCTCAGAGGTACAATGTCCCTGGATTCAATCCCTAAATACTAAAAAATAAAGAAAACATTTAAACAAGTACTCATTTAAGCAGCACATATACTAAAATTGGAATGATACAGGGGAGATTAGCACAATGCCTCCTGCACAAGGATGACATGCAAACTCATGATGTGTTCCATATTTTCCAAAGGAGATTACTCAGAAGGGACCTGCTCAGATAAAGCCTGCTCATATGGAGGTTGTTGAGAAGGGGACTGCTCAGATGGAGCTGCCCCCTTCCATAGATCCTCCTCTTTATAACAAGCCAATCCCCAAAAAGACTACTGCCCAAAAAGGTTACAGAAAGAAGTCCAACATACAAAATGAAATGGCACAGAAGGAACAAGTCCTTACTGAAGTTGGCTGAGTGCCTGTTAAAGATAGCCAGCTTCTAGAGGAACATAGAAGCACCCAGGAACTTTTGGCATCATCAACACTGCTGCCAAAGGAAAACTTAAGAGGAGGCAAAAGATGAAACATTATTCTCTGAGGATGAAGGAAGTAAAGACCCTCTTCTAAAAGTAGGAGCCGAAGAAGCAGAGAAGAGTGTAGCTGATTCCTTGACCAAGGGGTCTACTAGTGTTTCATTTACTGGATCAGTAGCTGAATATGCCAAAGGGTGAGACTCCAGATGATAAGCGTCAGACTGACTCAGCTATGCTTTGTGATATGGAAATGGGCACTGATCAGAACCCAACAGAGAATCTCCCTGGAAAAGACTCAGCCGTTAAAGAACTAGTTTCACCATTGCTTCTTCCTCCACCACTAGTAAGAAGCGAAGCAGTGTCCAAACCTGCACTGGCATCATCTTCCGGTACTGTGGCAGTAAATGAGTCCCAGGAAATTGATGAAGATGAAGGCACCCACAGTCATACTGGAAGTGACCTGAGTGACATGTCAGAGGGTAGTGATGATTCTGAACTGCATAAAGCTAATCAAGTTTTAAAAGAAACTTGTACAAAAGATGCAAAGGAAGCCTGGGCAGTCAAAATGACTGAGGGAGATTTTGTTTGTATCTTCTGTGACAGTTCTTTTAGAAAGGAAAAAGATTACAGCAAACACCTCAGTCACCACTTGGTTAATGTGTACTTCCCTGAAAAAGCAGCTAAAGGGCAGGAGTAATTAAACTTTGGACAAGGTTGCAGTTCTCCATTTAAAAGAGCTGTGACTTTATATTCATTTATAGTGTAGAATATCCTTTTAAAATTGCTTTAATTAATGTCCTGTGCTGATTCTTAAGAAGCATCCTTTTTCTTAGAATTCCACGCATACCTATTGATTTTGTGTAAATTCTAGCAAATCAAAGGGAATTAGTGTAGTAAAACCAGCAGATACCTAAGTCTATTTCGCTTATGCATTCAACTGAAATGAGATGGCCCTGATGGGATAGCATTCTATGGCTTTGTCCATGTACAACTTGTTGGTTTTCAGTTCGTGTCTGTCTTCTGTATCATTTTAGTTTAAAAATTGGCTTAATAACAAATAGCTTTATATAAAGTTAGCACTTTAAGATTTCTTTAGAGATTTAAATTGAAGGAAAATTCACCCAACAATGGACATCATATTAGTCCAGGTATTTACTTCCTGAGTTTTGATCAATATTTTGTGTGTTAATCATGATTTTGGTGTTTTTTTTAATTTTGGTGCTTTAATGGCTTAGGATGTTGCACATTTCTTTTAACCTATGCAGTTATGCTTTTCTAGAAATAGCATTTGTGGTGAGCAGTAACACTTTATACACATGTATATTTTGGCCTCATTGGAGAGATGCTTTTAGGCTTGTTTGCAAAAGGGCAGTTTTCTTTTTCTTTGCTGTCATTGTCTTTTTTGCAGAATAATAGTATGTGCAGGTTTGTGAGCAAATGAAACATGCACATTCAATCCATTCATTATGATTTTCATATTTCTTGTCTTTGTCAGAATGTGCACTTCATATTAAGTTATTTATTTTGAATGAATATAGTAAATTCACAGAGCACTCTCTCGATTTTGCAATAAATAAACTACCAGGATCAAAAACATAAAAGTAAACTGACAGTTGGGCATCACCATGGCTACAAAGGAGGTCTATCTACCCTCCTGAGAGTACACTTGGAGAATCAGTCTGAGTCAAAAGAAACTTTATTGGCGTAAAATGGAAGATTTGTTAGCTCAATTCTACTGTATGAACTAAGGATTTAAAAATCTCTTGTTATCAGTAGTTAGTAAAATATTTATCCTAATAAAAATGCTTCTAAAAGTAGAAAACAGTTTTATGGGCACTAATGCTCATCTCTTTTGCACTATTAATCAGCTATGAAGAACTCATAGAAAAAGTAGTGAGAAAAATATGCCATGTGTGACAATCAAGAATTGTCTTCAGGTGATAGATGCAACAATCATTATGAGAAGCAAAATAAACCTTGAAGCAATGGAGGAGATGAATAATCTGTTCTGAAGAAACATCCAAAGATCAGCTGTGACTAGGGTGCAGTACTTGATTTATTTAGAGTGGACTCCACTAAATGTTAAAACCTTTAGCACAATAAGAAATATTGGACCCTAATGTCTTTTTTTTTTTTTTTTTGGTACTGGAGATTGAACTCAGGGGCACTCAACCACTGAGCCACATCCCCAGCCCTATTTTGTGTTTTATGTAGAGACAGGGTCTCACTGAGTTGCTTAGCATCTCACCATTGCTGAGGCTGGCTTTGAACTCGTGATTCTCCTGTCTCAGCCTCCCTAAGTGCTGGGATTACAGGCTTGCGCCACCGCACCCGGCTCCTAATGTCATTTTTAATAATGAAATAGTCAATGTGAGTTCTTACTACTTGCCAGATCTTCTAAGCTCTTTACTTTCACTAGCTCAGTTAGTCTTTGCTTATCAATAATAAGCACTATTGCATAAACATGTGTCATTTACTATACGAGGCATTACCAAGAGCCTGACCAATAAGCTGAAGAATCTGAGTTGGCTTAAGTTCACCTGTATTTTGACCTTTATTTAATGGGGAAAGAACAGTCTTTTCAACAAATGGTGCTAAGAAAACAATATTTACATGCAAAAGAATTAAGTTGGACCCTTACCTTACATCATATACAAAACTTCTTTTTTAAGTACTAGAGATTAAACTCAGAGGCACTCTACCACTGAGCTATTTCCTCAGCCTTTTTTATTTTATTATTATTATTTTTTTTATTTTGAGACAAGTTCTCCCTAAACTACTGAGGATGGTCTTGAACTTGCGATTCTCCTACTTCAGCCACCTGCATCACTGGGATTACAGGCGTGCACCACCACACCTGACACTGCTAGCCTTCTTAACCTATTGACATATTTCTTACTACTGTCTTATTTATTTTAATTACTATAATGCCACATTATTACAAACTGATCCTTCTGTAAATTGGCCTTAATGGTCAATTAATAAATGATTGCAGTGTTTTTCAAACTGCAGGTTGTTACTCATTAGAGGATGATGAAGTCAGTTTAGTTGATAACAATCAATACTCTTTAGGGGCTGGGAATGTAGCTTAGTGGTTAGAGCATGAGCTTATCATGTATGAAGCCCTGAGTTCAATCCCCAGCATTACGAAAGAAAAATTAATATCACTTAATCAAATCAAATAGAACAAAGGTCTATTATTTTTAGATACATAGCTGTAATTTAAAATATGTTTTTTACTGTGAGTCCAAGTCAAAAAAAAACCCATAAGAGAAACATATATGGGGTATTCAGACCTTATATTAATAATCATTAAGAAAATTATTAGCAAGCTACTGAGGAGGATGAGGTAGGAAAATCACAAGTTAAAGCCAGCCTAGGAAACCTAGCAATACTCAATCTCAAAATCAAAAATAGAAGGAATTGGGTTGTGCCTCTGTGGCAGAGCATCCCTTGGTTCAATCCCAGTAGAAAGGAGGAGGAAGAGGCCGCAACTAAGGTAGCTCTTAAATACTGACAGGGGTGTTCTTGCTACCACGAAGCTATATCCCCAGCCTTTTTATTTTTTGAGTCAGGGTTTTGCTAATTTGCCTAGGCTGACCTTGAACTTGTGAACCTCCTGCCTCAGCCTCCTTAGTTGCTGGGGTTATAGGTGTGCATCACTGTGCCCAACTGTTAACTGGAATTTTTTTTTAAACCAGGGATTGAACCCAAGGTCACTGGACCACTGAGGCACATATCCCCAGCCCTTTTTATATTTTATTGAGACAGTGTCTCACCAAATTACTGAGGACCTCACTAAATTGCTAAGGCTGGCTTTGAACTTGTGATCCTCCTGCCTCAGCCTCCCATGTTGCTGGGATTATAGGTATGTGCCACCGCACTCAGCTAATTAACTGGAATTCTTAAAAAGCAAAACCCCTTATCAGGTATTAGGATAACCTGGGATATAGCTGGGAAAAGTGCTTGGTACCTTGATTAACTCTTGGAGTATGGGGCTGCTCTGTGAGCTCTACCTAGTAGACTGTGCTTATGCTTGGATAAGCAGAGGCACCCAAGTCGAGAACAGAGAGTTACCTCTTCCCCAAGAGATATTCTGCAGCAAGCATGGCTTCCTTGCACTGCTCTCAGACCCAACCTCGCTTGCCAACCCCAAGGGTACGACCCACTGTGGAGCCCCAACCAACAGAGAGGGCATGGAGAGAGGGAGATTCTGTTGCGGCAGTGGAGTGCTTTTTTCACCAGGCAAGTAGGCAGCCCCGGACCCAGCCAGCTTATCAGCACCACCCACCACCCAGCACCAGGCAGATGCATGGAGCTGCCCAGAAATCAAACTTACAAACAGGGCCTGAAAGAAAAAGGATCAGGGTAAACTGAACAGTCCTAGGTTGGCAGCATCTCCAGGGCCCCACGTGCAGACACCAGCATGGTGAGACGTATCCAGACCTGGCCCACATGCTCAAAAGCAGAGACTCAACTCATCCTTCATAGCCAGACAGCTTTGCACCCTAGGACAAAGGCCTCCACCATAACCCTGGGAACAGCCTTCTCAATCACATCCTAAGAACTTGAATGATCAGAAGCAAGGCACAATGCTCCTTTGCCAAAGATCCAACACCCAAGTCAATTTCAGTCTGAGAGCAGCATCAAAGGAATGCTGAGGATGTAGATTTAACAGACTTGTGACTGTCCACCCATCCTGTGCTGCCATCAGGCACACGTATTCCTGCATGCAATGTGCCAAGTACTCTGGCTTTGAATTCAAGTTTCTCTACGACTTTTTTAACCAGCTAACAATGCTACAAGGGTGCTCATTTCTGAGTCCTACCTCTTGAGTTGTAGAAGAGGTTTTGTTTCTCTGCAAACCCCAAAGATGGAAGATGGACAGATGGACCAAAAGCAAGGGAGAGAGCCAGGAAAGATAAAAAGTTAAAGTGCATGTGAGTGACACTCAGGGTGAAGGTCAAGTTCCTGGGCTGAGGTAGCTGTTGGTGGCTCTGTGGTGGCATGTGCTTGCTCGGTACATCTCCACAGCATGGACACTGTGGAAGCGGCCACTGCAGGCTCTGGCAGTGTACTCCAGATCCTGTACTCTAGATCTCCTTCTCCCAAAGGCAGTTTTCTGATAGAATTTCTTGGGGCATTTGGGGAGCTTTGAACTGCCACTTGAAAGACTAAGGCTTCCTTCCAGGCTCAAGAGTAATACCCAGTGCAGCTCTTCGCCAAGGCCCAACTCTCCAGCAAAGGTGGAACACCCAACAGGCCCAAGGCATCTATACCTTGCCCAACCTGTGAATCCTCTGATGCTGCATGAAGAAGCCAAGGTGAGGGAAGCCCTTCCCATAGCACTCACACTCATAAAAGGCCTCTCCCCAGGGTGCACAAACTGGTGGAGAAGGAAGGATTTCTGCTTGGAAGCCTCTCTGCAGATGCCACATAGGGCTGGTGCTTCATGTGGACTTCGTGAAGCTGTGCCAGACGGTCCTTCAAGCTGTTTGGCAGGTCAGGAGCATTCCACATGCACCACAGATGAACGCATGATCTTTCCCTGGGCTCCTGGGCTGATCCTTGAAACCTGGCCACTGCCTGCAGGCCCTGGAGAGCTGTGGGTTTGTCTGCTTTCCTCCCTGCAGTGGTCCTGGGAAGCTGCACAATACCGGCGGCTGGGAGGAAGCTCTTCTTGAGGCCAACTCCCTTCTGCGTTCTTCTCTGCAGGTCTACTTTTTTGTGAGCTCAGACTAGCCGATCACAGCATCTCTTCTGGTCAACAGGTTTTCTTGACCCTGGGTGGGAACCCCTCCATGCTTCCCGAAACTCAGGCCTCTCCTAGTCTTCAACGCAAGGCTCATTCCACTGTTCCAAGTGAGACCAAAATCCCAAAGCAACCAAGCTCCTAAAGTGGTCCAGGATCACAGCCCAGTAGAGGGCCCTCTGACAGGGGCCAAGACACTCACACTCTTCTCTAGAGAAATGCACAGTCACATCCTCAAAACACACTGGCACACAAAACACACACGGCTCCAGAACAATCCACTTCTAGGACACATCCAAGAGAACTGCAGTGGTCACTATCTGGGAAAACATAGGTGTTACAAAGAAGATGGTCTGGGGTCCGAGAGCCTCCTGGCAAGAGGCAACCCTAAAGCTATCCCACCTCTGCAGCATGACTCATGCATCAGTCCTCTGGGGCAGTGCAGGTGGACTCAGGCTTGAGGTGGTCTGAAGGAACAATGGCTCCAGAAGATACAGCCATGTCCCACAGGCCTGGAGCACAGATGGTGGCAGGCACCCCAAGCCAGCACAAGGAGCTCTTAGCATTCTGACCCTGCATTGTATGGACTTCATCTTCTATAAATAGTATTGAGTGTCCATTCCCCAGAAGTCTACCAGGAGACTTTTTTTTTTTTTTCGTACCAGGAACTGAACTCAGAGGAACTCAACCACTGACCCATATCCCCAGCCCTATTTTGTGTTTTATGTAGAGACAGGGTCTCACTGAGTTGCTTAGCATCTCGCCATTGCTAAGGTTGGCTTAGAACTTGCAAGTCTCCTGTCTTAGCCACCCAAAGTGCTGGGATTACAGGTGTTCGCCACCACACTCGGCTACCAGGAGAATTTTGGATCATGCAAACTTAAGTCAATTAGAATTCCTACACCATCTTGACAGAATCATAGTAAAGTCTTAGAAGGAAAAATAGAGCTGCACATAGTTTAGGGGCATGGGCTGGATGATTTTAATTGGATCCTGTATAGTAGAGAATTGGTTGAGATGGAATGGAATGTTCAACATCATAGCTTTGGATTAGAAGACATAGCAAGGTAAGATGCTTAAAATTAATCTTAACTGGACAGCTATTTGTTTTAGTAAGTAAATTATTTTAGTTGATCCATGGTTTCATCTTTTAGTAGCAAACATTTCCTGGAGCCAATATTATTTAGCATAGAAACAGGAAAGCATGCTTGGTTCCTGTGTTAGTCAGCTCTGCATTACTGTAACAAAATACCTGAAATAATGAACTTAAAAGATAAAAGGCTTATTTTCATTCACAATTTCAGAGATTTTAGTCCAAGATCACTTGGCCCTATTGCTTTGAGCCTATGGTGGCATAGCACATCATGGTGGGAATGCGTAGCAGAAGAGGTTGGTTTACCTCAAGGCAGCTGGGGAGCAAAGAAAGAGAGGCCAGAATCCCATTATCCCCATCATGCCTCCAATGACCTAACTTCCTTCTACTAGGCTCCACTTCCTAAAGGTTTCACCACCTCCCACTAGTGCCACAGGCTGGTAACCAAGGCTTCAACACAAGATCCAAACCATAATAGTCCCGGAACTCTTTAGCATAGGAACAAGAAAGTATGTTGGTCTCAGTTCTCAAATCCCTCAGCCATTATCAGCATGAAGTAGAGGGTAGAGAACTATTGTTGTCTGGGAACATGCTCCGGTTAGATATAAACTGTTGTTTGGTGATTTATGATAGTGTATAGTTTGATGGTAGTCATGTCAATGTCTATAAACAGGTTTTCCTGTTTATGTTGGATGATTATTCAAGATGGACCCTAAGAGTTGAGTCAGCATGGCCAGGGCAGTCCCAGGCCACTAATTCAGACCATTAAATAATCCTGGTTACTTCAGAAGCTTCTGGCCAGTGGCATCATCTCATCTCTCAGAAATTAGCTAATTAACCTTCCCAATTTGAGGTCCTTTTTGTTAAGAGAAAAGACTAACTCCTGAGTTCCCAGAAAGTTGGAGGGAGTCACACACAAATTTCCTAGTTTCAACTCCTATGGACCAAGGGAAAATGGCCTTCTCTGAAGATGGCTGCAAAGACATCTCTTTGTCCATACTAAGCAAGAACTCACAACTGGGAACTTGTGGATGGTCTTCAAATCCACAAAACTTGGATTTCCCCTTTCCAATCATTCCTCTCAGGACCTGGAAAGGGGAATGGACCACACCTCCTGCACTATGGGCCTTGAACTGTGAGGCCATTGATTTTCCAGAAGACTCATTTGATTTATCTAGTTACCTCAGAGTAATTCCACAGCTCTGGGGATTCAGTTGATATCAGCAAGGAAAGAAACCTGTAGGCCTCCAGGGGGAATACCTGCAAGGTTAGCCCCATCTTCAAACATAGATATAGATTCTATGTTGAAAGAAGAGTAAATCTCTAAGAAAGATGAGATGGCTTACCTGCATGTACTGTGGAATTGCTTCTCTGACATTCATCCTCCTTACATTCTCCCTTTCACTAGAGTACAGGATGCTCAGACCTGAAGACGCCATGAATAACATGGTCCTTTATTCATTATATGAATTTTCCAGTACTATTTGAGGTGTGGCCTGGGACTTTAGCCAAGTTTCCAGAACTCTGATGACCCAGATTAGAACTCTGCTCCTGTTTGGGAGGTAATCTGATGGAATACTGCTAAGAAATCCAAGTAAGTCCAAAAATATTTTAAGTAATTTTAAAAAGAGTTAAAACCTGTTTGGCTACAAAGACTATATAAAAGAAGGCAGCAGTTATCAAGACATAACTGTAAAATGGTGGGGTTTTTCTTCCTCATAATTCTACAACCACTTATCTTCCATTTTGACAAAGCAGAAATTTGTCAGACACCACCAGAGTCCACCTAATACCATAGAGAGCTTGATGAGGTAAGGAGTCTCTCCATGTGTGTTTTGTTATTTAAAAGCCATCTCCAAGGTTAAGAATGACAGGTTTGGGGATGGGGTGTGGCTTCTAAAGACACAGAATTCACTTGATCTATGTGGGAGAGGGTGCCCTAGTCAGTCAGACCACAATTTTTAAGTTACTCCTTCCTGGGAGAGTGACAACATAATGAAGTGCAAAGAAGCTTCTAGATTCCCTGTGGTCATATATGTTAAGTGATTGTTTGTTTGTTTACAAATATATACAAAAACTGAACTTTCTGGGATTCAGATGTGAAGTGGTTGTCATGTTTTTTTGTTTGTTCTTTTTAGTTATACATAACAGTAGAATGTATTTTGATATATGCATAAATGGAGCATATAACTTCCCATTCGTGTGGTGGTACATGATGTGGAGTGTCACTGGTCATGTATTCATATACAAACATAGGAAATTTATGTCTGATTCATTCTACTGTCTTTCCCATTCCCATTCTCCCTCCCTTCCCCCCATTCCTACTCCCCCAGTTCAATTCAGTGAACCTCTACTCCCTCGCTCACCCTCCTTTCCCACCTATTGTTAGCCAGCATCTACATATTAGAACATTTGGCCTTTGGTTTTATGAGATTGGCTTATTTCACTTAACATGATAGTCTATAATTCCATCCATTTACCAGCAAATGCCATAGCTTCATTCTTCTTTATGTCTGAGTAATATTTCATTGTGTATATATACCAGTTGTCACATTTGACTCAACTAACCAGAAAAGTACTGTTCTCATGTGTGTGCATGTACACACACACATACACACACACAATTGGTTTCATTAAAGTAGTTAATTTTTTTTTTTTTTTTTTTTGGTACTGAGGATTGAACTCAGGGGTACTCGACCACTGAGCCACATCCCCAGCCCTATTTTTTTGTGTTTTATGTAGAGACAGGGTCTCACTGAGTTGCTTAGCGCCTCGCTGTTGCTGAGGCTGGCTTTGAACTCGCGATTCTCCTGTCTCAGCCTCCCAAAGTGCTGGGATTACAAGCGTGAGCCACCACACCCGGCTAGTAGTTAATTTTTTAAAATTAAAAAAATCTCTTTCCTAGCACATGTGAGACCTTGGGTTCAATCCCCAACACTTCAAAAAAAATTTTTTTAATTAAAATTAAGCTTAGCCAGCTGAGTGTGGTGGCACATGCCTGTAATCCCAGTGACTCTGGAGGCTGAGGCAGGAGGATTGCAAGTTCAAAGCCAGCCTCAGTAACTCAGCAAGACCCTGTCTCAAAAGAAAAAAAAATTTTCTCTGATTAGTGGATGCTGATCCATAATGGGGGTGGGGTGGGAAGCATGGGAGAAATGGAGGAAGTTTGGATAGGGCAAAGGGGAGGGAGGGGAAGTGAAGGAGCATAGGGGTAGGAAAGATGGTGGAATGAGATGAACATCACTACCCTAGGTACACATATGAAGACACGAATGATATGACTCTACCTTGTGTACAACCAGAGAAACAAAAAATTGTGCTCCACATATGTGCTGTGACTTGAAATGCATTCTGCTGTTTTAAAAAAGAAAAGAAGCTGGGTGTGGTGGTGCAAGCCTGTAATCCCAGCACTTAGGGAGGCTGAGACAGGAGAATCACGAGTTCAAAGCCAGCCTCAGCAATGGTGAGATGCTAAGCAACTCAGTGAGACCCTGTCTCTACATAAAACACAAAATAGGGCTGGGGATGTGGCTCGGTGGTCGAATGCCCCTGAGTTCAATCTCCAGTACCAAAAAAAAAAAAAAAAAAAAAGAGTTCACCTTAATGGAGCTGGAGAACATCATGCTAAGCAAAGTAAGCCAATCCCAAAAAACCAAAGGCCGAATGTTCTCTCTGATAAGTGGATGCTGATCCATAATGGGGGAGGAGTCATGGGAAGAATGAAGCAAGTTTGGTCAAAGGGGAGGGAAAGGAAGGGATGAGATATGGGGGCAGGAAAGATGGTGGAAAATTGATGAACAACAATGCCCTAGGTTCATGAATGACTGCACATATGGTGTAACTCTATATTGTGTACAACCAGAGAAATGAAAAGTTGTGCTCCATTTGTGTACAATGAATCAAAATGCATTCTACTGTCATGTAAACCTAATTAGAATTAAAAAAAAAGAGTTCACCTTAGCTAGGCATGGTGGCACACACCTGTAATCTCAGCACTTTGAGAGGCTGAGACAGGAGAATTGCAAGTTCAAAGCCAGCCTCAGCAACAGCGAGGCACTAAGCAACTCAGTGAGACCCTGTCTCTAAATAAAACACAAAATAGGGCTGGGGATGTGGCTCAGTGGTCGAGTACCCCTGAGTTCAATCCCTGGTACTGAAAAAAAAAAGAGTTCACCTTAGCTACTGTCTTTAGAACCTAATGCCTTACAAAGATGCCACTCTATCCTTTATTTTATTCAATGACAACACACTGTATTCACTGTGAATAGCTCTAACGGTTAGAAGGCTCTTCTCCATTTTGAGCTAAAATCTCTGTCTTGAAACTGATTACTGGCTTCTTATATAACAGTCCTTCAATGAGGTAGTTAGCTCTCATGCCTTCTCCCTCTCCCACTAGAGCATCTTTTCATGACTTAGCAACTATTTCTGATTCCTTTAATCGTTTCTTTAGGACATTATCTAATTAAAATAATTATATGTATATTTGTTTATGGAGAAAGAAAGATGTTCTGAGTATTTCAGCTTAGTTTTTTGTTTGTTTGTTTGTTTGTTATTGGGGATTTAACCCAGGGGTACTTGACCACTGGGTTACATCCTCAGTCCTTTCTGAATTTTTTTCTTTTTTCTTTTTATTTTTTTTTGGTACTGGAGATTTAACTCAGGGGCACTCAACCACTGAGCCACATCCCCAGCCCTATTTTGTGTTTTATGTAGAGACAGGGTCTCACTGAGTTGCTTAGCGCCTCGTGTAATCTTCTGGACCAGGGATGTAGCTCAGTGGTAGAATACTTACCTGCATGCATGAAGCCCTAGATTCAATCCCAGTACTGAAAAGAAAAAAAAAAAAAACTCTAATGTTCTGACAATGGCTAAGTCTGCTCTAGAGTCTGCAGTGACAGATGGCTCAGGGCTTAGAATTCAGCTGCCCTCCCAGGCTTTTAGTTAAACATACAGTAAAATTAAATATTGACATCCATCTAGTGCTTAACAGTTTATATTTTCTTCTTTGTTAATTCATTAAACTATACCATATTCCTTTGTAATAAAATATTATCTCCTAGATTTGTGTTTAAATAAACCGAAGGTTAGAGGTGGGAAATGCCTGAGAACATTCAAATATAAGCAGTGAAATCAAAGCTAGACTTCAAGTCTCCTGCACCAAATTTAGTGTTTTTTTCTATTAGGGTAGTAGTTGTCAGACTTTCTGATTCTAGAACTACTTTATATTCTTAAAAATTATTGAGAACTAATAAAGAGTTCATATGTATGAGTCAAATCTATTGATATTCACTGTGTTAGAAATTAAAACTGACATTTTGGTGGTGCACATCTGTAATCCCAGTAGCTCGGGAGATTGAGGCAGGAGGATTACAAGTTCAAGGACAGCCTCAGCAACTTAGCAAGGCTCTAAGCAACTTAGTGAGACCCTATCTCAAAATTTAAAAACTAAAATAATAAATAAAACTGACATTTTAAAATATTCATTTCTTAATTCATTTAAAAATAACACATTTACATGTAGACCTAAATGATACTTTTTATGAAAAATAACTAATTCCAAAATAAAAAAGGTTTACTGAGAAGAATGGCATCATTTAGCTTTTTCATTTTACATTTTTGGCAAATACGGGTTGCCAGCCTACTATTTGGATTCTCATCCTAGCCCCACCATTTCCACTGATTAGCTGATTAACTCTGCAGAAAAATCTTCATACTAGTGTGTCCAGGACTGGAAGACATGAATCTTTGAATGTTGGTAAACAACATGCCTTTGATAATCCTTCAATTTTATAACATTTGTTATTAGAGAAACAATGGGACTCAAAGGATTATATTCCGATCCAGTTTCCTTCACCTTAACCATGTGAACATCAACTGGGCCATCTGGAGATTAAGGATGGGCATTGCTCAGATGCTGTATTGGCTCTGCAGGAGCAAATGAACAAGCTCCTGTGGAGTGGGCAGGGCTTACCAAAAGATCACATCTGGCACTGTGGAATGATCCAACAGTCTCACCTTGCCTTTGATCCACATGGGATTCTAATTTCAGATCCCAGCCTGGGTGTAAATCATAGTGCCCAGTCTGATGGTGACCCTGTGCTGAGTGTACCAGAGCAGAGGGGAATGTTTGCATTCCAGAAAAAAGGATGCCTTTCACACACTTGTCTCATTGGTGCAGGTTTAGGTACTTTCTGAAAACATCAGATATTCATAGCGGGGCTTGTCTGCTTGAAGATATACTTGGTGAATGTGCTGGAGTCCATGCCACCCCATCCTCACCATTGTACCCCAGACCTCATTTTGAGCTGCCCAACTTAGACCTAAGGTAGTATGTAGTATCCTACTGGCCAGGATCCCAGTGACCTTCCTTCCCTTCTTCCCTATAATCCCCTTTTAGCCTTACCTCCATTTGATCAAACCTCAGGAACTTTCCTTCCCACACAGGCCCAAGAAGAGTTCTCCCCTGTCTAGAACCCAAGGGCAAAATTAGATCCTCAACTCTGGGGGGCACTGGTACCAGAAACACACCAAAAGGGTGACTCACACATTGACAAGGGGACTCACAAGGAAAAAATTTGGAGGTAAAGAGCTTCATGTACCCAGGCTGTGTGTGCTGCAGATCTGGGTTGTGCGAAGGGACCCTTCATCTTTTACTTTCTACCCCTCCCACAGGACTGAAACTCCTTAACAACCTGGGATATCAGGACTTCTGGGTTTCCTGAGTAATCCTGGAAGTCCTAGAATGAGGTACTGTGGGAAGCAGATAGAAAATGCAGTGAAGGAGGAGCTTTAAGGTTCTTCTAGCCCAGCCCCTTTCCCCCAATCTTAGGTGAATCTCTTTTCATGGATTGGAAGGAATCCACCTGGCCTCCTGTGATAAAATTCTAGCCTGGAAGGTCCTGAACTCAGTGATTCTCAGAATCAGCCCAGGAGCACTGTAAAAACTCAGGTTGCCCAGCATGACCTCCTTCCCATCCAAAAGTTAAGCATACTGGCAAACTATTTAACCTCTCTGTTCTTTAGTTGTCTCATCCATAAGACAAGACCAGTAGCCCTGCACAGTCGTGCACGCCGGCAATCCCAGTGGCTCAAGAGGCTGAGGCAGGAGAATCACGAGTTCAAAGCCAGCCTCAACAACAGGGAGGTGCTAAGCATCTCAGTGAGACTCTGTCTCTAATAAAATACAAAAATAGAGCTGGGGCTATAGCTTAGTGGTTGAGTGCCCCTGCGTTCAATTCCTAGTACCAAAAAAAAAAAAAAAAAATGGGACTAGTAATAGTATCCTACTTAGTTTCTTCCCAAGGATTAAAGAATGAATGCGTTAAAACACTTAGTCACACAGAAAGTGCTTGATAAATATTAGCCATCATTATTTTATTGGTATTCTTGGTGATTCTAATGCAGGTGATCTTCTCTAGGGTGATGTGATGAGCAGGGTAGACTTACCAGTGTGTTCTGGGGGGTCATTTTCCCTATGTATCCTGTAGGTTCTGCAAAGTGTACCTGCTCTGTGCTTTTCTTTCACATATAGGGATGCACAGGCTGGAAGCCATGAAGTCTCTTGAACAGATGATGCTCATTTCATTGCTTTCCTCTCAGCCACAGTGATGGACAGTCTAATAAAACCATGTAGTCACTGGAAATAGGTCAGGAGACTTCCCAGGAATCTATTACCAAAGCAATGTGATCTTTGAGCTCATGACCTCAGTGCAGGGAGGTGGGACTATATTCAGGAGCCTTGACCTCAGAGACCCTGTCTGAATCCCACCTTTTGCCCCTGCAGCTAAAAAGAAACAAGTGTTTTCAGTGCTCTCTCTTACCATCTTTTGCATACAGACTTTTTTAAAGATTCAAACATTAGCTCTAATCAAACTAAACTTTAAAAATCTATATTGGGATTAGTATTGATTTTCAAGAAAGTCTTCTTTCCTTGTTTCAAGATGGGAAAAAGCTAAAAGGTACAAAATATTGATTTGGCTTTCTATAGTGTTTTATAGTTGTACATTGGCTTTTTAATGTCCCAAGAACTTTTTTGGGGGGGGTCCCAGGGATTGAACTCAGGGGCACTCAACCACTGAGCCACATTCCCAGCCCTATTTTGTGTTTTATGTAGAGACAGGGTCTTACTGAGTTGCTTAGCACCTCGCCGTTGCTGAGGCTGGCTTTGAACTTGGGATTCTCCTGTCTCAGCCTCCCAAAGTGCTAGGATTACAGGCTTGCGCCATCGCGCCCAGCCCCAGGGACTTTTGTAGATAAGGAAGATTATTCCTGTTTATTCTTTCATTAATGCTCATTTTGAAAAAAAAATAAACTTTATAAATCAAATTCTTGAGTGTTTAAAAACTGACAAACTGGACTTCCGGCAAGATGGCGGCTTAGAGGGAC
>CM053406.1:74759186-74776266 GCA_028644305.1 Xerus rutilus | reverse complement strand
GACTGCAAATTGATGCAACCTATCTGGAAAGCACTATGGAGATTCCTTAAAAAACTTGAAATGGAACCACCATTTGACCCAGCTATCCCACTCCTTGGTCTATACCCAAAGGACTTAAAAACAGCATACTATAGTGACACAGCCACTTCAATGTTTATAGCAGCACAATTCACAGTTGCTAAACTGTGGAAGCAATCTAGATGCCCTTCAATAGATGAATGAATAAAGAAACTGTGGTATATATACACAACGGAATATTACTCAGCAATAGAAGAGAATAAAATTATGGCATTTGCAGGTATATGGATGGAATTGGAGAACATCATAAGTGAAATAAGTCAATCCCAAAAAAAAACAAAGGTCAAATGTTCTGATTAGTGGATGCTGATACATAAGAGGGGTGCAGGGGGAGCATGGGAGAAATGGAGGAACTTTGGATGGGATGGGGAGGAAATAGGGGAGGGGAGGGGGAATGAGTGTAGCAAAATGGTGGAATGAGATGGGCATCACTACCCTAGGTACATGTATGAAGACACGAATGGTGTGATTATCTTGTTTGCAACCAGAGAGATGGAAAATTGAGCTCTATATATGTACTATGACTTGAAATGCATTTTAAAAAATAAAAATTGAAAAAATAAAAATAAAGTAAAAAAAATAAGTCGCCATGTACCTCTCGTGATTAATGAAGGAACTAAGTTATGCCCCACCTACATGAGGGCAGAGTAGTTACCCAAATTATTTGGAACTCTTCTACATGGGAAATTTGTTCTTCCTCATTTATTCAATCACTTACGTGTAGCAATATGGATCCACATTTTGTTAATTTTTTTAAAGAGTCAATTTTTGTTTATGTTCATCCTATTTTGTGTTTCTTATCCCTTTGGCTTCTTCTTTGGCCATTTTATTTCCTTAGTTTATTTAAGATTATTCTGTTTTCTCTAAATTTTTTAGTTGAATGTTTACCTCATTTGTTTCATTCTTCCTTCTTTTTGATAACCTCGGGGCAAGGAGGGACAATGCTTTCCCATTCAGCATTCACTCAGGCATCTCTCTCTGGTGCTTTGGAAACTACTGAGTTAACAGCAGCCTCATCCATTGGGTTCAGACTTCAAACTCCACATCTGCTCTCATAGCTGCCCTTTCTCTTGGAATATCAGTTTTCTCCATCACTCTTGATTTTCTTCTTTTCAAGAACTAAACAATCAGCAGGGCACGGTGGCACACACCTGTAATCCCAGTAGCTCCAGAGGCTGAGGCAGGGGGATCATGAGTTCAAAGCCAGCCTCTGCAACCACAAGGTTCTAAGCAACTCAGTGAGACCCTGTCTCTAAATAAAATACAAAACAGGGCTGGGGATGTGGCTCAGTGGTCCAGTGTCCCTGAATTCAATCCCCAGACGCTCCCCCCCCCCCCGAAAAAAAAACTAAACAGTCAAGGACTATTTGTTAATTTGCATCGTAAATGTGGTCATCCTTCATTATCTGCAGGGGAATGAGTCCAGGATACCAAAATTTACAATGTTCAAGGTCCTGACATAAAACAGTGTAGTATTTGCATATACCTAATATGCACATCCTCCCATGTACTTTAAATCATCTCTAGATTTCTTATAATACCCAATACAATGTAGATGCTATGGTAAGTATGGTTTAGAGAATAATGACAAGAGAGAAGTCTGTACACATTCCATATAAAAGCAACCAATGTAGGTCTAACATTTTTGATTGGAGCTCAGTTGAATCCATGCATGTGGAACCCACGGACACAGAGGTAGGGTCAATTATAAGCTTTTCTCTAATTTTCCATAGGGCTTGTTTGGCCATAGAAAGACAATGTTACTTTTATTCATATTCTTTAAAGTCTTGGCAAGGATCCCACCAACCCTGCCAAAGATTGTGTATTGACTCTGCAGATTTGGCCACTATGTCTTTTCCATGTTTATTATGATTTATATGCTATTCTTTAAGAGAACTAAGGTATTTTCAAATCTAGATAGTTCCTAGTTCTAAGAGCTGATCCCAAAGTTAACCACGAGAAGGAGCTCAATCTTTTTGGGGGACAGGGAATAGGAGAGGTGCTGGAAATTGAACTGAGAGCCTCGCACAAGATAGGCAAGTATTCTACACCCCAGCTTCTCAATCTTATCTTAATTCTATTCCTAGCTAGTTCTTTAAAAGATAAAATGGAGCCAGGCACAGTGGTGCATGCCTATAATCCCAGAGGCTCAGGAGGCTCAGGCAGGAGGATCGTAAGTTCAAAGCCAGCCTCAGCCACTTATGGAGGCCCTAAGCAACTTAGCTAGACCCTCTCTCTAAATAAAATAGGAAAAGGGAGCCGGGCGCGGTGGCTCACGCTTGTAATCCCAGCACTTAGGGAGGCTGAGACAGGAGAATTGCGAGTTCAAAGCCAGCCTCAGCAACGGGAGGCACTAAGTAACTCAGTGAGACCCTGTCTCTACATAAAACACAAAATAGTGCTGGGGATGTGGCTCAGGGCCCCTGAGTTCAATCCCCGGCACTAAATAAATAAATAAATAAATAAATAAATAAATAAATAAATAAATAAATAAATAAATAAATAAGATAGGAAAAGGGGTTGGGGGTGTGGCTCTGTGGTTAAGTGTCCCTGAGTTCAATCCTCAACATCAAAATAAATAAAAATAAAAAGATAAAATGGAAAGACTTCTTGCCTTCATGTTTAGGCTGATTTCCACAACACTCCACATTTTTTAAATTTCCTAAACATAATCATATGCAGGAAGGGAAGGTACAAATGGAATAACTATTGAACTTATTTATCTACATAATTCAAAAAACTATCTGCTCAAGAAGGTTAGACTTAGAGCCATCTGAGTAGCCAGTGAGATTCTACACTCACCTGGCAGGTAGGGTGTGGCTGCAGGTGGGGGGTCATTAGGGGAGTCTTAGGGTGTATATTTTGTATCTGGCAAGTGGAGTCTTTCTGCTTCCTGGTGTGATATTTCAAGCTGCTACCCTTCACTCTTCTGGCCTGATGTTCAGGTTCATCTCTAGCCCAAGAAACGGAGCCAACTGTCTATGAACTTAGACCTCTAAAACTGTGACTCCTCAAATAAATTTTTCCTCCTCTCAGATTGTTCTTGTCAGGTCTTTTGGTCACATAAGCAAAAAAGCCAACTAAAATATGCATCAAAGAGGATTTATTAAAAAAGTCCCTTGTATAGTTTACATAAGATATTATAATAATTAGATATTACCTATAGTGTTTTCTAAACTCTTGAGAATTTGAATTATATTATATATATATTATATTTATATTAAATTTTATATATGTGTATATTATATATAATTATATATATTAATTATATTAAATTCAGAACTATAAAGAAACAGAGACTGAAGATGAAGAGCCCTGTTTCCCTCTTTTATACCTGAAATGATGAATGGTGCCATAAACTATTTTCGCGGGAAGGTACTAGGCACTGAACCCAGGGAGTGCTTAACCACTGAGCTACCCGCTGGGCCCCCCCCCCTTTTTTTTGAGATAGAGCTCTCTAAGCTGCTTAGGGTCTCCCTGTATTGCTGAGGCTGGCTTCAGACTTGCAATCCTCCTGCTTCAGCCTCCCAAGCCACTGTGATTACAGGTGTGCACCACAGCATCTAGTGACAGTACCATACGATCAACTTTTCATTTATTAATTAAGCACTGAGAGCCACACTTCTCTTATTTTCTAAAGAAAAAAAAATTACCAAGATGAGTATACAGAACTTCTCCTGACAAAGAGCAATATGTAAATATTTTGAATAACCAGATGGTGATTTTACCTTCCCACTTACCCCCCCTTGCTTACTGAAACTTGTCTAAACAATCTGTCATGCATGGCCTGTCATAAATCTAGATTTTCTAGGCTCTGTTGGTGGCATCTTATCAAGCCTCTTTGTCCCAGATAAAGGAAGTGTATGAATTGTGAGGAGAGCTTAAAACAGAAAACCCCCAGCTGCTGGCAATATGGGCCCAGCCTCCACTAAGGACAGTTGCTTCACCAGGACATGCCCCCTTTCCCAAACACTCCTCCTCCAGTGCTCAAGAAGACCATGCAGCCACTTAGGAGAAACTTGTCCACATTAGACCCCCTTATGCTAAAAGAGGCAGCAGTTAATTTTGAAGGAAACTCCCGTCCACATCCTGCGCGGACGGTGGAAACAAAGTTCCCTCAGGTGGAATGGGCTGGCTGAGAAATAAAAGCTAAGAAAAATAAAATGGCGAAAAAACCACAGAACACAGAAAGCAGTTTCAAAAGCAGGGTCAAGATGGGCAAGCTGACCAGACAGGTCTAGCTTCTAACACACAGAAAGTATCCTGCCTCTGCTTTATCTATATCAGGAAACATCAAAGGCCTTCCATAGAATGTTCTTCACCAAAATAGGATAAAGGTGGGGGCAGGTAGGCTGCCCAGTTCCTAATGGGGGATCTGCCCATCTCTGGTACTGCAATGAGGGACCTTCCCAGCAGAGCAGAAGAGAAGGTCACATGCATTGGGTGGTCTATTGCTGTGGGAGTGCCACAGGAAGTTGGCAATGCCAGCCCTATCTCCTCCCTGGCTGCCATGCAGAGAGAAGGTCCTCACGCATTCCAAGGATGGCTTCCCACAGGAAACAGACACATATTCTAGATATGACTTTGCCTTTCCTTCCACAGGACCTCATTCAGCATCCCTTGTAAAATGCTAGCTCCCACATAATATCCCTACAGACCAGGAAGGCTACTTTATATCAAAACAGAAGCAGGAATGGGCACATAACAGAAAGATACATTGGTCCCTACATGAGGCTGCCAGCCTCATAAAGTGACACAATAGCCTTTGGAACACACAGCTAAAATGCCAACTCAGAGGTGACACTATCCTCCTGAAGCAGTCTATACGTAAATCAACGGCACTTATATGGTTCCATATGACCCAGAGGTAGAATAAAAAGGTTAAAAAATGAAGGAGCAAAAGGAAGAATGGCTGTGCCCTGTCCAAGTGACACGTGGGGAATTTGTGCTTCCTTTCTCTGCAACTTTGGCTTCTGATCCTAGACTTCAAAGATAAAACACTTCATCCAGAAGACACAGCAAGAGTCCTGCTGAAATAAAAAGCGGCAGTTGCTGCCTGAGCCCTCTGGTTCCTGTGTTCAGCTGTCAGTAGGCAAGAAAAATAATCAAATTCTTGACAAGGATAATTGACTCTAATTACCAGGAGCAGGTAGAACCGTGTTAATGAAAGTAGGAAATGATAGATTCCAGGGTTCTACTTGGACACCTCTTGGTACTTCCGTGACTGTTTTGGTAGCAAATGAAAAAGTACAGCAGGCATGACCAGAAAAGGGTATGGGGACCAGGGATATGGACCTCTCATGATGACATTCTGGGTCATACCACCAAGAAAGACCTGGAGACTAGCAGAAGTGCCATGTGAGAGTGATGGGAATCTAAAATGGATTGATTTTAAAGAGGATGATGAGCATCAGTCATAGCTCATTCCACTAACCTTTCCTTTCTAATTTTATCCTAGAAATGAAGCCCACCAGAATCCTGGAGATGTGGCTTCCAGAGCTTATATTAAAAAAAGTAGATGTTAATAATGACACCTAGATTTCTGCTCAGAAATGTGGGACGTACGTTTTCATCTCCTAGAAGTATAGATGCTAGAGAGCCTCAGTGACCAGTCTCAAGAACTGCCTTGTCTGAAAAGAGCCATCTCACCCAGGTCATGTGCACTTCCTGGAGCAAACCATATCCCGTGACCAACCAACATGGGATATAAGGGCATGGCCCTCTTGCCTCAACTCAGTTCAACTCCAAAAGCCCATCCATTCCAGTTCCCAAGATTCCCCATGGGGTCAGCTGACACACTCACACAGCCTGCCTCATGGCTCAACTTCCTGTCTTCCCAATCCAGCTACATTGATCTTCTTCCACAGATGTTGGTCCCTATCAGGCATCCTGCAGGTAGACATCCAATGCAGAGTCTGCTTCCCAGGAAATCCAAACCATTTCATCAAAGTAGAAAGTGGCCCACAGTCTCAATCTACTGAGGCAAGACTGCCAAAATTCTCTGACACCTTCAGCAGCCACTCACAGTTCAAGATCTGCCAGAGAAAACTAATTATCATGGAGGTGTCACACAATTCCAGCCCAAATGGAGAGAAAACAACAAAACTTGACATTGTCTGCAAAGCTTTTTTATTCCTTACCTCATGAGAGGATGTTACAGAACAAAATGCCTGGGAACAGCCACCCTGCCTGTGTCCTGCTCCTTCTATTAAATTAGAAACCAAAATCTGGAGGCTAAATGAACCTAAGAATGTTGATGGGGAACAATTTTTAGTGGATGCTCATGAGCCACTTTCTATGATAGAGCTAGAAAAAAAATATGTACATTCAATATGTTTCTAATAGAATAAGGTGTCATTGACCCTAACATTTTAAAACTTCATTGACATGGGAAAAAAGGATGAGAGAAATGCAAACTAGTGACTTCTGTTTCTCAGAGGAGGCGTTGACAAGAATAGTAGCTGAGCATTACAGAAGAAAAGATGAGAAGTTTTGAAGAGAAGAGGTATTAAAACAGCCTTAGGCCAGGCATGGTGGCACACACCTGTAATCCCAGCAGCTCAGGAGGCTGAGGTAGGAGGATTGCAAGTTCAAGGCCAGCCTCAGCAATTTAGTGAGGCTCTAAGCAACTGTGAGACTCTGTCTCAAAATAAAAATAAAAAGGTCTGGGGATGCGGCTCAGTGGTTAAGCACCCCAGGGTTCAATCCCTGGTACTTTGAAACCACCTCAGCATTTAGGTTGCTCCACATTCTTCTGCTTCATCAATTTGGGTAAGGAAATAAATAAGTTGGCACCCCTGTGACCATTTATGTTATGGTCCAAGAACCTGAGCAACAAAAAGTGATAGGACACTGAAGCCCCTGTCTGCAACTCTAAATTTGGTGGCTTCTGCCTGACACATGTACGGAAGAGAACCGTTCCACATGCCTCAGCAGCCTTCACAGTTCATCAGGTACCTGTCAAGAAATGGGAACACCTAGGGAGGTATTATGCAGAGTAGCATCAGGCTGGCTTTGGTTAGTCCTGCTTTGCCATTACATGTTGTGTGGTCTTGGGCAATTTATTTATGTAAGACTACATTCTCCAGAAAATAGTCATCTTTTCCTTGCAAGAATTAAAGAATTCAAGGGTTGAGAGTTACTAGGCATAAACTATTGCTGTTATTATTTTTGCCTCTAAATGTCTCACAGGAAAATGCTGCCCCCATCCATACTTCAACTCTGTGCTGATAAGGATGAATGGAGGCAGTGACAATCACTTTCCTCTTGAGGTACCTGCCTTGACACTTTGCATTTATAATAGATATTTTTAGGATAAGAGTGAACCAAAGGCACTGAAACATATTTTGGTTTTGGTAGTGGGAATTGAACCCAGGGCCTCGTGTGATGCTCTATCACTAAACAACACACCAGCCCTTGAACCATATTTTCAAATATGGGCTTCTCTGTGATTACTGTTTGGCATTATATGGATTAATAGGTCTAGGACCCAAGGTTCAGGGCAATCAGAGAATTTTGTATACTCAATTTTTTCATTCATTTCAAGGTCAGATACTGATGCCAAAGCAAAATAGGGCATACTAACTAAAGCAAGGGATTTACCCTGAGATCCATGCTAGCTTTATGGAGTCGGTACTTGTCAGTCAAGTGTGCTGAGCTTTCAACAAATTAACTAAAACAGCACTGCTTATAGACTTTTCTACAATGATGGAAATATATATTTGTGTTGTCCAATATGATAGTAGCCACTAGGCAGATAGACTGCTGAACACTTGAAAAGTGACGTGGTAAGGATTTGAATTTTGAATTACTTAATTTTAAATAATCTGATTTAAATGCCACATGTGACTAGTGGCTTCTGTGCAACTCTAAGGAATTCATTACCAGCCCCCAAACAATAAGTACAGATTAGAACACAGCAGATTTTGTCAGTAACACAGAATAAATCCAAAGCCAAGTATCAAGATATTAAACTGAGTCAGTGACACACACCTATAATCTCAGTGACACAGGAAGCTGAGGCAGGAGAATTGCAACTTCAAGGTCAATCTAAGCCGGGCGCGGTGGCTCAAGCCTGTAATCCCAGCACTTAGGGAGGCTGAGACAGGAGAATCGCGAGTTCAAAGCCAGCCTCAGCAAGGGCGAGGGGCTAAGCAACTCAGTGAGACCCTGTCTCTACATAAAACACAAAATAGGACTGGGGATGTGGCTCAGTGGTCGAGTACCCCTTAGTTCAATCCTCAGTACCAAAAAAAAAAAAAAAAAAAAAAAGGTCAATCTAGGCAATTTAGCAAATTCCTGTCTCAAAATTTTAAAATTAAACAGGCAGAGGTAGAGCACCCCTGGATTCAATGCCTAAGACCAAAAAAATTTAAAAATATTAAATTGAAACAGAAATTCTTTAAAGGTTACCCCTACTAAATGAATTATGGGCAGAGCTTTGCAAAGGAATGTTAAGAAAAGCTGATGAGGGCCAGGCAGTGGTATGAGCTTGTAATCCCAGCAACTCAGGAGGCTAAAGTGGAAGGATCACATGTTTAAAGCCAGCCTAGACAACTTAGTGAGACCCTGTCTCAAAATAAAAAACAAAAAGGGCTTAGGATGTTGTTCAGTGGTTAAGCACCCCTAGATTCAATCCTTAGCACCAAAAATCAAATTAATTCACTAAAGGAGGATGGGGAGAGTTCTAAGTAAGTAGCTTTGGAAATGGAGTCCATAAGACTAAAAGAAACTGCACATTGGGCTGGGGTTGTAGCTCAGTGGTAGACACTTGCCTAGCACATGTGAGGCAGTGGGTTCGATTCTCAGCACCACATAAAAATAAATTGAACAAAGGTATTGTGTTCATATAAAGCTAAAATTTTTTTTTAAACTGCACATAAGCTCTGTACTCAACTTGATAAAGTTGTTTCCCATGGAGGTACAAGTTAACAATTCTGATACTGCTATATATTCATACTGGAGTTGAACAATTAAGTAAATCACTGTTGGAGTTGGAATTTACAGGTACACAATGACCTATATGATCTGTATCATATAGAATGGCCTATGTGGTGATAATAGAGTTGGAGACATCAGTAAGAAATTATGTTTGGTTTAATATAGATGGTTCATATAGAATACATACACACACATACATACAGGTTAGTAAACACAAATATATTTCTTCACTCTATCAGCTGAGGTGGCCTAAAAGAAACAACATCCCATTAGCAACAAACACACTTAGCATCTAGATTCTGGGTTCTAATACCATTCTCCATCAAAAGGGATCTTTAGAGAAATGATTGCTTCTGGGCTGGACAGGAAATTTAAAAGATGAACCTAGGGGCTGGGATCGTGGCTCAGCGGTAGAGCGCTTGCCTTGCATGCGTGAGGCACTGGGTTCGATCCTCAGCACCACATAAAAATAAAGATATTTGGGACCATCTACAACTAAAACAAATATTTAAAAAAAAAAGATGAACCTAGAGCACATTTTAGTGTCAGGAAACAAGAAGAATACAAAACAAAATTGATGGTGGTATGTTAAAATAACACCAGAGCTAACTGACAGAGCTCTCAATGGCCAAAGCTCAAATTATGTGAATGAAGTAAAGAAGTACTGGATTATGACCATGCAAGTCCACACCTGTATAAACAATTTAAAGATTAATAAATGGAAAAAACACAAGTCTGTGCAGAAAAATTCCAAATATACTATGTGGTTACTACATCCTAAAAGAGGAGGAGCATAACTCCTTCCTCCTTAGAAGTGGACTCTGCCTAGTGACTTCCTTCCAAAGAGCACAGTATGGAATTGGGTGGGAGGAGTAACTTATAGTGGAGAATCATGCATTTGTTGACAATGTATGTAATACAATTAATAATAAGGGATTTGGGGCTTGAGGGTATGGCTCAAGTGGTACAGCACTTGCCTAGCATGTGCACAGCCTTGGGTTTGATCCCAGCACTGCAAAAAATAAAAAATAACTTATACACATACATATTATGCATACACACACATGTATATACAGAGGTACATACACAGAGGTACATATATAATGTACATGTGTATTATAAATTGATGTTAATAAATAAAGGAAACTAGGGGTAATACAGAATGGAACTTGACTATCCACTCAAGTTTTCTATAAAACTAAAACTTCTAAAAACTAAAATCTATAAATAAAAATTGAATAGGAAATATTTACATATGAAATAATGTCTAGAATTTTCTTCAAGATAACCTGGATATGGAACATATAATACAAGATTATTGATTATTGTTGATACTGGATAATAGGTAGATTGAGTTCATTATTATATTTCGCTCTACCTCTGTTTACATTTGCATTTTTTTTTTGTACTGGGGATTGAACCAAGGGGGGCCCTACCACTGAGCCACATCCCAGACCTTTTAAAAAAAATTTTGAGACAGGGTCTCACTGAGTTGCTTAGGCTGACATCAAACTTTCGATCCTCCTGACTCAGTGTCCCAAATCACTGGGATTACAGACTTAGGCCATCACGCCTAGCTTACATTTGAAATCTTTCATAATAGAAAGTTTAAGAAAAAAGGATGAGTTCAAACTATATGCCCACATATGGGAGGGGAAATGAAAGTCTGAGAGAAGGTTAGGAAGAAGAATGGGTGAAGAAAGGGGATTTTACTTGTCATCTTATATTCTTCTGCACTGTTTGTATTTGTGTGTGTGCGCGCATGCGTGTTTTAAAATACATTATTTGGAGAACCTGGCACATCTCCTAGAAAGGATAAAAAGTCTATGTTTAAATTACAATTACATTTTCAGTTTATTCTTGCAATCCTAAGGTGTCTTTTTAAATCCCTTAAACAGAGTGGGGAGCACTCAGTGGTAAGCACTTGCCTAGCAGGTGCAAGGTCCCAGGTTCAGTCTCCTGTGGCACAGGGAGGAAAAAAATCCTTAAATCCCATTAACAGAATATAGGCTTCCTATGTAACCAGCAGACTATAAACCCCATGGCTTCCTGCCTTACATTTCAGTAGTGCAGCTGGCATACCTAGTACATGCCTGAAACAGTTAGAACACACTTATGGAATGGAAATAAATAAATGCTTGTTTATAAACAGGTTTTCTTTTTTTTATAGAACACATTATTTTTAGATGCAAAAGATATATAAATCTTCCTACTTGCGAGTTTAGCTAACCGCTTCATAAATTGGGATCCATGAAGGTTGTGGTAAAATCTTGGAAGACATTTTAATAACTGTAAAAGCCCAGCAGATATATATTTAACAGAGAATAAAACTGCCTAGGATAATAAAAATGCCAGGTAACTCTTCTTCACTGTTGCCAGTTGCTCTGGTGTTCTTCTTGCTTAACTTTTGTCTGCAGTTATGCTGGCCGTCGTCGTAACTGCTTCTCTCCAACAGAGCTGAGCTTCTGAGTGGCTGTGGAGCCAGGAAGTCCTTGGAGCAGCCAGACATCAGGCTAGCCTATTCCCCATGTGACAATTCTCCATATGAGAAAAAGAATGTGGTAAATGGCAGCTTGGGGAGTATGACACTCAAGTGTCGAGCTGTTCCCTTCTGAAAGAAATTTCCACAACTTACCAGCCACAGGGCAGACAGTACGTGGAGTGAGGAAATTCAGTGTTCTTCAAAATCTTTACTTGCCCTGTATCATCATATCACTGACCACTTTGTAATGTTCTCTTAAAGCACAAAGAAAAGTAGTATAACAATGCCCCAGCAAGAAATAAACTTTTGTTATGACTATTGTCGTCTCAGGTATGGCAAAGGGAAGTCATCTTCTCATTCCCACAGGATCTATGACAGGGCTGTGTGTTTGGAACATGACCATCTACCAACTTCCCTTCCTACAGACCTACCTCTCCAAGGAAGGGACAAGATCTTTATTTAGCTTTTTAAATTCATAGATAGTTCAAGTCAATAAAAAACCTCATTAGCAGAAGGCTGAAAAACCAATGTGAGTAAAACTGTCTAATAACATCTTTTAAATTTTTGTTGTTACATTATCATTATTAATAGTGGAATTTATTATACCATATTCGTACATGCATATAACATAATTTGGTCAATTTATTTGCCATTACTTTTCCTTTTCCTCCCCTGATCTGCTTGCTCTACTCTACTAATCTCCCTTCTATTATTATTATTTCAAGTAGTGCATTACAATTACATGTGTATGTAGATATGTAAATAAACATTTATAATTCATTGTGGTATATCCATCCATGGATATAGCATAATTCAGCAGATTTCATTCCCCAGTAGTTCACCATACTCTCCCCCTCTCTCTCCCTCATGATCCTCTCCATCTTCTCTGTTGGTCTCCCCTTAATAACATCTTTTTTTTTAATATTTATTTTTTAGTTGTAGGTGGACAGAATATCTTTATTTTATTTTTATGTGGTGCCGAGGATCAAACCCAGTGCCTCACGCGTGCTAGGCGAGCATGCTTCCACTGCGCCATAACCCCAGCCCACTTAATAGCATCTTGAGTAATCAAAAAGACCTTCACTGAAAATCCTTTTTTAATAATATCTGTCTATAGAGTTTATAATCTTATATTCACTGATATTTCCAAAGAAGCAATTACCCAGCTACTCAGAGGCTGAGGTAGGAGGATCACAAATTCCCTGCCTAGACAACTTAGCAAGATTCTGTCTCAAAATAAAAAATAAAAAAAGACTGAGGATGTGGCTCAGTGGTAAAGCAGGTCTGGGCTCAATCTTCAGTAACACTAAAAATAAAAAGAGCAATCAATCACTTTATGCGTGGTAAGAAAGAAAAAGAATCATTCTCAACATTTGGCTTGTGAGTGCCCTAAAACATCTTAGACCGATTGCAGAAGGAGACTGCACAGACTCCCAAGTTGGCCAGCTTGTCCTAATGTCAATGATAGTTATGCTGAAACACAATTCGTACATGAACTCCCTTTTCATCTTTTCCTTTTATGCATATGATGATCTCTGGGGAATTTTATGATGGAGATTGCTTTGAAAACGTGTTCTAAAAATCCTAAGACAAAGTGTTCTTTACCTCTTAAAGGGGACATCCATTAATTGACAAGTTTAAAAATCACCATAAATGGGGGTCTAGCTCTACCTAGTGGCCAAAAATGGATTAACCTCTGAGACCAGGAATTTGCCAAATTCTCAAAAATGTGAGGAATCTTAACAGAAAATGGGAAGTGGGGTGGGTCCCAAATATTAAGTTCAAAGGGTTAAAATACTCACTGTTAAATGTTCCCTCTTCAGCGGTGCTTGTGTTTTTCAAACAACTATGCTCTTAAAGAAGACCAAGCAGCAGGTGTGCTATGGCACATGCCTATAATTCCAAAGACTTGGGAGGGAGAGGCAGGAGGATTGCAAGTTCAAAGCCAGCCTCAGCAACTTAGTGACACCCTATCTCATAATAAAAAGTAAAAAGGGCTGGGGATATGACTTAGTGGTAAAGCTCCCCTGGGTTCAATCCTCAGTAGCTCCTCCCCCCAGAACCACCCCAAAAAAAGGACCAAGGAGAATTGACTATCTCTTTAGTGTAGACTTGGTCCCTCACTAAGAGTAAAGAGAAACAGGTATTTAAAATACATACAAGCATAGTAACAAACAATCCTTCAATCCTTCATAGGAAATTCTTGAAAAGAAGAGGCTATGAAATGGAAGAAAACTTCCTAAAAAAGGTTTGCAGATAGAATACAAGATGCCAAATTAAATTTGAATTTTAGACACAAGTATTGGTATAACTTTGTGTCAAATACCTAAAACTTAAGGGTTTCTTTTCAACAAATGACGCTGAAAATTTTATATTGATGACAAACTTGAAGATAATTGTAACACCCAAAGATCCTATGAAAGTTTGATATGTAAGCTGGGTGTGGTGGCTCACGCCTGTAATCCCAGCACTTTGGGAGGCTGAGACAGGAGAATCGCAAGTTCAAAGCCAGCCTCAGCAACGGCGAGGAACTAAGCAACTCAGTGAGACCCTGTCTCTACATAAAACACAAAATTGGGCTGGGGATGTGCCTCAATGGTCAAGTACCCCTGAGTTCAATCCCTGGTACCAAAAAAAAGAAAGAAAAGAAAAAGAAAGTTTGGTAGGTAGACCATTTTCTTATAAATAAAACAAAAATAGGTTAGGAATCCCAATAGGAAAATGGACAAATGACATGATTAAGCAATCTGCAAAAAGGGAAAACAAATGACTGACAAGCATAAGAGGTGATCTACCTAATTATTGGTAAATGCATGGTAAAACAATACAAAACAGGACAGACAATTCCTAACTTCAAGACTTTTACAGTACAGCTATCATAATCAAGACTGTTGTACTGAGCTAAGAGTGTAGCTCAGGAGTACAGCACCATGCTTAGCAAGTGCAAGGTTGCTACAACAAAAAGAATACAGTATGAATACACAATTAGATCAATTCAATGGAATAGGAAGTCTAAAAATAGATTTTTTTAAAATGTAGCCAATTGATCTTGACAAAGGAACAAAGGCAACATAGTGGAGAAAAGAGTCTTCTTAACAAATGGTGCAGGAACAACTCAATGCCCACATTAAAAACAATAAAACTAGATGAAGATCTTACACACATCTCAGAAATTAACTCAAAATGGAACTAGGATGTAGCTCAGTTGGTAAAGCATGAGCTTAACACAGGAAAGCCCTGATTCCATTCCCAGGACTGAAAAAAATTAATTCAAATGGTTTATAGACATAAATGTAAAATGAAAAACTAAAATTTCTAGAAGATAAAATAGGAAAGAATCTAGATGAAACCCAGGAGTGCTCTACCACTGAGCTACACCAGTCCTTTCTGAGACTAAGTTCCACTAAAATGCTGAGCGCTGGGCGGTGATCTTCCCACCTCAGCCTCCTGATTAGCTAGGATTATAGGCTGAGGCTACCACAGCCAGACAGTGATGACCTTTTATGTATTTATCTTATTTATTTATTTATGTGTGGTACCAGGGATCGAACCCAGGGGCAGTTAATAATTGAGCCATCCCCAGCCCTTTTTATTTTTTATTTTGCAACAGGGTCTTGCTAAATTTCTGAGGTTGTTCTTGAATTTGTGATCCTCCTGCCTCAGCTTCCCAAGTCAATGGGATTACAAGTGTGCACCACCCCACCTAGCAGTGATAACTTTTTAGATACGGCACCAATGGCATGATCCATAAAAGAAATAACTTGATAAACTGGGATTGACTACAATTTAAAACTTCTCTTCTGTGAATGACATTCTCAAGAAAGTGACAAGAAAAGTTATAGATGGAGCTGGGCACGGTGGCACAAGCCTGTAATCCCAGCAGCTCAGGAAGCTGAAGCAGGAGGATCACAAGTTCAAAGCTAGCCTCTGAAATGGTGAGGCACTAAACCACTCAGTGAGATCCTGTCTCTAAATAGAATATAAAATAGGGCTGAGGATGTGTCTCAGTGGTTGAGTGCCCTTGAGTTCAATCCCAGGTAATCCTGACCCCCTTTAAAAAAAAAAGAAAGAAAGAAAAGTTACAGATAGAAAGGAAATATTTGCAAAAAGACATGTCTTGGACTGTGAAGTCATCTTAAACTCAACAATAAGAAAACAAGCATTTCAATTTTAAAATGGGCAAAGTAGCCACACAATTAGGCAAGAGAAAGAAATGAAAGATGCTCAAACTGGAAAAGAAGTTCAATAATACATTTGCAGGTGACATGATCTTATACACTGAAAAACCTACAGACTCCAGCTTTTTAAAAAAAACTGTTGAGCCAGGTGCAATGGTGCACGCCTGTAATCCCAGCACTTTGGGAGGCTGAGACAGGAGAATCGTGAGTTCAAAGCCAGCCTCAGCAACAGCAAGGTGCTAAGCAACTGAGACTCTTGTCTACATAAAACACAAAATAGGACTGGGAATGTGAGTCAGTGGTGGAGTACTCCTGAGTTCAATCCTCGATACCAAAAAAAGAAAAAAAACTGTTGAAATTGAAAAATGAATTTAATAAATTTGTAGAAGACAAAATCAATATACAAAAAAAATACATTTTAGATATCAATAATGAATTGGCACTGGGCATAACGGCACACTCTTGTAATCCCAGTGGCTCAGGAGGCTGAAGCAGAAGGATCGCAAGTTCCAAGCCAGCCTCAGCAACAGTGAGACTCTGTCTCTAAATAGAATACAAAATAGGGCTGGGGATGTGGCTCAGTGGTCAAGTGCCCCTGAAAAAAACAAAAAAACAAAAACATACTACTACGATGCTAAAGTAATCAAAATGCATTGTACTGAGACTTTTAAAAATCTGCAATATAGGAATGGCTTAATAAATTATGTTACTGCCACATGATGGAATACTATGCAACTTTAATAAAACAAAAAGAATGAGAATGATCATATAACTTTTAGAGCAATTTCCAGGATGCATGATTAATCCCTTTAAGTAAAAAAAAGAAAAAGAAAAAAGCATACATACACCGATAAAAACCAGCATGCCTAGAGCACAGATCTTGGTTTCTAAATACTGTTCTCCATGAAAAGGAAGCAGGAATCCCTGGAGTACTCACTGATTCTAGGCCAAGAGCAGTAATCAGGGATAAGGCAGGGAAGGTACGTGATGGGCATGTAGTTAAGTATACAGGTCCAGATCAGAAGACACCCCTGGTCAAATCTGAATGTCAAAACAAATACCAAAAGTAATGGATTCTAAACCCTGAATCAAATTAGAAAACCATGAGGACCAGGTTCTTCCTCACAGTATAATGATAAATGTGAATGAACAGACGAGGAAAAAAATCACCATTTTTGAAAGCATATTATCAAAAATTGGGTTGGAGCCGGGCGCGGTGGCTCAAGCCTGTAATCCCAGCACTTAGGGAGGCTGAGACAGGAGAATCGCGAGTTCAAAGCCAGCCTCAGCAATGGCGAGGCGCTAAGCAACTCAGTGAGACCCTGTCTCTACATAAAACACAAAATAGGGCTGGGGATGTGGCTCAGTGGTCGAGTGCCCCTGAGTTCAATCTCCAGTACCA
>CM053406.1:74744895-74758686 GCA_028644305.1 Xerus rutilus | reverse complement strand
GTTGTAGTCCTCAGACATAGACCCACTTAAAGACTGGATAATATTAGAAAAAACTCCTTTGTCCCATATCTGACCTGCATAACAGCAAGAATCTGGTATAATAACAATCAATTATAGCTGAAAGAGTTGTAATACACAGATTCTTTCTCCCTGAAGTAGTGTTTAAGGAAACTCAGTGAGATTAAAAAAAAAAAAGTACAGGATGAAAACTTAAAGCCTCTGGTACCTTTAGCTGCAAGCAAGCATTGAACACCAGACAAGTCCTCACCAGATAAAATAAATACTCCTATCAGTGGCCTATTTACCTCATTTTTTATCATTCAATAAAACATGTCTGGCTTTTCAACAAAGAATTACAAGACAGGCCAGAAGACATGCTAAAATGTAGTCTGAAGATAAAAATCAGACTCAAACATTGCATACATCTTTGAATTGCCAAGTTTAAAAAATTAAAGTAATTATGATTAATATGTTAAATACTCTAATTGGAAAAAACTATACAGCATGCAAAAACTTATAAACTATGTTAGGGAAAATGGAAGCTTTAAGAATCAAAACAAAATTCTAGAAATCAAACATGTTGAAATAGAAAGGAAGAATGCCTTCTGATGCCATCAATTAAATTATGGCCAAGGAAAGAAACCATGATCTTGATAAGTTAATTAAAAATTTCCCAAACAAAAATACAAAGGAAATAAAAGCAACTCAAGAACTGTGGGACAATATCAAAGAAGAAAGCATGCATAATTAGAATACAAAAAGAAGGAAAACAGAGCAGAAAAAATATTTGAAGCAAAACTATCTGAAAATTTTTCAAAACCTAATACAAGATAAAAAGTACAGATTTTGAGAAAATATCAAGTAGGATAAATACCAAATATCAATAGGTAAATAAAGGAATACCTAGTCATCTCATATCCAAATTATAGAAAACTAAAAACAAAAACGTTTGAAAGAATAGAAAAATAATTGCCTTACTTATACAGTTATAGAGGAATTAAGGATAAAAAATTCATTGGGTAGCACAATAACCAATTTTTATCTTCAGCTGATGTTCCCAACAGTCCTTTTCTTCATTGTAGGCATAGCCCTGAGCCAACATCCATGTGAATTCTATAATTTGAGTCTTTTCTAAATTCAATCTGCCAGTCTATGTCTTTTAATTAATGAGTTTAAGCCATTAATGTTCAGAGTTATTATTGAAATATGTCTTGTATTCCTGTTCATTTTAGTTTATTTTTGGTTTTTAACTTGACTTGGTTTCTCCTTTGATTGGCTTTTCCTTTAGTGTAGTTCCTCCCTTTGCAGATTTTCATTGTAGTTTTTCATTTCCTCCTCATGGAATATTTTGCCAAGAATGCTTTCTAGTGAAGGCTTTCTTGCTATAAATTCTTTTAACTTTTGCTTATCATGGCAGGTTTTTATTTCATCATCAAATCTGAAGCTCAGTTTTGCTGGATATAAGATTCTTGGTTGGCATCCATTTTCTTTCAGAGCTTGGTATATGATGTTCCAGATCTCCTGGCTTTGAGGGTCTGGGTTGAGAAATCTCCTGAAATCTGAATTGGTTTTCCCTGGTATGTAATCTGTTCCTTCTCTCTTGCAACTTTTAAAATTCTATCCTTATTGTGTATGGTAGGCATTTTCATTATAATGTGCCTTGGTGTGGTTCTGTTGTAGTTCCATACATTTGGTGTCCTGAAAGTCTCTTGTATTTGACTTTTCAAATTCATTCTTCATGTTTGGGAAATTTTCTGATATTTCATTGAAGAGATTGTGCCTTCCTCTATCCCAATAATACTTAGGTTTGGTCTTTTCATGTTATTCCATAATTCCTGGATGTTATGTTCATGGTTTCTTTCCATCTTCATAGTGTGGTCAACTTTATTTTCAAGATTATATATTTTGTCTTCATTGTCTGAGGTCCTGTCTTCCAAGTTCTCTAGTCTGTTGGTGATGCTTTCTATTGAATTTTTTATTTGGTTTATTGTTTCTCTCATTTCAAGGATTTCTGCTTGGTTCTTTTTCAAAATATCTTTCTTGAAGTCATCTTTTGCTCCCTGTATTTGCTCTCATCTTCGTTGGAGTGATCAATGGTTGCCTGTATTTGCTCTCTAATCTCTTCATTGGATTGATCAAGTGTTGCCTGTAATTGCTCTCTTATATTATTCTGTGCTTCACAGATCATTTTAATTATGTTCTGAACTCCTTCTCTGACATTTTATCTACTGTGCTGTCAATGGATTCTATTGTAGCATGTTGGTTTGTTTGTGGCATTTTCATCCCTTGTTTTTAAATGTTGTTCATGTGTCTTCCTCTCTAGCAATGCTGATTTTGAGGTATTACAGTTTCTACCCTATAATCTTGTAGTATCCCGGCAAATTACCAATACCTCACTTATGGTGTAACCAGGCCTGCAGGGATCTCAAGGATGATCTTCCTGGCCTGGCTGTTGACACTAGACAGATATAGGCAGGGACAGCCACTGGTTGGAAGATAGGGGGCTGCAGCACGGTCAGCCTCCCTTTGATTTTCATGAGATCCTTGCCCCCCAACTTTTTTTTCCTTTTTCCCCTCTGGCTTCCATATATGAGAGAAAACATACAACCCTTGACATTCTGAATTTGGCTTATTTTGCTTAACACAAGGATTCTAGTTCCATCCATTTTCCTAAAAATGACAATTTCAATTTTCTTTATGGCTGAATAAAACTCCATTGTATATGCATGTATCACTATAGTATGATGACTTTAATTCTTTAGGATAACTCCTGGGGAGTGGTATAGCTGGGTCATATGGTGTTCCATTCTTAGTCTTTTGAAGAACCTCCACACTGATTTCCATAGAGGTTGTACTAATTTACAGTCTTACAAACAGTGCAAAAATGTTCCTTTTTCTCCACATCTTCTTCAGCATTTATTATTATTTGTTTTCTTTGTGACTGCCATTCTGGCTGGAGTGAGATAAAATCTCGGTATATTTTGATTTGCTAGTTTCCCTAACTGCAATGATGTTGAACTTTTTTTTTTTTTTTTTTTTTTTTTTTTTTGGGTACTGGGGATTGAACTCAGGGGCACTTGACCACTGAGCCACATCCCCAGCCCTATTTTGTGTTTTATGTAGAGACAGGGTCTGAGTTGCTTAGCACCTCGCCATTGCTGAGGCTAGCTTTGAACTGGCGATTCTCCTGTCTCAGCCTCCTTAAGTGCTGGGATTACAGGCTTGAGCCACCACACCTGGCTGATGTTGAACTTTTTAAAATATATTTGTTGGCCATTTGTATTTCTTCTTTAGAGAAATGCCTTTTTAGTTCATTTGCCCATTTGCTAATTGGGTTATTTGGGTTTTGGGTGTTAAGTTTTTTAAGTTCTTTACATATTCTGGATATTAATCTTCTGTCAGAAGAGTAGCTGGCAAAGATTTTCTCCCATTCTAGGCTTTTTCTTTGCATTCTGAATTGTTTTCTTTGCTGTGCAGATGATTTTTATTTTTATTTTTTGTACCATGGATTGAACATAGGATTGCTTAACCACTGAGCAACATCCCCAGCCCTTTTACATTTTATTTAGAGAGTCTCACTGAGTTGATTAGGGCCTCACTAAGCTGCTGAGGCTGGCTCTGAACTCACAATCCTCCTGCCTCAGCCTCCCAAGCCACTGGGATTACAGGTGTGCACCACCATGCCTGGCAAAGCTTTTTAATTTAATGCTATCCCATTTATTAACTCTTGGCATTATTTCCTGAGCCTTGGGGGTCCTATTAAGAAAGTCATTGCCTGTGCCTATGTGTTGGGGTGACTCTAATTTTCTTCTAGCAGTTGTAGTTTCTGGTTCTATTCCTACGTCTTTGATCCATTTTGAGTTGACTTTTGTGCAGGGTGAGAGATAAGTGCTAGTCTCATTCTTCTACATATTGATAACCAGCACCATTTGTTTAAAAGGGTCTCTTTTTCCCCAGTGTATGTTTTTGGCACGTTTTTCAGGGATCAGATGACTGAAGATGTATGGGTTTGTTTCTGTGTCTTCTATTATGTACCATGGGTCTATGTGTCTAGAATAAACCTATTTTCTTCATCAACATTTTTCTCCCAAATTTTGGTAGAGCCAAATGATAGAAGTTCATTCCTGATAACAAATCCCTGGTAGGTTTCAGAGGTCTCAGTCCATAGACAGCTGACCTCGTTGCTCTGTGCCCAAGTGGCACAAAAGGGTGTGGTGGCGGAAATAAGCTCAACACATGACAATCAGAAAGCAGAGAGACTTCTTAGTGGCCTTCTACTTTTGTGTTAGGTTCAGTCAATGGAGGCTCTAACAAGAGATAGAGAATAGGAGGAGAATGAGAGTAGGGTACTTATTCCCTGGTTCTCTCCTTCGCCATTGAGTCATACAGATCATTGGGGGGAAAATTATATGTGAAACACAAGGTACTGACAAAGGATGAGAATTCAAAATCCTTCATATCTTATGTTCTTTATGTCATTTATATCTTATATATGAGATCTCTATCTCTATTAATCAGGTTTTGAAAGACATCAACAAGAAGGGTGTGGTGGCACACACCTTGAATTTTAACAACTCGGAAGACTGAGGCAGGAGGATTGCAATTTCAAGGCCAGCTCAGCAATTTAGTGGGACTTCATCTCAAAAAAATAAAAAGGGCTGGGGAAGCTAGGTGCGGTGCACACACCTGTAATCTCAGCAGCTCAGGAAGTTGAGGCAGGAAGATCACAAGTTTGAGCCTAGCCTCAGTAATTTAGTGAGGCCCTAGCAACTTAGCAAGTCCCTGTCTCAAAATAAAAAGTAAAAAGACCTGGAGATGTAACTCAGTGGTAGGGTGCCTATGGATTAAATCTCCAATACCACATATATACATAAATACCCTCAACATAATAGAAAATAAGCAAAAGACAAACAAGCATTTCAAAGAAAAGGAAAGACAGGACAGGCATGGACATACCAGTAAACCCAGGAGTCTGAGGCAAAAAGATCACAAGTTTGAGGGCAGACTTATCAACTTAGTGAGATCCTCAGCAACCTGGCAAAAATCATATCTTGAAGTAAAAAAAAAAAAAGCAAGAAGGATTGGGCATATAGTTCAGTGGTAAAGTGCCCAGAGTTTCAATTTCCAATACCAAAAAATAAATAAAGATAAAAAGTATAACATGTCAAATCCTGGCAAGAAACTAAATTCATGGGTCAATAAATTGAAGTTTAAGAAAAGCACAAATAATAACCACTGTTCCTCTCCTCACACAAAATCTTCAGAGGGTAAACATCCCAGCAATATCTACCCAGTACCAAATAACAAAATTTCCTAGAAAAGCCCTTTAAAAGGATGTCAAGCCGGGCGCAGTGGCACAAGCCTGCAATCCCAGCACTTAGGGAGGCTGAGACAGGAGAATCGTGAGTTCAAAGCCAGCCTCAGCAATGGTGAGAAGCTAAGCAACTCAGGGAGACCCTGTCTCTACATAAAACACAAAATAGGGCTGGGGGTATGGTTCAGTGGTCGAGCGCCCCCGAGTTCAATCCCCGGTACCAAAAAAAAAAAAAAAAAAAAAAAGGATGTCAAAATAGGACTCTATGTAATTTGTTCTGACATCTCAAAGCTGAGAAAATAGGTACAAATACACCCACATTCTATTAGAGGAAGCTAGAGTATCTATGGAGGTGTTGCTTTCGCAAAAATTAGTTCAGCCAGCATTAGCCAGCCCATCACCTAACTCCGGGAATATCTTGAAGGCTATTATTTCAATGAGAGTGAGACTTGCTTGCTTTCTTTTTGGTAAAAAAAGAATTAAAGCCAGAGGTGCTTAACCACTGAGCCACATCCAGTCCTTTTCATTTTTTATTTTGAGACAGGGACTCACAAAGTTACTTAGGGACTCACTAAGTTGATGAGCCTACCTTAAATTTGTAATCCTCCTGCCTTAGCCTCCTGAGTCACTAGGATTACAGGCATATACCATCACACCCAGTTTAGGATTTCTTTAGAAAGATTTGTGTCCACTCCCTCTGGGAGTAGGCAACAGATACATAGCCAACCCCCTCCCAAGCCAAGAAAAGGGTCCCAAAACACCATAAATAGATTTTATTTGTCTTCCACAATTGATGGAATATAGAGACTGGTAAGTGACTGACACCTAAAAGTCTAAAGGCAGAATGCTGGTCAGCCATCTCAATGGCAAAGGACAGGGGACAAGTGAAAGTGAGAACTGCTTCCCCTGACAGCCAGGCAAAAGTAATGTTCTCCATGGGCCTGTAGAAAAGAGCCCCCTTGAGTCATCCTGAAAAAAGAGGCAGCCCAGGAGAACTCCAGGGAGAATAGAGGTCCATTCCAGCCTCCCACCGTCCTCCTGTGAGTTCTGTAGAGGCCCCTCCACTGCAGCCTTCTGATAGCAGGTCACAAATAGTGGTAAAGTGCCCTCTGATTGGTCACTTATGATCCATTAGCTCTCTGGCTTATTTGAGAACTAACTGGACATTTTAGTCTCTGAAAGTGACCAAAAAAGGCTATGTAGGGACTGGGGTTGTGGCTCAGTGGTAGAGCGCTTGCCTCGCATGCATGAGGCACTGGGTTCGATCCTCAGCACCACATACAAAATACATAAATAAATAAAATAAAGGTTTAAAATATTTAAAAAAAAAAAAAAAAAAAAAGGCTATGGAATCTACCTGAAATTTCATTCTGTGTATATGCTAGAGCAATTGAAGGAGCAAATAAAATGGGAAATGGTGGAAGATTTATTTATTTATTTAGGTGCATCTCCAGTCCTTTTTATTTTTTATTTTGAGGTAGGTTCTTGCTATGTTACTGAGGGTCTCACTAAATTGTTGAGGCTGGCTTTGAACTTGTAATCTTCCTGCTTCAGTTTCCCAGGTTGCTGGGATTATAGGCACACACCACTGCACCGCACTGAGATTTTGTTTCAATTACTTTGTTTTTGGTACTGGGCACTGAACACAGGTGTGATTTTACCAATGAGCCACAACCTCAGCCCTTTATATTTTATATTTTGAAACTGAGTCTCACTAAATTGCTTAGGGCTTCACTAAATTGCTGAAACTGGCCTAGAATTTGCAATCTTGCTTCAGCCTCCTGAGTCACTGGGATTACAGTTGTGCACCACCAACTCCTGGCTTAAATTGCTTTTTTGCTTTTACTGAACCAAGTCCAATGCACTAAATACTATATTAGCAATACCTATTAGATACACAAAGCCTGTTTAATAAGCAAAATAAGATCAGCACCAATAAAACAGCTAATATTTGAGTAGTTAACCATCTTATAGATACCCTTCTAAGCCCTTTACATTAACTCATTTAATCTTCACAATTTTATGAGGTACCACAATTATTATCCCCCATTTTCAGCAGGAGCAACCACAAAGAGTGTATCTTATATCATGCAACTACTAAGTTTCCATAATACTCAGCCACTTCCCTGTACACAGAGCAAAGAATTCTTGCCCTCTCCACCAATGCAAACTCAGAGCAACTCTTTTATTAGACTCCTGTTTGAATAATTTAAACAAGACCTCTACTGGTGAACAGAGAACACTCTCAGCTTGAAGTAGAAAGGGGACTAGAGTCCAATGAACTAAATTAAGTTCAGCTGGTAGCTTTCAGACATTGATGGACATCAGAACGCAAGGGCTTGCAGAATAGCCAAAGCAATCCTCAGTGAGAAAAGTGAAGTAGGAGGCATCACAACACCAGACCTTAAATTATTACTACAGAGCTATAGTAACAAAAAAGGCATAGTATTGACACCAAAGCAGACATGGAGACCAATAGTACAGAACAGAAGGCACAGAGACAAACCCATATAAATATAGTTATCTCATACTAGACAAAGGTGCCATAAACATACATTGGAGAAAAGATAGCCTCTTCAACAAATGGTGCTGAAAAAACTGGAAATCCATATGTAACAAAATAAAATTAGACCCCTATCTCTCACCCTGCACAAAACTCAACTCAAAGTTTATCAAAGACCTAGGAATTAGACCAGAGACCCTGCAACTACTAGAAGGAAACTTAGGCCCAACTCTCCATCATGTTGGCTTAGGAATCAAATTCTTCAGCAAGATTCCTAAGGAGCAAGAAGCAAAACCAAGAATCAATAAATGGGATGGTATCAAACTAAAAAGCTTCTTCACAGCAAAAGAAACAATCAAGAATGTGAACAGAAAGCCTACAGAATGGGAGAAAATCTTTGCCACCTGCACCTTGGGTAGGGCATTAATCTCTAAGACATATGAAGAACTCAAAAAACTTAACACCAAAAATACAAATAACCCAATCAATAAATGGGCAAAGGAACTGTCTCAGCCTCCCTCTTCTTTCACAGAAGAAACACAAATGATCAACAAATATATGAAAAAATGTTCATCATCACTAGCAATTAGAGAAATGCAAATCAAAACTACTCTAAGATTTCATTTCACGCCAGTCAGAATGGCAATTATCAAGAATACAAATAACAATAAACAAAGATGAGGGGGAAAAGGTACACTCATATATCATTGGTGGGGTTGCAACCACTCTGGAAAGCAGTATGGAGATTCATCAGAAAACTTGGAATGGAACCACCACTTGACCTAGTTATCCCATTCTTCAGCATATATCCAGAGGACTTAAAATCAGTATACTATAATGACGCAGTCACATCAATGTTTATAGCAGCTCAATTCACAATAGCTAAGCTATGGAACCAGATATAGTACCCTTCAACAGTTGAATGGATAAAGAAAATGTGGTACATATACACAATGGAATATTAGCCATAAAGAAGAACGAAATTATGGCATTTGCCCTGTAAAGGGATGGACCTGGGGACTATCATGCTGAGTGAAATGAGCCAATCCCAAAAAACCAAGGGCTGGATGTTCTGATATGCAGATGCTGACTCAAAATAGGTGGTGGGGGTGGGGAGCAGTCACCCAATGGGACAGGGCAGAGTAGGCGGTAGGGAGGAGGGATGGGAATGGGAAAGACAGTAGAATGAATGGGACATAACTTTCTTATGTTCATATATGAATACACAATCAGTGTAACTCCACATCATGTACAACCACAAAAGTGGGAAGTTATATTCTATGTATGTATGATATGTTAAAATACATTCTACTGTCATGTATAACTAAAAAGAACAAAATTTTTAAAAAGGGGAAAAAAAAATCCAAGGGCTTATAAACCGCAGTTTTCTGGGCCCCATACCAGAATGTCAAATTCAGATATCTGAAATGGATCTGAGAGTTTGTATTTCTAAGAAGTTCCTAGGTGAGGCTAGTTCGAGGACCACTTAGAGAAGGACTATATTAGGATACTTAATCTCAACTTCAATTTTCCCATTGGTAAAATGGGAACATACAGATGCTATCTATCAATGGAGACAAGCAGACATTTTATTAATTTTACTGCGCTAGGGGAACAATGTTAGCAATTACTATTATTATACATTTGACTTCAGGCGTGAATGCTAATATTGAGTGGTGAGAAGTGTTCATGTGCCAGGCATGGTGGCACATGCCTGTAATCCCAGTGACTAGGAAGGCTGAGGCAGGACGATCACAAGTTCAAGGCTCACCTCAGCAATTCAGAAGACTCTCAGCAATTTAGCAAGATGCTGTCTCAAAACAGAAAATAAAAAATAAAGAAAATAAAGGCCTGGGAATTTGGCTCAGTGATTAAGCTCTCCTGGGTCCATTCCCTGATACCAAAAAAAAAAAAAAGAAGTGTTGATGTCTGAATCTTTCAGACTTTACAACTGTAGTCCATGTTAAAATATAGGAGCATGACAAGGGAATAAATATCAAATGGAATAAAGGGGATGATTCCTTCCTATGCTAGACCTTATCAAATTTGTCAGGGCAATAAACTTTCTTATCTGTCCTACCAAGAGTGTTTCACATGCACACACACATATACACACTGGAGTTGTACTAGCTACAAACTGAATGTATCCAAAGATTAGGGAGAGCCGGGCGCGGTGGCTCACGCTTGTAATCCCAGCACTTAGGGAGGCTGAGACAGGAGAATCGCGAGTTCAAAGCCAGCCTCAGCAATGGCGAGGCACTAAGCAACTCAGTGAGACCCTGTCTCTACATAAAACACAAAACAGGGCTGGGAATGTGGCTCAGGGGTCAAGTGCCCCTGAGTTCAATCCCTGGTACCAAAAAAAAAAAAAAAAAAGATTAGGGAGAATTCCCTTCAGCTACACAAATATCCCACTAGGCTGAGCACTAAAGATACATATTGCTCCAAAATCCATGCACTAAATGCAAGCAAATTAATTCATTTCATGTTCAACTTTTACAGAAATTTCCCAGCTGTAAGTAATTTTGGGTACTTTTGTACTCGTCACATTTTTACCTCAGTGCCTTTAAACTAAACTCCCTTTGAAATACAAGTATATTGTGTCTCCCTTTACATCCTGCACACAAGATCACATTAAACAGTTCAATTAGAAAATTCTTTTCCACATAAACCAGAGTGACATCCTTCCTCATAAATTTTTTTAAAAAGGGCTGGTATTTTGAGGAAGGGGGTCACTAAGTTGCATAGGGCCTTGCTAAGTTGCTGAGGCTGGCCTCACACAACTCCTGTCTCCACCTCTAGAGCGACTGTAATTACAGGCATGAGCCACAGCACCCAACTTGGAGCTTACATTTTGTCAGTGTTGAGGAGAGCTCTCTCCCTCCCCTCCTTCCCTTCCCCCACCCCTGCTCTCTGCGCTTCTTGGCTGCCAAGCCCTAAGCTGCTTTTTCTTCTCCTCCACATCCTTCCACCATGATGTTCTGCCTCATCTTGGTCCCAGCACAATCAAGTTGGCCTATATGGACTGAGACCTCTGAAACTGTGAGCACCAAATAAACTTTTCCTCCTGTGTTGTTCTTGTCAAGTCTTGGGTCACAGCTTGGGTCACAGCTACAGAAAAGCTTCAGGCTCCCATTGCCCCAACCATGCTGCTCTTCCACCAGTCCAGTTCTTGAGTTGGCCTTGTTTCATTTTGTCCTTGCCTGACTCTCTATAGCTGGTCATTTCTATCTCACTCAGAGGTAACTTTCTAAGGAACCTTCCTATCCAGGTTCCTGACTTTCCTGCCCAGGTCTAGTCTCCTACATTATATCCTCCCAAGCACTGTCAAACTTCTTGTCACACTTAATATTGTCACATTTCATGGATTCTTAGATCCACAGAATTCCCATCCAGGCTGGAAGCTCCTGCAGGGTGCAGTCCACCTCTCTGTCTACAGAGCCCATCCAGGAAGGAGAGAGGCATAGGCAACCTGCCAGGCTCTGCCATGGAGCATCCACACTCACTAGGGAGTCTTACTCTTCCCCAATCCCACAGTATTCAGCCCACTCCAAGAGTAAAAGGTTCCCTATGGCCTTCAAAAAATTATATAATATTTAGTGCATGCCTGTAATCCCATAAGCTCAGGAGGCTGAGACAGAAGGATCACAAGTTCAAAGGCAGCCTCAGAAAAAGCAAAGCACTAAGCAATTCAGTGAGACTCTGTCTCAAAATAAGTCCTGGGATGTGGCTCAGTAGTCAAGTGCCCCTGAGTTCAATCCCTGATATCCACCCCCCCCCCCAAAAAAACCTAATATTTAAATAGATATATATAAATCCTGGGAAGGTGATGTGATTGTTGAGTCCTCAAATTGCTTAACTGTACAAGGAAAATGATATTATTTTGAGAATGTACTGAGTTAAAGTGAGAGGGAGTCATTGGCTCTTGTCATTACTATTAGCCTCTTTGGGTTTGGAGGATTTCACTTGATTCAATTTTCCTTTATCTGCTATATAAGGCTTTCCTGGACTTAATCCTTGTTTTATCTTCTCTCCAAAATTCTTTAGTCCCTTTGTCTGATCCTCCTTAGGCAGACGCCTTCATCTCTACAACAATGAAAGTTTTTTTATCTCATAATCGTTGCACTTGCCCTTGGTGGAACACTGATCAAGAGATTGAAATTCAGGGCTGGGCTTGTGGCTCAGTGATAGCGCGTTTGTCTAGCACATGCGAGGCACTAAGTTGGATCATCAGCACTGCAAAAAAATAAAACGAAGGTATTGTGTCCATCTACAACTGCAAAAAATATTTTTTAAAAAAAAGAGATTGAAATTCAAAAAAGGAGCCAGGTGTGGTGGTACACTCCCATAATCCCAGGTGACTGGGAGGCTAAGGCAGGAGGACTTCAAACTCTAGGCCAGCCTCTGCAATTTAGTGAGACCCTGTCTCAAAATGAAAAATAAACAGGGCTGGGATGTAGCTCAGTGGTAAAGTGCTCCTGGGTTCTATCCATAGTGCTGCCATACACACATTCCAAGAGAAACAGTGGTTTTAACTTTTTGGCGGGGAGGAGTAACCAAAAATTGAACTCAGGGGCACACAACCACTGAGCCACATTCCCATTCCTATTCTGTATTTTATTTACAGACAAGGTCTCATGGAGTTGTTTAGCACCTTGCTCTTGTTCAGGCTGGCTTTGAACTCTTGATCCTCCTGCCTCAGCCTCCTGAGCCAGTGGGATTACAGTCGTGGACCACCACACCAAGCTGGTTTTAACTTTCAAACTATTACTTCTGCAACTTTTCCTTTAAATATTCTTAATGTTTTGTTGTTTTGTTATTGTTTGTTGAAAAGTCTTCTGTCTGACATACATAGAATTCATGGCATATTCTTAAATTTCCCACTTTGGCTACCTTAACTGACAGATTCTCCTAAAATTGACTTAAAGGGCAAAATCAGATTTTGTCATTTTGTGGTACTGGGGACTAAACCCAGGCCTCAGACCTCAGCCTGTAAGGTCAGCTTTTATGTATTTGATTCACACTGCAGAATTAGAATTCAGAGCTGGGCATGGTGGTGCATGCCTATAATTCTATCAATGCAAGAGGCTGAAGCAGGAGGACTGTAAACTCAAGACTAGCCTCAGCAATTTAGTAAGACTCTGTCTCAAAATAAAAAATTGAGCCAGGCACAGTGGCACACGCCTGTAATCCCAGCACTTTGGGAGGCTAACAGGAGAATCTTAAATTCAAAGCCAGCCTCAGCAACCAGGAGGCACTAAGCAACCCAGTGAGACCCTGTCTCTAAACAAAACACAAAATAGGGCTGGGGATGTGGCTCAGTGGTCGAGTACCCCTGAGTTCAATCCCCATACCAAAAAAAATAAAAAAAAATAAAAAATTGAAGCTGGGCATGGTAGTGCATGGCTATAATCCCAGCAGGTGAGGCACAAGGATTGTGAGTTCGAGGGCAGCATCAGCAACTTAATGATGCCCTAAGCAACTCAAGACCCTGTCTCTAAATAAAATGTAAAAAAGGCTGGGGATGTAGCTTAGTAGTAAAACACCCCTGGGTCCAATTCCTGGTACCAAAATTAATTAATTAATTTAGTAAAAAATTAAAAGGACTAGGGATTTAGCTCAGTGGTAAAGAGCCCCTGGGTTCAATTCCCTGTACCATAAATAAAGAATTGGGCCAGGTGTGGTGGCACATGCTATAATCCCAGAAACTCAGGAGACTGAGGTGAGAGGATAGCAAGTTTGAAGTCAGCCTCAGCAACTTAGCAAGGCCCTAAGTAACTGAGCAAGACCTTGTCTCAACATAAAAAGGACTGGGGATGTGGCTCAGGGGGCTAAGCACTCCTGGGCTCAATCTCCAGTACCAAAAAAAAAAAAAAAATTGGGGATTATTAGGCGAGGCAATGGGAAAACAGGCAATCTCATATTGGAGTAAAACTTTTCTGGCCCTTATTGAAGGCAAGTGGATAATATCTAG
>CM053406.1:74717021-74744795 GCA_028644305.1 Xerus rutilus | reverse complement strand
AAAAAAAAAAAGAAAAGAAAAGAAAGGACAATAATCTACACGTATAATTGCTTGTATTTGCATTAAAAACTAATTCGGAGCTGAGTATAATGGCCTACAGCAGTAATCTCAGGTAGCTGGAAGGCTGAAAGATATCAAGTTCAAGCACCTGAAGACCACCATCAGAGAGAGAGAAGTAAAAAAAAAAACTTTAGAAAGGCACAAAGGAAAATAAAACTATTGTTGAGAAGTAGAAAACACATGAACATGAAATGAGATAGGAGGGAGACTTTTCTATCACTTTAGGATTTTGATTCGTGTGAACGTAGTATTTATTTAAAATGTAAGTAAAGCCAGATGCAGTGGCACATGCTGTAATCCCAGCAGTTTAGGAGACTGAGGCAGGAGGATGGCATTCAAGGCCAGCCTCAGCAACTTGAGGCTCTAAGCAACTTAATGAGAATTGGGCCAAGTGGGTTCAATCCCTGGTACCAAAATATAAAATAAATTATAAGTAAATTTAAAAACTAAAAAGTGGAGGAAAAATTAATTTCACTTTTCCCACATCTCCACAAAATAATTGTTAAAATAAATGCATCTATGATTTTGAAAAACAAGATAAAGGAATTTTTTCCTTTGAAAAACAAGATAAATGAATTTTTAGAGTATTAGGAAGCATTTCTTGCTACATGAGGGATGCTTTTTATTCAGCTGTAGCAACAACTAGTGTTCTCCCTTTTCTGCTATCCCTGATAACTCATATTTGCAACTGTTGACAGGTCTCCAGAAATATCCTGCCCAATACTATTTCATTCAAAATGTGTCCAAAGCCACAGGAGCCCACAGGCAGCCTCTTCCCTAGAAACTGAAATGCCCCGGCCCAGAGCCCACCTCTTTACAACATGACCCAATCTATGGACCCTGGCATTGCCTCTGGCTCTGGCAACCTCAAGAGTCCACATGACTTTCCTTTCTGGGAAGAATTCTGCAAGGCAGACTAATCTTTTTATTAATTTTAACTTCTTACCACATAGAGCTGAAGCAAAATTCACTCCTGACACTCCAAATAGAAAGAAATGCATTACTTTCTGTCTAGCTATGGGCCTGATGATACACTCCTGTAATCCCAGCAATTTAGGAGGCTGAGGCAGGGGGATCTCAAGTTTGAAGCCAGCCTCAACAATTTATTGAGGTCCCGTCTCAAAAAAAAAACTAACATAAAAATCTGGGAATGTAGCTCAGCAATGATGTAATTGTTTTGACAATTATTTTGTGGGGATTTGGGGAAAAGTGAAAATTATCTGTTTCCTTCAAAATATGGACTAACAGCCAGACCAAGTGGTCCAGGACCTTCAGGCCAGAATTTTCAAGGATGTGGGGGTGGGGGGTCAAAATGCCAATGTAGTACATGGCTGATATCTTACCCTCCACTCCAAATGAACCTTAATATGTCAAATGTGCTTGTCTTCCAAGTGACTCATAGGTTGTATGGCATCTAATGACTCTCCTAAAAACTACACATGCACCCAGAACTTCCAGTAGGACAGAAAACAATGCCTTCACAAAGGACTTCAAAAAGCCAGGTGTGGTGGCACATGCCTGTAATCCCAGAGACTCCTGAGGCTGAGGCAGGAGGATTGCAAGTTCAAAGTCAGCCTCAGCAACTTAGCAAGACCGTCCCAAAGGAAAATATAGAAAGGCCTGGGGATATAGCTGAGTGGTTAAGTACTCCAGATTCAATTCCTGCAACAACAACAACAACAAAAAAAAGACTTCAGTCATAGAAACCTTATAGGAAAAGACTAGCAGTTGAGTCCCTCCTCCTTCAGACCTCCACAGTCCATGAAGTTTATCTCCAGTCTTACATTGAAACAAAAATAGCCTGTTATTCATGCATTCAAGAAATATTCATTGAACATCTATTATGTCAGATATCCTTCTAAGACTTTACCAAGGCTTAAGATGGTCTTAACTCATTTAATCCTCACTACAACCCCATGAGACATTTATAGATGGAGAACTGAAGTTCAAAGGCTAACATGCTCTTGGTTAAGCAAATAAGTGACTGAGCCAAGATTCACACTCAGGCAGCCTAGTAGCTGTTGTCTTATAACACTATTTGTTACCTATTCTATATTGCTCCTTTATTTAAAATTAATATCCAAAGCCTGGTGTGGTGATACTCACCTATATAATCCCAGCTCCTCAAGAGGCTGAGGCAGAAGGATCCCAAGTTCGAGATCAGCCTGAAAAACTTAGTAAAACCCTGTCTCAAAATGAAATAAGATCTGGGATGTATCTCAGTGATAGAACACTAACCTAATATGCCTGAGGCCCTGGGCTGATCCCCAGTGCCAAAAAAAAATTTTAAATATCCCTGCCTTAAAGTTTATATTCTGAGCCGGGCGTGGTGGCTCACGCTTGTAATCCCAGCACTTTGGGAGGCTGAGACAGGAGAATCGTGAGTTCAAAGCCAGCCTCAGCAAGGGCGAGGCGCTAAGCAACTCAGTGAGACCCTGTCTCTACATAAAACACAAAATAGGGCTGGGGATGTGGCTCAGTGGTTGAGTGCCCCTGAGTTCAATCTCCAGTACCAAAAAAAAAAAAAAAAGTTTATATTCTGGTGGAGGAGAGGCAAAAAAGAGCCCCTACACGGTCACCAGGTTAACAAATGCCATTATAAAAATAAAGATCAAGCAGAGTCTGTGGAGGAGAGAATCTCTTTAGAGGTTAATATACATCACCTGAAGGAAGAGAGCAAAACTTCCAAAATTGAGGAAAATAACTACAATGCTCTAATTTTTAAAAAGTTTTAAAAAAGAAAAAATTATTTTTTTAAAAAAGCAAAATGACAAAAACAAAAGCCCTTAAATAACAAACTTTGTATTTTGAGGGCAGCAAGAGGATAAGCTAGAGCAGACAGCAAAGAGATAAAAGCTATTTGTCAGAGGTCAGATTATCTAGTGCCTTATAAGTCAGGGTAAGGAGCGTAGATGAATTGGATGGACAACTATGAAAAGTTCTGAGGTCCCTTTTGGAAGAGGGGCCATGTGATTTACATTTTTAAAAATAAATTCAGCTGCTATAGAACATACTGAGATGAACCAAAGGAAATTATCAAGCCAGGCATGGTAAGTAATGCCTGTCATCCCAGGAACTTGAGAGGCTGAGGCAAGTTCAAGGCCAACCTGGACAACTTAGCAAAATCCTGTCTCCAAATTTAATTTAAAAAAAAAAAAAGAAAAAGAAAGGCTGGGAATGCAGCTCCATTTTAGATTCCTCCTGTGTTCAATTCTCAGTATTAAAAAAGCATTATAAGTTAGTAGTTGCAGCAAAATAGTATATAACTGGAGAAAATACAGTTATAGAAAGGACTCAAATTCTGGTTTGGTCAGCCTAGGGGATTAACAGATTTAAAAAATGTGGTATATAAGTGGGACGTGGTGGTGCATGCCTGTAATCCCAGAGTCCTGAGGCTAAGGCAGGAGAATTGCAAGTTCAAAGCCAACCTCAGCAACTTAGTGAAGCCCTAAGCAACTTAGAGGAAACTTGTCTCTAAAAATAAAAAGGAAAAAAAGAGTAAGGATGTAGCTCAGTGGTTAAGCACCCCCGGGTTCAATTCCTGGTACCAAAAAATAAAGAAAATGTGGTATACAAACAACAGTTTTAGCCAGCTATAAAGAGAATAAAACTGTTGGCTGGGCATGCTGGCACTCACCTGTAGTCCCAGCAGCTCATGAGGCTGAGACAGGAGGATCACAAGTTCAAAGCCAGCCTCAGCAAAAGCAAGGCACCAAGCAATTCAGTGAGACCCTGTCTCTAAATAAAATACAAAATAGGGCTGGGGATGTGGCTCAGTGGTAGAGTGCCCCTGAGTTCAATCCCAGGTACCCCGCCCCCAAAAATTTGTTATTTGCAGGAACATGGATGGAACTTGAGTACATTATGGTAACAAAATAAGCCAAATTCAAAAGGTTAAAGGTCATATGTTGGTCATGTGGAAGCTAGAGGAAAAAGGAGGGGAAATCTCATGACAATCAAAGGGCGATCAATAAAGGAAACGGAGGGCAGGAACAAATGGAGAAATAGTAGTGAATGATATTAGCCAAATTATATTTATTGCATGAATATGTGAATATGTAACAACTCCAACCATTATGTAAACTATAATGCACCAATAAAAAATATGGAAATAATCTGGTTTTGCCAGATGCGATGGTACATGCCTGTAATTCCAGCTACTTGGGAGGCTGAGGCAGAATAGCAAGTTCAAGGCCAGCCTCGGCAACTTAACGAGGCTATTTCAAAAAATAAAAGGGCTGGGGGTGTAGCTCTGTGGTAAAGCACCTCTGGGTTTAATTCCCAGCACCAGAAAGAAAATCAAAATCTGGCTGCTTTTTTGTTGTTGTTTTTTCCTTTAGTTGTTGATGGATCTTCATTTTATTCATTTATTATTTATTTGTGGTGCTGAGGATTGAACCCAGTGCCTAGTGCATGCTAGGCAAGCGCTCTGCCACTGAGCCACAGCCCCAGCCCTTTGTCGTTCTTTTGCTAAGACCAAATTGACTGGAGATGTTCAAGGATTTCATATTGGGGGTGAGACATCAAGATGATTAATTTTTTTACCTTAACCACTGGATCAAAATGGTGGTGCCTTCACTTGCTGATTGCTCCCCCCTTTGCAATTATTTTTTGGTACTAGGAATTGAACCCAAGGGGCACGGAGTCACATCCCCAAGCCTTTGAGACAAGGTCTCACTTAGTTGCTTAAGCCTCACTAAATTGCTGAGGCTGGCTTCAAACCTGCAATCCTCCTGCGTTAGCCTTGACTCACGGGGAGTACAGGCATGGGTCACCACTCCCTGCTTATTTGAATTATCTAATAGACATGCTAGAGTCCTCCTGCAGAAAACAGCTCATCATTATAACATTATCCTCAGAAACTGAGGAACTTAAACAACTGGCCTAAGATCATAGGCACAGAGAGCTCCCACAAGTGGAATTCATTTCAGGTTAAGTATCAAACTCCTCTCTACCAGAGAAAACAGTAGTACCTATTTTGGTTGTTCTTCAATCATCGGGAGCAAGCCTCACCTATGGCAACAGCTTCATCCACCCAAATTCCACTTTTCTTTTGGGTGCCTACTGAAGAACTGAAGTGTCCTTAAGAATTCCAATTCCTTTTCCATCTCTGTAAGGCAGAATTTTTCGATTGCATCAACCTAAGTAATATTTAACACATTGAAGATGAAAACCCAGCTGTCTATTTAAAAATGCACAAGGACACAAACCTGCTACACTGAATTTAGTTCTGGCTCTTCCATGGTTTTGTTTTGCAGAGCACTTGCTTTTCATTTTATAGGTTATATTAGCCTAACTTAGGGCTGTTTTTAAATGGGTGCAACTCAGTGCCTGATGATATACATCCTGTGGGTTTTTGGTTCACAGCTGCATCTCAGGACTCAATTTCTAGATTCTGCCATTTGTCAAGAGGTCTGCCCTTGGACCTCTTTCCAGTTTGGGGTTTTTTTGTATAGGATGAAGCTTAAGAACCACACTTCTACAGTGCATCTGATATCTATGACGTTACTTTCAATCCATCAGCCACAATGTCAAGGAGTATTATTTAAAATTTTATTCCTTCATTAGCAAACTTGGAAAGAAAAATTCACATCAGAACTCAGAGCAAGGAAAAGACCCTAAAATATCTGGTTTTTCTTTAACTTCTTCGGTAGAAGTTATAGCAGAATTTAAACCATGCCAGACCCACTCTAACACTGGCTACAACCTCATCTCTACATTCTGGTTCTGGTAACATTGGCTGGAAACTGGCTTCACTTCATCCAAGGACTTAGTTCCAGAGCATTCATGGCTTCCTCGAGTTTAAGCATTCCTAAACCAGAAAGAGCAACAGTGAAGCGAGTATGGGAGCTGAGGGAGGGAGGCAGAAAATATAACAGTCCTGACTGTTCTCGACCTCTTTCAGGGTTGTTTTGTGTACTTTCTGAACCAGGCTATTTTGGGCCAGAAATTCTCGGAACTCTCAAAAAACTAGGCCTGTCTTTGCAACCTCCAAGAAGCCTAGGGCAAGGGTGGGAGCTGAGTTGAGATATGTCAGATAACAAGACCAGCCTCAGCCACTCCGCCTCTCTCAGGGTAGACTCACCCACCCCTCAGGTTTCAAACTCCCAAAGAACTTCAGGAACAGCCCAGAAGCCCGCCCGGGGCGCTCCTGATGATAACAGAGGTGGTTTGGGGCAGCGAAAGAGAGAGAGGGAAGAGGCAAAAAGGACTGCTGGAGGAAAGGGAAGGTGAAGCTCCCCTCGCCCTCGGCCCCTCGAGCACCTTGTCATGGAGTCTCTCACCTCTCTCCTGCCGCTGGCGGTGCCACTCAGCCATGGACTGAAGCATCCATCTGGTCCGAAGCTTAAACAAGTGGGAGCCATAAACCACGACCTCGGTGAATTCTGAGGACTCCAGAGCCTTCAGCTCGAGCATGGCCTTGCTCACTTGCTCGATGTAAGGGATACGAGATCCGCATGGGCCTGTTCGGGAAGGAAATGAGCGCTCCAGGCCGTGGAGACCGAGACGCCGGTAACTGGGCAGCGGGGCCAGGACTGGTCACTCACCGAACAAGGCTTCCAGCAGTCGCGTCTGGACCTGTAACACCTCTGGGTCTTTCAGGTCTTCGGGAACTTTCACCCATGGTGGGATATCTCTACGTTCCGGGAGCGTGCCCATCCTGAATCCTTGAAAACCAACCACTCTGCAGCGGAAGTGAATCCTAACAGCGCGGCCCAGAGCCGCGACGCCGGGAAAGTCTCCAACCGGGCGGCCCCGCCCCCGGCCTGGGGTCCAACCCCACCCTCCACGTTCTCCTCCCGCCCCGCCCATGTATTGGTCCAGTGGGTTACACACTTCCCCGGCTTGGCACGCCGAGCGCTACCCCTCCCCGCTCCCCGACTCAGCTGTCTCCAAGTTAACTAGGGTTTCCACCTGCATTGATTCGAATCTTCTGCACGGGAATACCGAGGGCTTCAGAGTGAGTACAAAGAAGATGCTGTATACTTTCCTCCCTAGAAAACAAAAGGTTGGACATATTCCCAGAAAGTAGGAATCCAGGCTAGACAGTGCAAGGGCTACCCAGAAACTGCGGAATCAGTTCCTGCCTTGCGGGTTCCAAAAGAGGGTCGTTTCTCCTTGTCCCAAAGAAGCTTCTCCCGTCCTTCACTGTGCAGGTGGCTCAGACAATTACCAGGAACTAAGCTATAATTCCTGCCATTTAACAAAGAGGAAATCGGGATTCGGAAATTCGTTGTCTTAGTTGAAGGGACAAGAATGGGCTCTAAAAGTGCCCCCACAGTTCCATTACTTGAGGCCCCTGTTCCCTGTTCTGGAGCTTTTTAACTGACTTGTTTCAAAGCTCGCTAGTGCCCTACCTGGCCACACAGCTCAAATGGGTGAGGGCTTCCTAAATTAACTTGGTTTATTCGTTTTTATTTTTTATTTATTTACTTTTGGTATTCGAGATTGAATCAAGGGGCGTTTCACCACTGAGCTACATTCCCAGCCCTTTTTATTTCTTATTTTTAAACAGGGTCTCATCAATTTACTTAGGACCTCTCTGAGTTCCTCCTGAGGCTGGCCTTGAACTTCCGATCCTCCTACTTCGTTGGAATTAGAAGCCTGCGCTATTGCGCCAGACTCAAACGTAATTTTAAAACGAATGAACAGCTGAGCACGGAAGCCCACGACTGGTAATCCCTGCAACTCAGGAGGCTAAGGCAAGAGGTTCACAATTTTGAGGCCAACCTGGGCAACTTTAGTGAGACCTTGTCTCAAAATAAAAAATTAAAAGGGCTAGGGATTAAAAGCTTCCTCGGTTCAACTCCCAGTACCAGTAGGAAAAGGAAACAAAGTGTTTTGTAAGCCACTGTGCAATCAATCTATCTAGAAAATGATCATCAACCACTTAAACTATCAGATGCAGGTTATTGAAGACTAGATAGTTAAAAGACTTGGAAGTCCTAGTCCACTAATTATGAGTTACAAAGGAGAAAATCATTCCTTTGTAATACCTAGAGGAAACCACCATAACCAAGGTTTTTTTTTTTTAATTTAAATGCATTTCAAGTCATAGTACATAACCAGATCTCTGTTTTTCCATTTCTCTGATTGCAAACCAAATAAAGTCACAACATTAGAGTCTTCATAGATGTGCCAGGGGTAGTAAAGACCATCTCAAATAACCATCATTACTATGCCCATTTCCCTTACCTTCCTCCCCCCTCCAAGGTTAACATCATCAGTAATGGAGCAAATGGATGACTGGTCAATGTCATGAAAACAAAAAATCAGAGGACTGTTATTAACAGTCTGAAGACAACTAAATGGTCTGTATGATTCAAGTAATCTTGAATCAGAACATTTCAGAACAATGAAGGAAATTTGAATATGGACTAAATTACAAAGTTGTTTTATTAATGTTTAGAAATTTCTAGAGTGTATACCACTTATAAGAGAAAATCCTTGTTCTCAGGAGAAGCATATTGATGAAGAGTAGATTGTTATATCTGCAGTTTAGTTTATTTATTTTTATTCTTAGTACTGGGGATTGAACCCAGGGGTGCTTACATCCCCAATCTTTCATTTCTATTTTGAGACAGGGTCTCACTAATTGCTTAAGGCCTTGCCAACTTGCTGGGGCTAGCCTCAAACTTTCCATCCTCCTCCTCAGCCTTCCCAGTCGCTGGAACTACAGGCAATGGCCATTGGGTCTGGCATATCTGCAGTTAAATGACAACTATTAAACACCCTTAAAATAACCTCCAGAGGGCTGGGGTGGTGGCTCTGTGGCAGAGCGCTTGCCTGGCATGTGCGAGGCACTGGGTTCGATCCTCAGCACCACATAAGAATAAAATAAAGATATTCTGTCCACCTACAACTAAAAAATAAATATTTTTTAAAAAATTTTAAAAAAATAACCTCCAGAATTTTATATGTATATAGAGTCAATGTGATAAGTGTTAAAAGTTGGTTCTAGCTGACAACATTTTTTCTGTAGATTTTCATCTTTCTGTAATTCTTATTTTATTAATAAAATGCAGAAGATGAAGTATTATAGTGTGTTGAGTAGCTAATAAAAAGAAATTTTTCCAGGGAAGAAAATGTAATACATCTCTTCAATGGGGACTTGTATTATACTTTCTAAGTTATCCTCATCCCCCATTTCTTTAATTGCAAGTTCAATGTAACTTTTTTTAAAGCATATGCAGGGAATAGCTCAGTGGCTAGGGGTATAGCTCAGTGGTAGAGTGCTTGCCTAGCACAGGTAAGGCTTGTGTTCTTCACAAGCACGAAAACGGGGCAGGGTTGGAGGGACGTGAGGAAGCATATAGAAAGGTACTGGAGGGGCTGGGGTTATGGCGCAGTGGTGACGTGCTCGCCTGGCATGCGTGAGGCACTGGGTTCAATCCTCAGCACCACATAAAAATAAAGATATTTTGTCTGCCTACAACTAAAAAATAAATGTTTTTAAAAAAAAAGAAAGGTACTGGAAACTGAAACACAGGGCACTGCGCCATTATATCCACCATAGACTCCCTCTCTCCTACGTGGAGTGCTTAGGTTGCTGGGAGGCTGGGCGGTCCGCTGGGAGCACCTGGATAGCCCCGCGACGTAAGTCTAAGTGGCTAAGCAGGTAAACCCTAGGTAAGCCTAACCAGAGGTGCCAGAGACCTCCAAGACACGCCAGTCTCGCCCCTGGGAGCCTGCGAGGATTTTGAGACCCGCCTCCCAACCTGCTTGGCTATACCCAGTTTGGCATTCGAACGTTTCTAGCCACCGTAAAGCTAGCGATGTGGGTGCCGGCCCGAAGAGATCCGGGATAGGGTGGCCTAATCCAGCCATCAGGCGGTCAGGCCCTCCACAGTGAGGTGGGCATAGAGCAGCCTTTGGTCCAGTACACCAATCAGGAAGAGCTGCAGAACGTTTCTGCCATGTACAGAATCGTTGAGGACGTTGCCTTAGGAAAAGTTGTCCTGGCAACACTTATTACACTCCTCGTCATTTCTTCAGGAAGAGGCTGCTGATTCCCTACGCCCAGGTCAGTAGCGACATCTCAGACACCGTAAGCGGGTCGTTCTTCCCTGTGCCTCCACCCGCCGTGCGGTGGAGGTCATCTCCGATCTGTTCCAATTGTTGGACCAACCAGTACCCGGAAGCGGCTAAAAATTCTGGTGATCTGCGCTCTTGCTGCTAGAAACTAACAAGTACCAACGCTGAGCTCCCGTCAGCTGGGCCACTTTGGCTTCCTTCTAAAGTGTCCACACGGATCGAGAGAAATAAATTGCTTTTATCAGAACCGTTAAAAGTCAATCGCAGCCAGGCGCGGAGGTACGTCCCCGTACACCCCAGCTACGTGGCAGGCAGAGGCAGGTGGATCACTTAAATCCTGGAGTTCCAGACTAGCCTGGGCGACGTAGCGTGACCTTGTCTCAAAAACAAAACAAGGGGAAGTGCTGGGGAGTGACGTTGGCCAAATTGTATTGTTATATTGTATGCATTTTACAAATACATTACACGAAATCCCATCATTATGTATAAATATAATGCACCAATAAAAAATATGGGGAAAAACAACACAAAACCCACGTAAGGTGGCCAATGCTTGTAATCCCATCTATTTAGGAGATTGAGGCAGGAGGAGCGCAAATTTGTGCCCGGCCTGGGCAATATTAGGAGAACCTGTCTCAAAATTATTTTAAAACGATTGTGGATGTAGCTGAGTGGTGGGGCGCTTGCCTAGCACGCCCGAGGCCCTGGAGCCAATGGAGGAGGAGAAGCAGGGAGAAGGAAGGAGGAGGAGACGGTTGCATCACTGGGAGTGCACAGGACACAATCGCTGGAGCGGGGAAATCTGAGTCTCTCAGCTGGGGAATAGGAAACAAAGTAAAGGCAATTTCGTTCTAGCTCCTGGGAGGCGGCACCTGGAAGTGCCCCCTGGGTCTAGCCCCTCAACAGGGCAAAGACTAACAGAACTGTTGTGTTGGAGACGTCCCCAGGCCTCAGAGTTCACCCTGGAAGCAACTATCCCGCGGTTCTTGCAGGCCAAGACCTGCAGCACTAGCACCACAAGACATGCTTCCTGTTCGGCTGTCAATGATGATAGACTGAGCATAGACAAGGTAGTCTTCTTTTTTTTTAATTTTTATTTATTTTTTTAGTTGTAGGTGGACAGAATTTTATGTGGTGCTGAGGATCGAACCCAGTGCCTCACGCGTGCTAGGCGAGCACGCTACCACTGCGCCACAATCCCTGCCCCCAAGGTAGTCTTCTTGCAAGTCCACAAACAGCCTGTTCAGTTTCTCAAACAGCCAGAGAAATACAATTCTCAGGCCAGACTTGGGAACAGAGGAGACCTCCTAAGGCTGAGCTCAAACTTTCCATCCACCAGAGTACTGGGTTTGCAGGCATGTGCCACCACACTCGGTATAGGCTAGATTACTTTAAAATAAGATTTATATAGCAATAGTAATCCAAACTATGGTATTAACAAAAGGATAGACACAGATTAATGGAACAAAACAAAGAACCCAGAATCAGCCCCACAAATATTCCTGAATCTTGATAAAGGAGCAAAAGAAAGTCAACAAAGGAAAGATTGCCTTTTCAACAAATGGTATTGGGGCAATTGGATACCCATAGGCAAAAATAAAATAAAATTTGAACTTCTTTGCATATCTCATTCCTTATGCAAAAATTAACTGAGGATGATCCCATGGCTTAAATGTAAAATGCATTAGCTAAAGGCTTCAGGGTGTGAGAAAAAATTTAGGATTCAGAGCTAACCAAAAATGTATATATGAAAATATATATATATGTATATATATCTTGAATCCAGGGGCACTTAAGCACTGAGCTACCACGCCTCCCCCCCCCTTTTTTTTTTTTGATGAAGTCTTGCTAATTCACTGAAGCTTGCTATCCTCCTGCCTGGGCCTCTCAAGAGTGGCTGGGATTACAGGTGTATGCCCCACACCCAGCAGAATTCATAGATTTGTCACCAAAAGCATTATCCATTTTTAAAAAACTGATTAATTGGATCTCATCTAAACTAACAGAAATAAAAAATACATCCCGGACACTCAGGAGGCTGAGGTGGCAAGTTCTACACCAACCTGGTCAACTTAGTGAGACCTATCTAAAAATAAAATTTAAAAGGGGGCCTAGAGGCGTAGTTCATTGTTAGAGCACTTGCCTCGTACATATGCAAGGCCCTGGGTTCATGCTCCAGCAACACACACACACACAAATTGCTTTGTGGAGGTTCTATTTAAGAAAATGAAAGTTTTGTTCCAGCAACGGAGCTGCCTGTGGAATAGCACTTTTACCGTGTGACTGGTCAAGAAGGGTTTTCCTTCAATAAGGGAGGAAGGCTATGCCCATCATTGAGGCCTGCTCTCAGCAGAAAGGCCAAGAGTCTGCATTTTCGCCAAGAAATGTGTCCGTCAACAACTAAGAATTTTTTTAAAAAAATTGCTGGAGATGTAGCTCAGTGGTAAAGTGCCTCTGGGTTCAATCCCCAGTGCTATGTGTGTGTGTGTGTGTGTGTGTGTGTGTACACACACATACACACAGAGGAATTCTTGCCAGGGAAAACAGGATTGTTCAGTTCTTGAGAAATGCTACACATAGGATACCGTAGCCTTTCCTTCCATTTATGTCAAGTGATCCTCGGTAAAACCCACTCTCTCTCCTCCAAGTATGCAGTGTTACTGATGCCTGCCTGCCTTGCTCCCTGTCTACTTCTCCCAGAGCTTGGCTTCTGTTAAATTGGCTGCTTCTCCACATACCTCAATATTTTCTTGCAAAAGGAGATTTTTGCTGGGATAGCAAAAAGCAGAATTTCTATTTTAGTTTGAGACATTTAAAAGATTAACACCTTTTTTTTTTCTTTGCAATGTTAGGAATCAATCTCAGGGCCTCACACAAGCTAGGCAAGTGTTCAACCACTGAACTATATCCCTAGCCCCTGAGATCTTTATTACCAAGTGTAGGTTGTCATAGCCCCATTACCTAAAGTGATCTTCAGGATCTATAGAACCCAGATAAAGTATTATCCTAAATAATAACCTAGAAAGTCTCAACATTTCATGGGCTCTGCTTGCCACTTAACCCCAGACATTTTCCATGAAATTTTTCTTTCACAGAAGGAGCACTTTAAAGTATATGCATTAGTTTTGTCCAAAAATAAATTGCAAATTTTCTTATCATAATGTTAGCAACAAGGCTAATGATATATAAATTGGTTCAATGTCAATAGGAAACCATTTGGCAACTTTTTTTGTTTTTGTTTTGTTTTGTTTTGTCTTATTTTTTGATACCAAAGATTGAACTCAGAGGCACTCAACCACTAAGCCACATTCCCATCCCTATTTTGTATTTTATTTAGAGACAGTATTTTATTTATTAGACACTGGGAATCCTTCTGCCACTCATGATAGGTCCCTGCTTCTCTTGGAGCTGGTGTCCAAAACCTCCTGCCTCAGCCTTCCCAGCAGCTGGGATTACAAGCATGCGCTATTGTGCCCAGCTAAGAAGGCCAACTTTTGAATAACAGAATTCTAGAAAGAAAAAACTAGAATGGTCCAAAATTCTCAAATGCATTACTGGAGTTAGGGGAAAATTAATCAAAGCCTGAAATTTTGAAGGAAAAAAATCAGAGGGAGTGTACTAGGAAAATTTAACCCAGGGACAATTTACTACTGAGCTACATCCTCAGCCCTGTTTATTTTGAGACAGTTTCACTAAGTTGCTTAGGGCCTCACTAAATTGCCTAGGTGGGCCTCAAACTTGCGATTCTCCTGTTTTAACCTCCCAAGTTCCTGGGATTACAGGCATGCGCTGCTGTGCCTGGCATGGAAATTTTTATTTCTAATGAAGAATTCTGTAGCCACTTTGATGAATAACTGAAGTACAATAAACTGCTTATATTAAAATGTGTATGGCTGGGCGCGGTGGCTCAAGCCTGTAATCCCAGCACTTAGGGAGGCTGAGACAGGAGAATTGCAAGTTCAAAGCCAGCCTCAGCAACAGCGAGGCGCTAAGCAACTCAGTGAGACCCTGTCTCTACATAAAACACAAAATAGGGCTGGGGATGTGGCTCAGTGGTGGAGTGCCCCTGAGTTCAATCCCCAGTACCAAAAAATAAAATAAAATAAAATGTGTATGATTCATACTTTTGAGATACACCAGTGAACCAACTACTATAATCAAAACAATGCACATTGCTGTCATCCCCAAGAGTTTCCTAGTACCTCTGTCCACTCTTTGCTTTCCTCCATATCCATTCCCAGGCAATTGCTCCCTGGTTTCTGCACTATTCATTAATTTCCATCAGTTAGAATTTTTAACACAATTAGTTATCCTACAATTTTAATTCTCTTAACTATTTCAACTCTATTCTGAAGTTTCAAGAAGGATAGATCTCTACACACACAAAAAAAGAATAACATGCCTAGAACTCTAAGTACCCTCTTATGCCAACTAAAGAACAATTGTATCATTGTGGTATAAGAAATAGATTTCGGACCAGAGATTTTCATGGGAATGTTAGATTAAATTCATGTGGGTGACACTGACAGGACCTCAAATTTCAGTTTTCAGTTGTATGTCAATGTCTCCATCATCTCTAGGTGAAATGGTTATGGGTGTAGAGCCCAGATTCTTGAGTTTCAGTTATATACTCACCTAATTGTTCTGCCTACCCACAGAAGTTTATTACTCCATCCTTTAATGTTTTGTTTTGTTTTAAAGACAGAGTCTTGCTAACTTGCTGCTGTCTTGAATTTGAAATCCTCCTGAGTAACTGGATTACAGGTCAACGCACCTGGCCTTTTGACTTTTTTTTAATATGTATTTTTCAGTTGTAGGTGGACAGAGTATCTTTATTTTATTTTTATGTGGTGCTGAGGATCGAACCCAGTGCCTCATGCATACTAGGTGAGCATTCTACCACTGAGCCATAACCCTAGCCCCACCTTTTGACTTTTAATTCATATTCTGCTTAGGTTTCAAGACTTTTTAAAATATTTTTTTAGTTGTAGATGGACACAATATCTTTATTTATTTATTTTTATGTGGTGCTGAGGATTGAACCCAGTGCCTCACGCATGCAAGGCAAGAGCTCCACCACTAAGCTATAATTCCAGCCCAGTTTCAAAACTTTTGATCCTGTTAGATACCTGTAATTTCTTTCTTTCTTCCTTTTTTTTTTTTTTTTTTTTGGTACCAGGGGTTGAATTCAGGGATAGTCAATCACTGAGCCACATCCCCAGCCCTGTTTTGTGTTTTTATTTAGGGACGGGGTCTCACTGAGTTACTTGGTGCCTCGCCATTGCTGCGGCTGGCTTTGAACTCGTGATTCTTCTATCTCAGCCTCCCAAAGTGCGGGGATTACAGGCCTGCGCCACCTAGATACCTGTAATTTCTTAGGTGCTTCCTTGAACTACAGAGTTCCCACAGAGAATACAAGAAACAAGCTTGACAGTTCTGGGGATCTCTTCCCTCTGGATGTGGGCATTGCACACCTACGAATGACACCAGAATCATAACTTCATCTTCTCGAATAAGAGTTAATAAACAATGCTTTAAGCGGAACAGGAAAATAAAGAAACAAATCATGTTGTTTAGAGAATAGAGGCATCAGAAAAGTTTCAAGCACTCCCTCTCCGGTATCCAAACCATGTGAATCATCTGTTGTTGGGTGTGCGTACAACTGCATTAAAGTTACGTGGGTAACCCTTGCCTATGCTCTGCTGTCCTAGAACGATAACAGAAGAATCTAGAAATGTTGTGGCCAGAGAGGGGAACTCAGTGACCAAAGTTCAGAAGGATGTGGAGGTCTGAATTTAGTCCTTTAAATATTAGTCCCAGGAGAATCAGTTCATTTTTTCCGGAAGAGATTCTGTCCAGACGTGGGTTCTTTCCTACCCCCACTGGAACTGTCCTCGCCTTCCAGAGTCCGGGATCGGACTCCCGCGGTTTCCCAACCGACGTCCCAAGTCCAGAGCCCCGCCCTCCCTCCAGGCTCGCGGAGCAGAGAGCGGCTCCTGAAAGCCCAAACACCAGTGCTTTCGCCTAGGACGGAGAAGTGGCCCGGTTGCGGCAACTGGGAAGCGAGGCTGGGATCCAATGAGAAAGCTCGAGTAGGGAGGGGCGGGCCGAAAGCCCTTGAAATAAGAGTCCCGGGAGAGCCCGAGCTTCCGCCCGCTATCTCCAGTACAGCTTTAGGGTCTCCTGGGACACTTTTGCCCGGTGCGAAGCTCGTGAACCATGGCCACTCCCAAGAAGTTTCACACGCTTGTGGGACTGCAACAGAAAGAAGGGAAAGTCTTTAAGGTCCTCGGAAACCTCACCCAGCTACCTAACTGGTTCCATTCTGAATACCTGAAGTGTCCGAAAGCGGTTAACCTAGAGGCGTGGCTGGTGGAAGCAATGTTCGGTGAGTGCGTCGGGAATGGACCGTCGATGCAGCCTCCTTCCCGCCACTTCTACCTAAGCCCCTCACAGTCTGCGCGCGTCCCAGGGAAAGCCTCTCCAGGGCCCCGGATCCCAAGCTCCTCCCGGCGCGCCGCCTCCGCGCACCACCTTCCCCTCCCAAGCCCAGAGAGTCGCTTCTACTGTCTCGGCCTCTCTGTGCAGGCCGAGACGGAGAGCACATCCCGCATGTCGAGTGTGTGACCCATACCGTGCTTCACGTGAGTCGGTGGAATCCTGAAAGCGATGCTGAAATCCTGCTATTTGGGAGGCCTTATTACCAACAGGACGTATCCGAGATGATCATGAACTTGGCTGACCACTTCCGCCAGCTCCGAGTGCAAAGTACGCGGGACCGGGAATAGGGAGGGCCATCCCCCACAACGCCCAACTACTTGGGAGGGATATTGAAGTTTTTTGAGTACCAGGGTGGCAGTCTCACCCTCTCAGCCGGGCCAGGAAAGGGTTTCATCTTTGCAAGGAATCTAGAAGGCCAGATTTACTCAGCATTCTGTGACACTGAGGTCCCACATCCGCAGCCAGCAGGACTGACAATACTTTTGTGGAGAGGGCATAGGAACATAGGTGCAACCTTTTCACACGGCTTTTCTTTCAGGCTCAGAGAAGGCCTCTGCCCAGGAGACTGGGACCCAAGGATCTCCAGACGAGGTTCCTCAGGCCGAGACCCAGCAGTCTCCGGACCTGGAAGTCCAGGAAGCTGGGACTCAGCTGCCTGCCCAGGCAGCCCAGGATTCGGTTACCAGGTTATGAATGCATCTGAGTCGGGAATGAGATCCAGGGGTTGAAGTGGAAGTCTCCGAAGTATTCCTAATGGTCCTTTTTCTATCCTGAAAGCTAGGGAAAGAATGGTGTGATATGATTTGTTTGTCCCACACACACATGTGTTAAATGCAAATATGAATTTAAAAAGTTCTAATAAAGGATTAAATCTCCCTAAAGACTGTTAATTGGAAGGTAAAAGGAAAGGGAATACCACATTCCTCCCACAACCAAGTTCTGCTGTTTGCTGTTCTCTACCCCAAGGCAGGTGAGACCGTTTTGATTGCTAGCTGCCCAGGGCCAAGAGTCTCCAGCTGAAGTTACTTGTTTCTCTTGTGCTCCTTAACCCAGGGCATCTGATTTTGCAACGGGTAAGAGGACTTCTCTACTCATTGAGTCAGTTCCTTATTTGGAAACTGCTCCAAATCATGATTCTACACAAGGTGTCTTGGGATTTTAAAACCTGGTAACGGGGATCCAGCGGCTGCAAAATTATGAAAGTCCTACTTGGTACGCGTATCCCCACCCAAGTTTCCAGAGCTTTTTCCTTGCCCTCCCAAACTCACTTCCTTACAAGACATCACTTTTAACATTTTATGCAGCTGTTAAATTGTCACTTTTTTCTTCTACAATTTTCCTAAGAATGGATATACTTTATCCAACTCTTCCCTTACTGCTGATTCGTTTTTCCCCAAATATCTCAATTGCAAATTGGTGCATTGAATTTCATTTTTTTTTATAACCAGGGATTGAACCCAGTGGTGCCTAACCACTAAGCCACATTCCCAGTACTTTCCCCTGACTGATCATGAAGAGTGGTGTCACAGTAGGAGTGGTGGGCTCCTCATAGCTTTTGGTACCAGTCCTAGCTTATTGTCTCATAATAAAGGATGATGGAAGGTCTTCTCCCAAAGGCACAGGACTCCACAGCCCTTCCTGACTTCCTGGAGTCTCTCAATTGGGGGATAGGGTGGTAATGCACAGCAACAACTAGTTACAGTGGGAAAAGATCAGTCCAGCCCTGCCTGGGTAAAGGAAGAAACCTCCCACACCAGTCCTCACTTCAGTAGCCAGAAAACTGTTCATCCACCAGAGGGTAGTAACAGTTGGGCCAGTAGTCAGGAAGAACCAGGCCAGCTACCCGTCAACCTCTGATCATGCAGGAAAAAATCAAGGTAATAAATACGAAATCCACCAGGAGTAAGAAAAGGAAGTTCCTATCCCCACTGCCCACAGGCTAGAAAAAGGCAGGCCTTGGCTTGTGAAGTGCCATGATTTCAAAGAACACAATGCTCCAGACAAATCGAGAAGAAACCAGGTTTTCTGTTTTGAGGTACTGGTGATTGAACCCCACAGTGCTTTACCACTGAACGAAGTCCCCAGTTCTTTTTACCTTGAAACAGGGTCTGGCTAAGTTGTGAGACAACTTGGCAATCATCCTGCCTCAGCCTTCGGGAGTCGCTGGGATTACTGGTGCGTATCATTGCGCCTGCTCAATTCCACTTGATGAAAACAAGGCTTTATTTTTAGCCCGGTCGCAAATCTGTAATCCCTTACTGCCAAGAAGTGAGATGTGGGAGAGAATCGCACGAGTCAAACTGAAGCCAACTTTGAAACCAAAGACTTCTTGGTACCTTCTGACCTAAGAATTCCCCTTCTGGAAAGCGGATACCATGAGAGATGTCTTGGACTGGTCGTTAGTATAATGGGTAATGGAGAAACAGCCCGCCCGAGGCAAACACCTGTGTTGCATCACGGAAAAGCTATAGGCAACTCAAACAGGACGCCCTCTGAGGACAAAGGGCCTGGGACGCTGAATCGTGTGGGGAATCGCAAGCCCAGAATATTAAAGGTTGACAGACTCTTAGCGTGGGTGTTTGAACGCCACCTGTGCGCAAGCAGGAAACTGGTTCCAAGAAAATGCACACCCGGGACTCAGCGGGAGTCAAACTACCAGCTTAAGAGAGCCTCAAGGGTCTTGGGCATACTTGTGAGTTTGTTAGACTTGTAAATTAATGAACCCCACCAGTGTAATCAATCCCTCTAGGGGCCTAGGAAATTTTTAACAAGCTCAAGGTGATTGCTTGCATGCCTTAAAGTTTGGGAACCAGAAAAAGTCTGTATAATATACACAAAATATGCACCAAAGAAGTTTGAGGACCAATTATGTTAAACAGGGGAGCAGTGGTGTACCCTCTGGTCCCAAGCTTCTGGGGAGGCCAATGCAGGGCGGGGCACAGACACGACACCCTGGATCAGGAGCCCTGGGCAGTGGCACACACCTGTATTCACAGGTAGAATAGAGGCAGAATTGCAAGTTTGAGGTCAGCCTCAGCAACTTAGGGAGACTGTCTCCAAAAAAGTGGAGAGAGACATGGAGCCCCTGGGTTAAATCTTCAGGAAAAAAAAAAACCAGATAAACCATTTGTGAAATCATCAGCCCCCTGCCCCTGAGGACCCAACTCCAACCATAAGATAAGAGGAGAGGGGAGGGGGAAGGGCTAAAAAAAAGGGTTAGGATTTTCAAAACGATAAACTATCAAAGCAAAACAAATCACTATCAGTCTTCTACCCACCCCTCACATCAAGACATGAAAAGTCATTTTGTAAATTTGCTTTATTTCACATGAACAAAAGATTATTCCAGACAAAAATTTCATTAGAATAGTTCTACAAACACATTTGCAACAAAATAAATCACTATTCAAAAGGCACAAGAAAAAGTAATGCAGAGATTAAAGAATAATTCTCTTCCATCTCTTCGGCAAAAGCAGGGCTGTCCTCATTGGTCTAATTAGTGCCATCTTGATTGTGTTAAACTGGATGCTGGAGAGTGTCCGGACATGATGCACGAGCCTTCAAGAACTCCTCAAGGTGTTTTATCTTCTTAGCTGGAAGGCAAGCAACTGATAACCATCCACAAGGAAAAATGTAACAACTATTACTCAGTGGTTGGGGAGGAGTGGGGAGATCTGCAAATTTCTCAGAGCGGAGGTCCTGAAGCTGGGATCTAGCGATAGTGATATGCCCCAGCTAAGGTTGACTTGGGCAATGATGGGCCTCAATGCTTCGGATCTCCGCTTTCTTTCCCAAGTATCCTTCACCAAAGGGGTCCCCAGGGACTCTGAAGCTTCCTGGGGTTAAACTGCAAGAAGCCAGAAGGATCACCTGTAGTTCCTCCACACGTAGGTTCGCAAAGACTCTCACCTCGTTGGTTACGAAGTTCTCGGTACCACACCGCCAGGCTCAGGAGAATGCTCTTCACCCGACTCTTTATGCGGGGATGCCCAAACACGGTGATTTCGACTAGGTTCCCGGTGTCCGTTGTATCCACCCTCAGCAAGGCCTGGCTCATCCACTCTATTTCCGAGAGTATGGATCGGTCTTGGCCTAAACAGGTAAGGAGAGATTCTCTGGAGCTATATTTGGAGGGGCTGTTGGCTGGGGAAGGGGCAAGCAGGAGCAGGAGGGTCACAGCAACTCCTGTGGCCTGCGAATTTGAGAAAGGCTGTGGGGAGTCGCTGGCTGGCCTCTCCCACAGTGGACGGGGCGAACCCGAGCATACCCAGGTCAGGGTGGCTCACCAAACATTGGGTCCACCAGCCAGGCGTCCAGGTAAAACACCAAAGGCTCGCTCAGTTCCTGCACAGGAAACCACCACGGCCGGACACGAATCCGTGGTGGCGGAAGGGGGAACCCGAACAGCTTTTCCAAGGAGTGAGCCATTGTCCCTTTGGCCTCAGCGGCGGCTTCAGCAGCACCAGAGTGGCCTACCATGATTGAACCGACCCCAAGTAGCTCTCTCCGGCTTGTTCGAGACCCGTGCGCTCCAAGCCGGCTCCCTTTTATAGCGACCGACACCCCGCCCTTCCCGCAGCGGTGGGCGCCGTCCAGGTTTGAAGGCCCAATGGACGCCGGGCTTCCTGCGCTGCTTGCGCCGCCCAGGTACTTTTGACCAGCTGGGTTCTGATCTCAGAAGGTCTGGGGCCCTCATTTTCACCTTGGAATTTGTCACGTAGTCTCGAAGGCTCGGACCTATTAACATAGTGAATTTGATTTGATGACCTTGTTGACCCTGAATCACTAATCACCTAGGTTAAGGTTTGCGTATCATCTTCTAAGCACTAGTAGGTAGATCAGACCCAAGGCAGGCTCTCAAATCTGTAAAATTTCTCACTCCTACTCGCTGTTATCTTCTGACTGTCCAGGTGGTTACAATTTCAGATTTTTTTCCCACTTGACCATTTAATCTTTCAGCCCTCTCTGAATTTACATTCAGAAATCTTAATGTTGTGCTGCAGTTTATAGACCAGCCATTCTTTTATGGCAAGTATCCAAAACGATCTGTCCCTTCTCGTGCAATTAAAAGGAACATTTCCAGGGCTGGAGTTGTGTGGCTCAGCGGTAGAGCACTTGTCTCAAGTGTGTGAGGCACTGGGTTCGATTCTCGGCACCATATGCAAATAAATGAATAAAACAAAAGGATCCATCGATAACTTAAAGAAAAAAAGAAAAGAAACATTTCCAGCTGATTATACAGTACTTCAAAAACTAATATTTATTCTTAATTGTCATCAAATTTAGTGCAAATAAAATTATATTTAGCAGCTTAGGTAAGTTCTGACGGGGAGGCATTCTCCTCTTAACCCTAACTACTTCTCCAGAGTGAAATCATTCCCGCCTTTTTGTCAATACCAAGATTGACCATTCAAACCTATTGAAACTACTACTACTAAATCTGTTACACAGGGAGTTTCCCTGAAAGCTGGTTTCAGTTACTATGCAAATGAGCCACATGCTTTATACACTTGAAAGTTCCCTTTGGGTTGATACAAAAAAGCCCGGCTTGAATGCCACTCATTTCTCTAGGGAGTGGACTCAAGGTCATAGTTGGACCTTACCCACCTACTTCTCTCATCAATGAAGAAACCCAGACGAGGCACTCATTTCTTTGTGCATTGGCCACCACATCTTCAATTGAGAAGACTTGGGCTCAAAGCTGAGGAATCTTTTAAATTGAATTCTACTCACCAATAATAATTTTATTGCACTGATTTGAATGCCAAAAAATATCAAAAAATCAGAATATTTCAAGCCACTATATCATGTTTTCAACAAAACATCAGAGGTAGTCATTATAGAACACGTAGCAAGTGAAACAAAGTTTATTTCCACCATCCTAAGTAAATGTGTCAATGAACATTTCCTCTCAATGTTCTTAATTTTAATTAAATTTTAAATTATAAAAAATTTCACACATTCAAGCCGGGCACGGTGGCACAAGCCTGTAATCCCAGCACTTAGGGAGGCTGAGACAGGAGAATTGCAAGTTCAAAGCCAGCCTCAGCAAGGGCAAGGCACTAAGCAACTCAGTGAGACCCTGTCTCTACATAAAACACAAAATAGGGCTGGGGATGTGGCTCAGTGGTCGAGTACACTTGAGTTCAATCTCCAATACCAAAAAAAAAAAATTCACACATTCAAAAAATAAAGCGTGTGACACACCCACGTGCCCTAGTTCAATTTCACAGATGCTGACATTTCCCCACCTTTGCTTCAGTTCTCTTCTTTAAAATAGTATCACTTTGGAAGGTTGAGGCAGAAGGAGTGCAAGTTCTAAACCCAGTCTCAGCAACTTAACAAGGCCCTGAAACAATCTGGGGAGTCCTGGTTTCAAAATAAAAAAAATAGAAAAGACAGGGGATGTGCTTGGTGGTTAAGCACCCTTGGGATCAATCTCTGGTATCCCCAGTACAAATGCGTGCACGCGTGCACACACACACACACACACACACACAAAGTTGAGAGGCACTGAATCTCATTTTAGCAGCTATTTCTAATTTTGAAAATCAATACAATACATATTGTAAAAAGTCATGAGGCTATAAAGTAAAATAGAAAGTTCTCATACATAATCTTCCTTAATCTCTTACTACTCCTTTTTCAATTATGTATATAATATAAATAAATTGCCACTTTTTCCACTATAAATTGCCTTTTCATCTTTAAGTTGTCTTTTGTGTTTTTGCCAGATTTAGGTAGTGCATGTCTATAATCCTAGGTAGCCTGAAAGCTGAAGCAGAGGGATCCTGAATTCCAGGCCAACCTGGGTAACATAGCAATACCCGTTTCAAAGAACAGAGAGAGATTGGGCCGGAGTTGGGGGGGATCCTTCCTTGTCCTCTAAAGAGATTCCCTCTATTTTCTACTAAGAATATTGAAAGTTCTGTCTTAACATTTAAATCCTCAAACCATCTGGTTTTTATTATTATTTTTAGTAGTGTTATAAAACCACTGAACCTAGGGTCTGACACATACATAGCGATGCAAGTGCTCTACCACTGAACTATACCCCCAGCTCTGGTGTTAATTCTTTTAAATTGGGGATGAGACACATATACTTTCATCTTTTCATAGATTGGTATTTATTTATTTGGTATTTGGGATTGAATCCAGGGGTCCTTTACCACTGAGCTACATCTCCAGTCCTTTTTATTTTGGGACAGCCCTGTTAAATTGCTGAGACTGGCCTTGAACCTTCAATCTTCCTGTCTCAGCCTTCAGCATCACTGGGATTATAGGCATAAGCCACTGCACCTGGTAAATTGGTGTGGTTTTGTTTTGTTTTTGGTACCAGGGATGGAACTCAGGGACACTCAACCACTCAGCCACATCCACAGCCCTATTTTGTATTTTATGTAGAGACAGGGTCTCACTGAGTTGCTTAGCAGCCTCGCTGTTGCTGGGGCTGGCTTTGAACTCGCAATCCTCCTGTCTTAGCCTCCAGAGCCGCTGGGATTATAGACATGTGCCACTGCGCCTGGCTAATTGGTGCTTTTTAATTTCAGTTTTTCACCTGAGAATGAATTCAATTTAAAGCCACTTCAAATGACCTCATTGAGGATTGCAAATTGTACACCAGCCTTAGCAATTTATCAAAACCCTGTCTCAAAATAAAAAATTAAATGGGCTAGGGATGTAGCTCAGTGGTACAGCACCCCTCAGTTCAATCCCCAGTACCTCAGAAAACAACCTACTTAAACATTTTCAGATTCCCACAGGTAGCTTGAGTTAGCCTCAGGCTAAATTAATTATAATGTGAAGACATTTGAAAAAGACAAGTTTCTTTGCCATTCTCATCTTCATGGCAGTTTGTTTCTGATTTACTTTTATTTTGCAGTTATCGTTCTCTGGGGTCCCCGTTTGATTGTTTCCTATACTTGTCAATTTTATTTGCAGGCTCCCATGCCAGCTTCCAACAGAATTAAGATGACTTTAGCATTTAACAGAACCTGCAGCATGTTTTTAGCATTTAACAGTTGTTTTGTCATTCTGTAACCTCCCAGGTGTCCTGCTTTGATATTGGAAATGGAGGTGATTTAAATATTGACTCCATCATTCTCTAGCTTCCTTATTTAAACTTTTTTTATACCCTTCCAAAACCAAGACAAAACAAAACAAAAAACTAACAAAATTCCCTGCAGATCATGTGTTTTCATTTCCTAGGCTTAGCCCTGGAGGAACCAGCCTGAGAGGCTTTGGGTTCAGCAACAGCATATGTGAATAAATTGCTTTTGTCATTTCTCATTGAGACACTTTTTTTTTTTTGGTACTGGAGATTGAACTCAGGGGTACTCGACCACTGAGCCACATCCCCAGCCCTATTTTGTGATTTATGTAGAGACAGGGTCTCACTGAGTTGCTTAGCACCTCGCTGTTGCTGAGGCTGGCTTTGAACTCGCGATTCTCCTGTCTCAGCCTCCCAAAGTGCTGGGATTACAAGTGTGCACCACCACGCCAGGCTTCACTGAGACACTTTTAGTCTTCATTATATCACTCTTTGATCTAATCTTTAACTTCTAAAGTGAAATCTTTGTATAATGAAAATGGTATAAAGCATAATGAAGACAAAATATCTTTTTACATCACATAATAACATCAAAGTATATATGTCATAGATTGTTAGGAAAAATGGCTAATATAAGGGAAAATGGTTAAAATAAAGAAAATACCTGAGCCAGGTGTGGTGGCACACATCTGTAACTCCAGCTACTTGGGAAACTGAGTTAACAGGATCAAAATTTGAGGCCAACCTGGACAAATTAGCAAGACCCTATCTCAAAAATGAAAAGAGCTGGGAGTGGTAGAGCACTCTTCAGTTCAATCTCCATTACCATTAAGAGAAAGGAAAAGAAAAGAAAGAAAGTAATCACCTCTGTGGTGCACACCTGTGATTCTAGTAATTCAGGAGACTGAGGCAGGAGGACCTCAAGTTGAAGGCCAACCTCAGCAACCCTGTCTCAAAATATAAAACAAAAATTTAAAAGGGCTGGGCATGTAGCTTTGTCATAGAGCACTTGCCTAGCATGCCCAAGGACCTGAGTTTGATCTCTAGCACCATAGGAAGGAAAGAAGGAAGGAAGGAAGGAAGGAAGGAAGGAAGGAAGGAAGGAAGGAAGGAAGGAAGGAAGGAAGGAAGGAAGGAAGGAAGGAAAGAAGGAAGGAAGGGAGGGAGGGAGGGAAGAAAGGAAGGGAGGGAGGGAGGAAGGGAGGGAGGGAGGAAGGAAAGAAGGAAGGAAGGGAGGGAGGGAGGGAGGAAGGAAAGGGAAGAAAGCAACAAGCCAAAAAGGAAAGAGTTAGCCCTTTAATCATTTATTGCAATGATAATAAGCAAGTGGCTAAAAGAACCCACAGGTGAAGGGTCAGGTGGACTAATTTGGGCATGGAAGGTGTCTCTCACAGTCAAGAGTGATTTTATGGACCCTGACTAGGGAGGGGAATGGAGGCTAGGAGTATGAAAATACTACAATGACTCAGCTACATCAATGTTATAGTAGAACAATTCTCAATAGCTAAGCTATGGAGCCAACCTAGGTGCCCTTCAACAGATGAATGATATATACACACAATGGAGTATTACTCAGCCATAAAGAAGTATGACTTTAGGACATTTGCCTATAAATGGATAGATCTGGAGACTATCATGCTAAGCGAGATAAGCCAATCCCAAAAAACCAAAATTCGAATGTTTTCTCTGATATATGGAGGCTAACCCACAATGGGAGGGGTGGGGGATAGAATTTCAGTGAATTACACAAAGGGGAATAAAGGGAAATGAAGGGGGATAAGAAAATGAAAGATAATGGAATGAATCTGACATAACTTTCCTATGTGAATATATGAATACACCACAGTGAATCTCACCATTGTGTACATATACAAGATGGGGGTCCCAATTAGAATAAGACATATTCTGTGCTTGTAAAATTATATCAAAATGGATTCTCCTGTCACGTATATCCAAAAAGAACCAATAAAATTTTTAAAAAAGAAAATACTGGGTACAGAGAGGGTGAAAATGTCTTCAAGTTTTCCCCTTCCTTCTCCTCTCTTTGGACCTTCAGGAGGAGATCTCAGCAAAAGCTCCTCAAGAGGATCTCTGTACCAGGTCCCAAATAAAGCACCCTAGAAATGAAGATAGAAAAGCTAGGAATGTAAATATTTAGAAGAACACAACTAGCTAGGAAGCCTGAGTCTTGCTGTGACTCCTTTCAAAAACTGAAATGTGAGTTGGGGCTGTGGCTCAGTGGCAGAGCACTTGCCTAGTATGTGCAAGGCACTGGGTTCGATCCTTAACACCACATAAAAATGAAACAAATAAAATAAAGGCATGCTGTCCATCTACAACTACAAAAAATAAAAAGAATCTGAAATGTATTGATTCTGCACCAAAGCTTTCGTCAATTTACTTATTTTAGTGGAATACATTTTTCTGTTCATGAAAGGTAAATGTACTGCACCTTTTGATGTCTAAAATTTTGAAATAATCTGTGAAATCATTTGGTTGGGTTACATAATCCTGAGTTTTAAATAATTTTCCTCCAGAATATATTTTTTTAAATTTTATTGCCTACTATCAAGTGCTCTACCCCTGAGCTACAACCCTTGCCCTTCCATCTCCTGCACCCTCTTAATCCCACAGCTGGGGACTGAATCCAGGAGCACCCTAGCACTGAGCTACATCCCCAGCCCTTTTTATTTTTTGAGACTAGCTTACTAAATTGCTCAGTCTGGCCTCAAACTTTCCATCCTCCTGTGTCAGCCTCCAAAATTGCTGGAGTTGGGCTGGGGATATAGCTCAGTTGGTAGAGTGCTTTCCTTGCATGCACAAGGCCCTGGGTTCAATCCCCAGCACCACAAAAACAAAACAACCAAACCAAATTGCTGGGATTGTAGGCGTGCACCACTGCACTAGGCTAAAGACTTTATTTTTTAAGAGCAGTTCTAGGTTCCTATCAAAATTGGAGCAGGCCGGGCGCAGTGGCTCAAGCCTGTAATCCCAGCACTTAGGGAGGCTGAGACAGGAGAATCACGAGTTCAAAGCCAGCCTCAGCAACGGCAAGGCACTAAGCAACTCAATGAGACCCTGTCTCTACATAAAACACAAAATAGGGCTGGGGATGTGGCTCAGTGGTC
>CM053406.1:74668387-74716521 GCA_028644305.1 Xerus rutilus | reverse complement strand
CTCAGCCTCCCTAAGTGCTGGGATTATAGGCTTGCACCACTGTGCCCAGCTCATCTGCAACCCTTTTGAGACAGGGTTCCACTAAGTTAGAGCCTTGCTAAATTGCTGAGATTGGCCTTGAACGTGGCAATCCTCCTGCCTCAGTCTCCTTAGTTGCTGGGATAATAGGAGTGCTCCACTGTGCCCAGATACTGACCATTTTTTTAGCTGAATTTTTTGGGGAGTGAATAGTTGTTCGAGTGTTGATCCATTAGTTTTTTTTCCATAGGTTGGGGTAGGGTCCTTAGACTCCTCTGCTGAGAAAGAATCCTCCTACCACTGACAAATTTGTGATATTGAGAATAAAAACCTTCTCTCTTTCTAAACAAAGTGATTATTGTACCCTAGGAATCTTTCTTGGAATGATTTGAGGAAGAGGTAGATTAAGTTCTTTGAGGAAAATAGGTAAAATCCCCTTTGATTTCAACTTACAATCATTCATTCACTCTTTACTTTTAAAAACAGGTCGTGGAGGGTCAAAAATCAAAGAAATCCAAAATATGACAAACACAAGAATACAGGTAAGTCATCTATTTTTTTGTTTTTGTTTTTGTTTTCATAGTGGGGATCAAATCCAGCGGTGTTTTATCAGAGGTACGTCTCCAGTTTTTGCTTTGTTTTTTATTAATTTTACAGTAGATTGCATTTGGACACAGTACACAAATGGAGCACAGCTTCACATTCCTCTGGCTATACATGGTTCAGAGTCACTCCACGAGTGTAATCATACATGTATATGGGATAAAAATGTTCTACTGACCTTCCCATCCCAACAACCCTACCACTCCTGACTCCCCTCTACACAAACCAAAGTTCCTTCATTCTTCCCTATCACTACTCCCTGCCCCACTATGGATCAGCATCTGCTTTTTTTTTAACAGAATATGCTTTAATTTCATATAAAAAGAAAAGCCCTAGGGCTGGGGATATAGTTCAGTTGGTAGAGCGCTTGCTTCCCATGCACAAGGCCCTGGGTTCAATCCTCAGAACCTCAAAAAAAAAAGAAAAAGAAAAAAGCCCTATAAACAACTAAACACAATGGCTGTTTTAGTCAGATTTTTGGTCTTTTTTTTTTCCGAGATAGCATCTCACTAATTTGATGATATGACTAAATTGCTAAGGGTGGCCTCAAACTTACCATCCTCCTGCCTCAACCTCCTGAATCACAGGGATTACAGGTGTGCACCACCATACCCAGCTGTCATCTGTATTCTTTTTTTTAATATTTATTTTTCACTCGTAGGTGGACAGAATATCTTTCTTTTTATGTGGTTCTGAGGGTTGAACCTAGTGCCTCATGTGTGCTAGGTGAGCACACTACCACTGAGCCATAACCTTAGCCCCATCTGTGTTCTTAAACCCTAAAAGCATAGTTCATTCCTAAGGAAAGACCTAACTGGAGCACTTTCTGCTCAGATATTAACATACTGTAATAAGTTGCCAAAGTTCTTCATAATGATTGTCAAGAATTTACCTGAGTCGTGGTCTGTTCCATGTATAGGTTTTGAGACTTTCAGAGGTATAGATCTTATTTTTTTCTTTCCGGACCAGAGATTGAACTCAGGGGCACATAACCACTGAGCAACATTCCCAGCCCTTTTGTATATTATATTTAGAGATTTAGAGACTTAGGGCCTCACTGACTTGCTGTATCTGGCTTTGAACACATGATCCTCTGGGCCACTGGAAGTACAGGTGTGCACCACCACACCTGGCTGGATTTTTTTTTTTTAAGGAGGAAAGACTTATTTTGATTTTTGGTTTCAGAGGTTCCACTATAGGTTCTTGGTCCCAGTGCTATGGGCCTGAGGTGAGGCAGAACATCTTGGTGGGGAAGGTATGGTGGGGCAAAGCTTCTCACCACCTGCCAGGCAGGAAGCAGAGAGCCAGAGGTGTAAATGTTTAAATTTGATTTCCACCTAAGAATATCATCTGTGAGAAATTCACCAGGCCTAGAATGACTCCCTGTCTGAGCTCCTCCTCAAATCTTGACTGGCTCCTGTGTTTACAATGTTAGTGCAAGAGAATGGTATCATTTACTGAGTTTGAAGCCAGAAATCTGATTTTTCTGTGGTTCTTCTTCTTTCACCACTGAGTCTTGTCTGTTCACTGTACTTCTCAAGGAGAAATGTCATCATGTACTATTCTCCCTTAACTGTACATCCTGCTTCCATTCTCGTCTCCCTCTAACAATTCTTAGTGGAGTCTGAGCAGTCATTCTAAAACAAAAATTGTAGTCTGCTTCCTGGCAGCCACAAGATGAATAGCTTTCTATGACATGTACTTCCACCATAATCTGCCTCACCTGGGTCCCTAAGGAATGGAGCCAGCTAAATGTGGACTGAAACTTCTGAAACCGTACCTTGAGGTGAATAAGCCTCCTCCACAAGGCACTCTTGCCATGATGTATTGTGGTACCACAGACCCAAAGGAACAGGGCAAGCAACCATGGACTAAAATCTGAAACCATGAGCCAAAATAAACCTTTCTTCCTTATCAGTTGTATGTTCGGGCACTAATAGTTTACCACCTCAACTCTGAGAAACAGGCTGAAGAAGAGGCTTTGAAGATACAGAGATATGTTTCAAAACCAAAGATGGGAAAATCAGAGAAAATTGACTTTCCCCACCACCAGCCTGGTCATGGTGTACACTTGTATGAAGGATCAAAGATAAACAGAGAGAAAAGCAAATATCACTTACCACGAACCATGATCTTCTCCGCAAAAAGGAATGAAAATAACTTTTGGCAGGATTCTGTTTTGCCGGATAGAATTCATAAGCAGGGAAAAAAACCTTTTAAAAATACTGAGAACACTGAAAATATGCATTTGAAGAAATCAGCATTTCTAACTGAACTAAGCAAAAATGAACATTATGCTGGGGCAAAGTTTAGTAATCCACCTTCTCCTAGTGTTCTTCCAAAGCCTCCTAGTCACTGGCTTGGAAGCACTGCTGAATTCCAACCAAAATAGGGAGCTTGTGGCAGTACACTTACAAACGTTCCTAAAAGTTCAAACTTCAGTTTTCAGTATATATGTAAAACAGTTTTCCCCAAATCTCTGGACCCTAAAAGACAATTGTTGTAGAAATGAAAATTTGCCTTCTTGCAACATACAGGTGCAAAAGATGAGCTTAAAAAGTTAGTTTGTATTTTATATTTTCTAAATACAGCATACTATATATTATGTGTATATTCATACTTGAGAAGCACATTATAATTTTGTTATGAAAGTTTTTTTTTTTGGTATTAGAGATTGAACTCGGGGACACTCGACCACTAAGCCACATCTCCAAGCTCCATTTTGTGTTTTATGTAGAGACAGGGTCTCACTGAGTTGCTTAGTGCCTCGCCATTACTGAGGCTGGCTTTGAACTCGCGATTCTCCTGTCTCAGCCTCCCTAAGTGCTGGGATTACAGGCTTGAGCCACCATGCCAGCTGAAAGTATGTATTTTGACCTGTCAAAGTAGTAGATGTTTATATATACAGTGGAGAAATTTTAAGTATGTGCTAAGGCACATGGAAGACTGATTTATTTGCACAAGGTACTGAGATTTTTAAAGAAACACCTCAAATCTCACAATAAAGATCTAAATTTTAAATCTGTGGCACAATCATTGTAAACATGGGTTTTGTCTGTGTTTCCCACATTTGATTTCTGCCTTCTAATCTGTAATTACTGGAAACCTTCCTATTTTTGCCAAACTTAATTTCTGAGTTTTGGTATATAAGCCATTCAGATTTAAAATGCCTTTAATTTTAATGCCAATGAAATTGGTTGCAATCAAATTTTAAAGTAATAATAATTTGCCCCTCCCATTTAAAAAATACAAATTGTGTTCATCTATCATGGCATCTTAGACTTTAAGTCCAGATTCCTCAGCATGGTCCAATGACCTGGTATGTTTAACTTCCCTTACTGTCTTGAACACTATTGGTGTCTTCCTAAAAGTGACTCCTACCCATTCAGATAAGCTTAGTTATCACATCAAGGAGATTTAAGGCTTCCTGCTCCCCATTCTGCTTAGATGTCTCTTTTCCATTGCAGTGTCTTATGACTGCTTCATTTCAGTACTTATACAAAGTTGTTTCTGTAAACCCTGCAGATGATGAACATTGATTCACCAGCCTAAGACAGCATTTATTGTATATTAGTTTCTAGATAATTTTTCAGTGAGTTTATCTGCTGTTGGGCACATTTAAAGGTGTTATAAATTCTATCCTCAATGTCATAACATCAGGCTTGTTGAAAATTTTTACCTCTAGCCAGGCACGGTTGCACACACCTGTAATCGTAGTGTCTCAGGAGGCAGTGGCAGGGGGAGTGCAAGTTCAAGGCTAGCCTCAGCAACTTAGCGATGCCCCAAGCAACTTGGTGGAACCCTGTCTCAATAAATAAAGGGGGTGTCTGAGGATTTGGCTCAATGGTAAGGCACCCCTGGTTTCAATCCCTGGTACCAAAAAAAGACTTTAACTCACAATAGTATACATGTCTAAGTAGAGAACTGCATTAAATTAAAATTGGCAGAAGTAAACTGCAATAAATTTTTACCTAAGCTGGGACCAGTGGCATGTCTATAATCCCAAGGACTCTGGAGGCTGAGGCAGGAGGCCTCACAAGACTGAGGACACTGTGGGCAACTTAGACTCTATCTCAAAATAAGAAAAAAAGGACTGTGTATAGCTTAGTGGTGGAATGTCCCTGGGTTCAATATCCATTACCAATAAAATAAATAACTTATCCACATAACATAGTTCAGTCCATCTTCTGAATGGACTGAACTACAATTCTGTAAAATAACCCTAACAAAACAGTCTTATTTTATACATGAAAGAACTCAGATTATCGTCAGCTGTCAGATTAATGTTTTAATTTCCCCCGTAATACTTGCTGAATTCAGTTATTTTTGACCATACTGGGGATGGAACCCAGTGGCCCTCTACCACTGAGCTGTACCCCCAGGACTTTATATTGTATTGAAATAGGGTCTAACTAAATTTCCCAGGCAGCCCTGAGTTTGAAATCCGCCATCCTCAGCCTCCTGAGTTTCTGGAACTACAGGGGAGTGCCACACTCCCACTGAATTAATTTTTCTGTCAGTTTCTTAATTTACAAATTGTCCTGCTTCTTCCCATCTGATCAGAAGGTAAATCCCAGAGTGCATATAACGAGCCTTCTCTTTATTTTAAGAAATTTAGATAATTGAATTATAGTGTACTATGTGCTATTATATTATTTGAAGTTGAGTGATTGGGATAGTATGAAGGGACTTCATTCTCATCTATTCTTCCTCTTATATCCAGATAATAAAAGGAAATCCTGAAGCAGAAGTTAAAATTTTTGGGAACAAGGCAATGCAAATAAAAGCCAAGGCGGTGATAGAAAATTTTGTTAAAAAACAAGAAAATTACAATCTGGAACGCAGAGTTGGTAAGTAACTTTTGCCCACTGAAACCCTTTAAAATTTTAAAAGTTTCTTTGTTAGAAGCCTTTATATTTGATTCCTTTCTTAACACAGGTTTAGATTTTCATAATCTAGTCATATTTTCCTACAGAAGACCAGATTACTTTCATTCCTCAAATTAAAACTTTATATCTGTAGTTAAGTTTAGCTTTACTTTCAGCTACAGGCAATTGAAAATAACCCTTTAATATACTTTCTTTAGCATTAATGGTGAGGATTGATACTGGGCTTCTGACTCTGGTCTCTTCCCTAGATCTAGGAAGACTTTGAAAACTGCTTAGTCATTTGAAATATTAAAAATCCAACAACTATCTAGAGAAAGGGCTATTATTGAACCATATCTAGATATGAGATGAAAGTAAAAAGAACAAATTTGGGTTTTTAGGGCCACATTTTCCCTCCTTAGTGTTTCTTGGAAAGGAACTTAACCTCTAAGAAGGCAGATTTGTTTTTATCTGTCAAGCTGGGGTAATGTCTGCATCACAGGAGTATTATAAAGATTAGATAATATGACAAGACTGTTTTAGCATACACTAGACTCTTCATAATATTTTCTTTTACCAGTAAATTTTTTCATAAGTTGATCAGTGATAACAACTCATGTGACTAGATCAGCATGGTACTATAGTATGACCCCACCAATCTTGTGGTGCTGGGGATCTCCTTGCACATGCTAGGTAACAAAAGAACGAATTTTATATTTCAAGAATTTGCTTTCTTTTTTTCAATTTTTTGTTTAATTTTTGTGGCACTGGGAACAAAAACTCAAGGTCTCATACTTGCTAGGCAAGCAGTATACCACTGAGCTACATCCTTAGGCATTTTCTTTTCTTTTTTTGGTACCAGGGATTGAACTCAGGGGTACTCGAACACTGAGCTACATCCCCAGCCCTATTTTATATTTGATGTAGAGACAGGGTCTCACTAAGTTGTTTAGCACACTGATGCTGAGGCTGGCTTTGAACTTGCGGTTCTCCTGTCTCAGCCTCCCAAAGTGTTGGGATTACAGGCATGCGCCACTGCACTCAGCTTCCGTAGCTTTTTTTTTTTTTTTTTAATTTCGACAGTGTTTTGTGAAGTTACCCAGACCAGCCTTGAACTTGATCCTCCTGTCTCAGCCGCCTAAGTAGCTGAGATTACAGGTGTACATGAATACACTCACTTTTGATTCTTAAGCATAGAATAGAAAAATAACTTTGAAGATTTTGTACAGACTGAATTTATCATAAAACTAATTTGGTAAAAATATTTTTAACAGATATTGTTGCATTTCAACCCTCTGCTGGAAAAAATGTAAGCACAAATGACAGTGTTACAGAAGATCAGCCATTAATAGATTGGGATCAAATTCGAGAGGATGCTGTGAAATGGGAAAAAAAAAAGTGGGCAGGTCAGCGCTATGTTCTAAGATTTACATGTGCTATAGTTACTTCAGTTCTTCTGTAAAATATCTGTGATATTTTTAGTAATGAAATCCAAATGAAAAATAGAAAATTTGTCATTGATCTCTAGGTCATGATTATTTCTATATTGTGGTTTTCTATTTTGTAATGAAAAACTAAATATTCAGCTTATACCTTATTTGAGGTAACTCACTGTAAAAAGATTAAGAAAAGGGCAAGAAAAGCATGCCCAAGGGTTAAATGTGAAGCAAATGAACATGCAAACCATAAGTTGGTGTGGTAGTTGACCAATAATTTATCTTGGAATGACCCAGCAGACAATAGTGAGAAAAAGGGAAAACCATTAAATCATAAAAAGCATAACTTATTTAGATGGGTTTTGTTGGATTTTTTTTTTCTTTTGCTTCTGGAAATTGATCCCATGGGTGCTCTACTATTGAGACCACTGTCTCACTAAGTTAACCAGGCTGGCCTCCAACTGCGATCCTCCTGCCTCAACTTCCTAATTACGGGCATGTACCACTCCATCTGGCATTTTTTAATTCATTTACTTATTTATATGGGTGCTTTACCACTGAGCTAAGTCTCCAGCCATTTTTTTTATTAAAAAAAATTGATAAGGCTGGCCGCAAACTTGCAATACTGCCCTAGTCTCCCAAGTAGCTGGGATTACAGGCAAGTGCCATGCACTAGGCCATTTTTGAATTTTTTTGTTTTTTGGGGGGGGGTACCGAGGATTGAACTCAGGGGTACTCGACCACTGAGCCACATCCCCAGCCCTATTTTGTGCTTTATGTAGAGACAGGGTCTCACTGAGTTGCTTAGCATGTTGCCCTTACTGAGGCTGGCTTTGAACTTGTGATCCTCCTGTCTCAGCCTCCCAAAGTGCTGGGATTACAGGCATGTGCCACTGTGCCTGGCTCCATTTTTGAATTTCACATGAAATTTGACACATGGTATATTAGATCTGGGTATATTTCAGATACTAATCTGGGCAATTAGAGTGAGGCAGCAATACTGCTTCTTTTATTATTACATTAAAAAGTAGTGCACTGAAATAGAATGATCAAATTATAAGTGACTGACTAATCACTGTTGGTCAACACATCTCTGTGTTAAGTTTCCAGAGCTACCTTGACAATAGATCTGTTGGAGATTTGCTGTGGAATGTCAGAGGGAGGATTTAAGTTTGGAAGAGGTATCACAGGCAGATAAGATGTATTGCTCAGAGAGCACAATAAGAGTGAAAATTTAATTCCTAAAAAGTATTGGTATGAACTGTGAAGTCTGCGGACAAACCATCATAAATCATGGTGGTTTTCTGTCTTGTAAAGCATGCTTTAAGTTTACTCGAAACTTCAATATTAAAGGTCTCTTTCCTGGGTGAAAACCAAAAGAAAATCTCCTAGACTGGCATAATAACTTGGTGGTAAAGAATAGAACTGTCTATAATTCTCTATATGCATGGTGAACTTTTTTTTTTTTTTGGTACTGGAGATTGAACTCAGGGGCACTCGCCCACTGAGCCACATCCCGAGCCCTATTTTGTGTTTTATGTAGAGACAGGGTCTCACTGAGTTGCTTAGCGCCTCACCATTGCTGAGGCTGGCTTTGAACTCGTGATTCTCCTGTCTCAGCCTCCCAAAGTGCTGGGATTACAGGCGTGAGCCACCGCGCCCGGTGCATGGTGAACTTAATACATATTTTAGTTTGTTTCTGTGGTTTTGAATAAATGTTAATGAAATGTAAATTCTTATTACCAAAGTTTGGATTTTCATCTTAATCACAGATTTACCTCCAATTAAGAAAAACTTTTACGTTGAATCACCGTCAACAAGTTCCATGTCAAAAGTGCAAGTAGACAGCTGGAGGTATGTAGTTTATTGTTAATTTAAATGTGCTTTTGTATAATAGTATTAACTCTTTAGGCAAAGATTGAAATGATTGTATCTGAAGACTGCTTGCTTTCCATGCTTATTCAAATGAAAGTTAAAGTTCCCATATTTATTCAGATGAAAACTTGGTTGCATCCTGCATATTTTAGAACATTAGTATCCAATAAAATATACTATGACGGAAAATATACTAAGATAATAAAATTTATAATGGACCTAGCCAGGTATAGTGGTATATACCGGTAATCTCACTGACTCAAGGCTGAGGAAGGAGACAGGGTGTTTATGGCTAAATTACTGATTTACTGAGACAGGGTGATTAGGGCTAATTACTGGCCTTAAACTTGTGATTCTCCTGCCTGTTTTTAGACAGGATCTTGTAAATTGCTTAGGACATCACTAAATTACTGAAGCTGACCTTGAACTTAAGATCTCCAGTCTTAGCCTCCCTAGTCACTGGAATTACAAGCATGAGCCACTGCACCTGGACAATAGCAACTTTTAAAAAATTTTTATATATACATCTGAGCCTGCCATGGTATATGTCCACAAACCTAATTACTGGTGAGGTTGAGGCAGAAGGATCACAAATTGGAGGCCAGCCTGGGCAATGTAGTGATACTATAAAATGCAAAGAGCTGAGAATATAGATCAATGATAGAGCATTTCCCTACCATGTGGGATGCCCTGGGCTCAATCTCTAGTATTGCAAATAAATTTTAAAAATCTGTTATAAAACTAAGAATGGTATAGCAGAAAGAATGTGGAGGTATGGGGCTCAATGTTGGGCAAATGGCAAATTAATTTTAGGATCTGTTAACTGAATAATTCCTTTACACAGTTGTGGAGTATTAAGAAAATATGGAACATCACAGGCCCTCAAATGTTTACCATATCTGGTTTTGAATATTGAAACATGATTTTCAGGTTCTCTCTTTTTTTTGGGGGGTACTGGGAATTGAACTCAGGGGTGCTCGACCACTGAGCCACATCCTCAGCCCTATTATGAGATTTATTTAGACACAGGGTCTCACTGAGTTTTTTAGTGCCTTGCCATTGCTGAGGCGGGTTTGAACTCGCAATTCTGTCTCGGGGATTACAAGTGTGTGCCACTGCACTTGGCTAGGGTTGTATTTTCCATAATTTTTCATCCATGAAACTTAATGGCCCACTCAGTGATTTTTCCCCTTCCCACTGCAGCTGTTCTCAGATAGGTGGAAGATGGCCTTCTGTTTCTGTTTCTTAGTATATTTCATTCTAAATTTTCTGTAGTCTGATTTTAATCATTTGCAGTTGAATTTCTAAGTGAACTTTTTTTGGGGGGGTGGATTTCTTTCTTGGGGAGTAAAATGACCTAAGCCACTAGTCCTCATTTGTTTTTTCCTATAAAGGAAGGAAAATTTTAATATAACATGTGATGACTTGAAAGATGGTGAGAAACGTCCTATCCCCAATCCTACCTGTAAATTTGAAGATGCCTTTCAATGTTACCCTGAAGTTATGGAGAACATTAAAAGGGCAGGTTTCCAGAAGCCAACACCAATTCAGGTATGCTTTCCTTCATTCTAGTGTTCACTGAGTTTTCCCCAAGCAATATCTGATACATATTGAATCACCATAGAGCAATTATCTCTTAAGAACACTCTCCCAGTTCTTCCTACCACTACCACCAATGCCTTGCATTCAAAATTGTTAAATGAAGTGTGGAGCTGGGAAGAGGACAGTAAGACATAACAAGAAGAGATATGCTTTTATAATTGTTTATCTTTCTTTTTCAGTCACAGGCATGGCCAATAGTCCTACAAGGAATAGATCTCATTGGAGTAGCCCAAACTGGAACAGGGAAGACACTGTCCTATTTAATGCCTGGATTCATTCATCTAGACTCTCAACCAGTGTAAGAAATCCTCTGGCTGCCTTCTTTTTAAGGATTTCGTAGCTGTAGACACCAAAATTTGATGATTCCTTTATCTATTACATTAATAAAAAAGGAATGCCCAGCCGGGCGCGGTGGCTCAAGCCTGTAATCCCAGCACTTAGGGAGGCTGAGACAGGAGAATCGCAAGTTCAAAGCCAGCCTCAGCAACGGCGAGGTGCTAAGCAACTCAGTGAGACCCTGTCTCTACATAAAACACAAAATAGGGCTGGGGATGTGGCTCAGTGGTCGAGTGCCCCTGAGTTCAATTCCCAGTACCAGAAAAAAAAAAACAAAAAAACAAAAAAAACAAAAAGGAATGCCCTATCTCTGGCAAGTACACACTTATACAGTGCTGATGAAAGTAGAAATTGGCAAGACATTTTTAGGAAGCGATAGGTAATGTCTACAAAAGCCTTAATAGGGAAACACTGGATTCAAATTATTTTAATTATGTTTTACAGTTCTATTTTCAGTGAGAAAATGTTTCACATTTTAAATGAAAATGTTAATGAAAAGGCCATGTTAAGCAAATAAGTGGGTATTTGGCATACTGGGTTTTTTCTTTTATTTGTTTTGTGGGGGAGGAAAAAAATTTGTGCTAGGCCAGGTCTTAAAATGCATGTGGTACCATTCCCTATTATAATTTGCACTGACGAGAATATGCCTTAACAGCAGCTCTGCTGGAAGCTTGCAATTCCTAGGAATTCATAAGGCCTCCTGCATTGGTATAGTGAGCAAGGCTCTCCACCCTCATAGTACAAGACCCTAAACATAAATTTATTATGTGCAAAGAAGAGGAAAGCCTGGTATATTGACTGTTCCTCATTTAAACCATGACTTAAACCCTATGAAGATTTAATTACATTATTTGGAACATCGATTTTTTTTTGTGGAGGGGGTACTGGAGATTGAACTCAGGGGCACTCTACCACTGAGCCACATCCTCAGCCCTATTTTGTGTTTTATGTAGAGACAGGGTCTCATTGAGTTGCCTAGTGCCTCGCCCTTGCTGAGGCTGGCTTTGAACTCACAATTCTCCTGTCTCAGCCTCCCTAAGTGCTGGGATCACAGGCTTGTGCCACCATGCCTGGCTTGGAACATGGATTTTTTTGTGTACAGCTTCCTGTATTTCCCCAATTTATGGTTACTATTGCTTTTGTAATCAAAAAGAACTTACAAAAACTTATACCATTAGCTTATTTTATTTGATAATTTAATAATAAGCCAAAGTATTGAAGGGCATTGTAATCATATCTTCCAAGGTACAAATGTCTCTCTGCCTATGTCCGTCTTAGACACTCATTGCTATAAATTTTGTGTAGTGAGTGTACCATATATCTGAGATAGGCAATCTGTTTTTCTTTCCAAAGAGCTAGAGAGAAAAGGAATGGACCTGGCATGTTAGTCCTTACACCAACTCGGGAATTAGCGCTTCAAGTTGAAGCTGAATGTTCTAAATATTCATATAAAAGTCTTAGAAGGTAAGTAATTTCTTTGATTAATTCTGTGCCAGTATAAAATATTATCTACTGTAGTACTGGGGACCTAACCCAGGATTTTGTTTAGGATAAGGAAGTGCTTACCACTGAGCTATTTCCCAGACACATAAATTGTATATCAATGGGGTACCATTGTGATACTTTTTTACATGAATACATTGTATAATATTTAAGTCAGACATCTTCTTAAATATTCATTCATATATTTATTCTATACTAAGGATTGAACATGGGGTGCTGTGCCACTGAGCTAAATTACAAGTCCTTTTTCATTTTAAGACAGGTTTTAAGTTGTAGGCTCTGGTCTAGAACTGGTGAGCATCCTGCCTCAGCCTCCTGTGTCACTATAATTAAGGAGTTACACGTTAGTAATTAGTAAATTTGTGCATCTTCTTCTCACACGTTGAGAAGCTGAAGATCTTTTTTTTGGTACCAGGGATTGAACTCAGGGGTACTCGACCACTGAGCCACATCCCCAGCCCTATGTTGTGTTTTATTTAGAGACAGGGTCTCACTGAGTTGCTGTTGCTGAGGCTGGCTTTGAACTCATGATTCTCCTGTCTCAGCCTCCCAAAGTGCTAGGATTATAGGTGGGTAGAAGCTGAAGATCTTAGCTTGGCTTAGGCATTCACTCAACACTGATCCAATATAATAGCTGTGTAATATGGTCAAGTTGTGGTTCTTTAGTTTGTACCACTGAATTGGTGGTTGTGGATAATTATTAGAAAGAACTGTTTAATTTTATTGTATACCCCGAATGTATAGGCTGGTTGGGATTCCCAGTTACAATGGGATACTCTTTGTCTAAATATGAACCTCTGGATTTTTTTTTAAAGTGTTTGTGTATATGGTGGTGGAGATAGAGATGGACAAATACAAGATGTTTCAAAAGGTGTAGACATCATCATTGCAACTCCTGGAAGACTGAATGATCTGCAAATGAATAACTATGTGAATTTGAGAAGTGTAACGTACTTGGTAATCACGTAGAGGTTGGGAATGTTGGGAGGAAAACTGCTTTCTAAAATTTTTTAGGATGGCTTATGTAATGGTTTTAGATTCTAGGAATATTTCCCATGACTTTTAGCATGTTGAAATAGGATCAAAAAATGTAGTTAATTGCAAAGGAATATTTAAATCTACTTGGATTTTTAGATATTTATTACTGAATATATTTAGAAGATATTAGAAAGCCAACGAAAACAAATTGGTGTTCTTATAACTTCAAATAACTTAATCATTTTGATCTCTAGGGAAATGAGGGATATTTTGTTTTTTTGTGTTTTGGTGCTAGGGATTGAATCCAGGATGCTTTACCACAGAGTTAAATCCCTACTCCTTTTGGGTTGGGAGGGAGACAGGATCTGAATTACTGATTATCTTTCTAAGTTGCCGAAACTGGCATGGAAAGTACAATGCTGCCTCAGCATCCCAATTTGCTGGGAATACAGGCATGTGCCACCATGCCCAGCAAAGTGGTTATTGTAAAGAAAGCATATATATTAGCTAAATCTTATCTAATCAGCCACATTCTTCATTGTGAATTCAGGTTTTAGATGAAGCAGACAAGATGCTAGATATGGGATTTGAACCCCAGATAATGAAAATTTTGTTAGATGTACGCCCTGACAGACAGACAATTATGACAAGGTAGGTATGCCTAATTTGTGTAAAATAAGTCAGTGAATTAGAATCTCATTCTGTTTGGTTGATTCTTTAGATATTTTAGAGCATCACTAGAAAGTATTTTGAGATCCTTAGATGAAAGAGAACAACATGTCATCACTCAGTTTAGCAAGTTAGTGTAAGCATAAAGATGACTGCTTTATTCTTGACAACTTCTAAATTACAGATTTCAGTGGTACACAAACATTACTTCTCACGGAAAGACCTACATTGAATAATGAATCACCTGTCCTTAGATACTCTACATATATGTAACAGTTTCTCCTGATTTTATATAATTTGTCTTCATTTGCATTTAGGATAGTGTAAAATTAAGAAAACACACTAAATCTCACTGTTCTATATAATCTTGACATTTCAAGAAAAGTGAAATTCAATTTCATTGTAATTACTCTTAAAGTACAAAATGTGTAGTCACTTTCATTTTATATATGGTTAAAGAAACATTTTGATTTATATAACCTTTGACCACTGTACTTCATGATGTATGTTTTTGTTTTGTTTTTTACTGGTGATTGAACCCAGAAGCGCTTAACCAATAAACCACATCCCCAGACCTTTTTATTTATATATTTACTTTTATTTATTTATTTTTTTGATACTAGGGATTGAACTCAGGGGCACTCGACCACTGAGCCACATCCCTGTCCCTATTTCATAATCTATTTAGAGACAGAGTCTCACTGAGTTGCTTAGTCTCTTGCTTTTGCTGATACTAGCTTTGAACTAGCAACCCTCCCAAGCCACTGGGATTACAAGCATGTGCTACTGCCCCTGGCTCTTAATATTCAGTTTAGAGACAGAGTCTCACTGAGTTAGTGAGGCTGGCCTCAAACTTGTAATCCTTCTACATCACCTTCCTAAATTGCTGGGATTATAAGCATATGCCACTGTGCCCAGCAAAATTATTTGTATGTGATATCATCTAAAAGCTGACATTGTATGAAAATTAGGTTTTTTTGGTGTTAACGTATTCTTTATTTTTTCTTCTGGTACTGGGGATTGGTTCCAGGGTTTCATGGATGCCAGGCAAGTTCACCACTGAGCTACATCCCCAGCCTTTTTGAGACAAGGACTCATTAGGTTGACAAGGCTGTCCTTGAATTTAGGATCCTCGTATCTCAGCTTAGTAACTTGCATTACAGGCATGTGATACCATGCCTACTTATAAAAATCATTTTTTAAAAAACTGGGGATTGAACCCAGAGGTGCTTTACCACTGAGCCACATACCCAGTACCCCCTTTTTAGACAGTCTCATGAAGTTGCATAAGGTCTAGCTAATTTGCTGAGGCTAGGTTTGAACTTGGATCCTCCTTTCTCAGCCTCCCAAGATGCTGGGATTACAGGCATGCACCATCACACCCAGCTTGTAAAGACTTTTAATTGAACCAATATAAATTTCTAGTAGCTTTACTATAGCTCAGCAATTCTTAGATCAAGTTCTGTAACATCTGCCTTATTAGAAAGATAGGAAATAATAAACGTTTCTTTCACAAGTAACTTGGCTCATAGTTTAAGAAGTTGTAATTTTAAAATGTATTTATAGTAAATTTTTAATGTTGGTTTATGTTTATTTTCAGTGCTACTTGGCCATATGCTGTCCGTCGACTTGCACAGTCTTATTTGAAAGAACCAATGATTGTCTATGTTGGTACTTTGGATCTCGTTGTAAGCTTGTTTTTTATTACTAAGATTATTGCTGTTTATTAAGACTTTTCATATGACATTTAAAACACATGGCTAAATGGCTATTGATATTTCTCAGTGGTAGAGTGAATGTTAAGAATGAACAAGGCCCCGGGTTCAATCCCTTGCAGCCAAAAGCCCAAAACAAAAGCAAAACCCATAAACAACCGATCTTGGCATATCTGCTCTGCCCATTCAATTTCAGAGTTGATCCCATTCACATATAATCTTACCCATGCATCCATTTACTTCTGTGTGTATGTCTAATGAGATTCATTTGAATATAACTATAGTACCATTATGACGTTTAAAATTTTAATAATTTCTAAATACTATTAAATCACTGTTCATATTTACTTGTATCTCATTATCAACACTATTTAGATCAGAATCTACACACAAGTCTACATATATATGGAAGTCTAATGTTCCCTTTTGTGAAGTTAAAATGATCATTGAATTCAAACATTGTTAGTCCAACCCCCATTAAGAAGCTTTGTTGGAAATTCAGCAAAGTAGCATAATACAAAACCAACATACTAAAATTAGTTGCTTTCCTATCTACCAGTAATGAATCTCCTGAGGAAGAAATCAGGAAAACAATCCCATTTGTAGTAGTCTAAAAAGAAAAACCTAGAAATAAATCTAACCATGGAGGTAGAAGACCTACAATGAAAAACTATAGAATGTTGAAGAAATAAACTGAAGACATCAAAAAATGAAAGACTGGCTATGACTCTCAAGATGCCCACATTCTTCTTAAATGTGCCTTACTTTCCTAAATAAAATACTGTGCTTCTGACAAAATAAATATGGAAAGATCTGACATGTTCATGGATAGGCATAATATTGTTAAAAAAAAATCATATTACCAAAAGTGACCTACAGATTGAACATAATTCCCATCAAAATACCATTGACAGAGGGCTGGGGATGTGGCTCCGTGGTTAAGTGCTGCTGGGTTCAATCCCTGGTACCAAAAAATAAAAAATACCATTGACAGTTTTTCAGAGAATTAGAAAAAAATATTCCTAAAATTTACTTGGAATAATAAAAGACAAAGAAAAGGAGGGGTAGTGGTGATCTCAAAGAAAAAGGGAGGCTAATAGAATAGAGGGAAAAGACCAAGGGTAGAGAAGAAAGGATAAAAATGAGAAATACTGGAGAATCATATTGGCCAACTAATTGTGTTTACATGTGCCATGTAACAGTGAATCCCAACATTATGCTATGACAATGCACCAGTAAAAAATGTGAGAAAAAGTTTTGTTAGTCTTTTACTTAATCATTAATTAATAGACCATTGCTTAGGCAGGAGATGTAGCCCAGTGGTACAGCATTTGCCTAGTACATGCAAGGTACCCCCAAAAAAGGGACTTTCCTAGCCCCATATTTCATTAGGGATTTGCAGGTGGTGATCAAATACTTTTACAAAACCATTAACCATTCAGGAAAGGCTCTATAAATGCTGGATTTTTCCTCCTTCATTGAATGCCTAGTAAAATCTTATGTAGACAAATATGTTCATTATGGGTTAAAGAAGGGTACTAGTAGTACTTTGAAATTTTTGATTAAATGGCCAAATCAAAATATTCCCTGAATTGAGAATCCTTAGTTGTAGTCTGACGACCCTTCACTTTAAGTAGCACCCAGACATTCAGTATGATACTTTTCGAAAGCTTGACATTAGCTCAGTTACTTTCTGACAGTGGTAATCATTGCTTTCAGCATACTCTGCCAAGTATTCAGGTGTTCTCAACTTGAATAAATAAGTGAAAGGGTGAATTTAGTGGAAACAGGTCATTTTACTAGGATCTTTGCTTTTTGTTGGCGAAAACTTTAACCAAAATTGCATTTGGAACTAATGAGGGTTTCTCCTTCATACTTACGTACTATGGTCTTTGAATCTTTTAGGCTGTAAATACAGTGAAGCAAAATATAATCATCACAACAGAGGAAGAGAAACGAACTCATATTCAAACTTTTCTAGAAAGTATGTCACCTAAAGACAAAGTCATTGTCTTTGTCAGCAGGAAAGCAGTGTAAGTATTTTCTCATGCTTGCATGAGAAACTGATTTGCTTAGGATCATTTCTGTTTGCATATTAATCTCAAATGGGGGCAACCTGTCCTTTGTATTGTTATTCAACCTTTTGCTAATAGAAGTAAAAGTAATGAGCTGATGGTGTCATGAGAACAAGCAATGTCCTATCTTTTCTTTCAGTGCTGATCACTTATCAAGTGATCTAATTCTCAGACATATATCAGTTGAGTCTCTTCATGGCAACAGAGAACAGAGTGATCGGGAGAAAGCATTAGAGAACTTCAAAACAGGTACATATGTGTAACTTTTCTGCTACAGTTTAAAAATACCTAGGCATGGCTGAATGACAGCATCTTTTCATGGAACTCATTTCTAAGTTAATATGTCCTCAGTGTGCATTGCTCCAAAATGTACTTACTAGAGCTCTAAATATTAATCTGCTTTTGAGAACTAAGTATCCAATCTCCCAAAGGCTAATATTTAAACCTATATATCAAGGTATTACTTTGCGGTGGGAGCTATGTCTCAGTTTACCTAAAGGCATATCTTTTTGACACTGGTCAGATGGTTCAGAGACCACTGGCTCAAGTATGTTCTCTATTGTGTTGTACGTTGCCATCAGTTAAAAATCAGTTACCATTTTCAATAAGCCTTTTAATGAGAGTAATAATAGTTCAGCTGATTAAGTAAAGGGAGGATCAGGTGGCCCATGCCTATAACCTCAGCTACTAGGAAGACAGACATAATGATCCCAACCAGAGACCAGGTAGGACAACCTAGCAAGACCCTTATCTCAAGATATGAAAAGGGCTGAGATGTACTTCAGAACACCTGGGTTTGATCCCCAGTGCCAAGAACAATAAAGGAAAATGCACTTTTCATTTGTCCTGGTTTGGTTTATGTCAGAATGATTTAATATTTATTTGGCTTTCACTCTTTAGGTAAAGTGAGAATACTGATTGCAACCGATTTGGCGTCTAGAGGTCTTGATGTCCATGATATCACACACGTATATAATTATGATTTTCCAAGGAATATTGAAGAATATGTACACAGAGTAGGGAGAACTGGAAGAGCAGGGTAAGTAAGCATAATCTACCCTTGAAAGAGGTCAATTCTAGGTTCACTTCCCTCAGTCTATTCCTGCCCAGAAAACCATATTTTTCTCTTATAAATTCCATTCCTTCCCAGAACCTGTTTGGCTCCTTCATCCCTGTTCATTTGACCTGTACCAGTTTTAACTACACCCTGCCATGACTAGCTTAATGTAATTATTCCTGATATTTGGGTTTATATCTGTAGGGTCAAAATACTGAGCTATAACAAGTGATTAATTCATTTACCAATTACTCAAATTGAGTCAGGTGTGGTGTCACACACACAATCTCGGCAACTCAGGTTGAGGCAGAAGGCTCACAAGTTCAAAGCCAGCCTCAATGATTTAGCAAGTCACTAAGCAACCCTATCAAATAAAATAAAAAGGACTGAGGATATGTAGCTTAATGGTAAAGTGCCCCTGATTCTACCCCAGTACCAAAAAAAGTGTTCAAATTGGCAATGGTATGAGAGAGGATTGTTTCTTCCCTACCATCGTATCCTCTTGTGCAATTTAAACAACTGTAGATTACAGTCATTTCTTGTCATTCTCTAAACAATGAAGTAAGCCCAATATAGTATGGATTAACCCACGTGTAATGGCACACACCTGTAATCTCAGTGACTCCAGAGGCTGAGGGAGGAGGATTGCAAATCTGAAGCCATTCCAGGCAATCTAGCAAGATCATGACTCAAAGTGTTCGGGATCTAGCTAAGTAGTAGAGCACCCCTGGGCTCAATCCTGGGTAACACCAAATAAAAAAATTTGAATTGGGAAAAATATCATAGTAACTTATTGTAGTTTTTAAATTTTTTTAAAAACTTAAAATTTTTTTAAAAACTTTTGTTTCCAGTACTGGGGATTCAGCCCAGGGCCTCACACATACTAGCCAGGTGCTCTACCACAGGGCCACCTTCCCTGTTATATGTATAACATTTATATTGTATTAAGTAATATCTGAAATATTTCAAAAAATTGTACTAAATATGTACATTTTTTCCTTATTCTCTAAACAATAGGGTATAATAACTATGCCACTTACATTGTATTAGGTAATATAAGTATTCTAGGGATGATTTAAAGTATACAGGAAAATGTAAATGTTAAGCAAATGCTATAGCATTTTGTATAAGACTTTATCATCCTCAGGTTTTGGTGTCCTTAGAAGTTCCTGGAACCAACTCTTGACTGCTGGGGGAATGACTGTATTTAAGTTCTAAAATGCTATTTGCATAACTAAATCTTAATGCATAATATGTATTTGGTCTTTGAGCAAAAAAGTTGTTGTACCTATTTTAACATTATTTTTATATTAACTAACTCATGAACACATATTATAAAAGAAATTACATGAGGTTTTTTTTTTTTCCTTTCCATTAAAGGAAGACTGGCATGTCAATTACACTTATTACTAGAAATGATTGGAGGGTTGCCACTGAATTGATTAATATTCTGGAAAGAGCAAATCAGGTGAGAATATGCAACTCATTAGTGTTTCAGTCATTATGCCAGGTATTGGGTCACACAGCTTATCAGGAAAAATAGATAAAAACAAGTTTTTAAAAAACATGAAGGCTTATAATATGGCAAAGAATAGGAGCTATGGAAAATAAAATTGGGGAATCTAATCAAATGTCAATGAGCCATAAATCCTGCTGAGGAAGAAACCAGCGAGTGGAGGTGAGAGTTGTAGAAGATGGGGTAGGTGTTCCAGCAATGGAAATATTCAGGTGTAGAGGTGAGGCAATGTGTAGAAAATGGGATATTAAGGACACTGGGAAGAAGATGAAGGGCTATTCAAGCAGAAGAACAGCATAATAATGGGTATATTTTAAATCTGTCCAGTTTAGTACCCTGAAAATGGGTTTAGAGCTTAATAGGCAAACACATTTCATTTTAGAAGATGTCATTTAATTTGTAGATTCTCTGAAGTGATTTGGAGGCATGTTAGTATGTTATAGGATAGAAAGAACTCAGAATACTAATCACACTTTTATTAATTTCAGAGTATTCCAGAGGAGCTTGTATTAATGGCTGAGAGATACAAGGCAAATAAACTAAAAAGAGAAATGGAAAAAAAAATGGGAAGACCTCAAGGAAAGCCCCAGAAGTTTTATTAATGACTAAATGTTAAAGTGGTACTAACCTACCAGAGGTAAAATTTATGTAACATAAACTTTCAAATTCTTGCCTTTTAAAACTAGATTTTGTTAGTATATTTATTAAAATCAGCAGCATCTCAAGAGCCTCGAATTATTAGGTGTTATTCTTTTTCACCTATTAACAAAAGTCTAGTCGATGTATCTTTAATACCTTAAATGTAATAGACTTGGGGCACATGACTGTTATCCCACCTACTCCTAGGCTGAGGTAGGAAGATCAAAAGTTCCAGGTCAGCCTGGAAAACAGCAAGACCCATCAATAAAATAAAAAGGGCTGGGATGTAGTTCAGTGGTAGAATGCTTGCTCAGCATGTGCAAGGCCCTGGGTTCAATATTTTATTTCAATGTATGCATATTTACATACATACATACTAATTCAGAGTTGAAAAATTTTATAGTTCAGAGAGATCATTGAATGTAAATGATTTGGAGGCAGAACAACCTTTGAGAAACTTGATGATATCAAGTATAAATATACCTTTTTTAAAGAATGTAAGCTATATTTATTAATGTCGCTGAGGATCAAACCCAGTGCCTCACCCATGCTAGACAAGCATTCTACCAATGAGCTACAACCCCAGCCCTCATATCTTTTGATCTAGTAATTCTTCTAGGAATAGCATTCTGTTGTGTGTGTGTGTTAAAAAAAATTTAGCAGCAGTATTCATAGTCCATTAGGAGACTAAATGAATAGGCAGTGGTACATCAAATGCTACGTAGTGCCCTGTGTCCTCTCCAGCTGTTAAAAACCACTCATATAATCCCAGCACTTAGGGAGGCTGAGACAGGAGAATCGCGAGTTCAAAGCCAGCCTCAGCAATGGCGAGGTGCTAAGCAACTCAGTGAGACTCTGTCTCTAAATAAAATACAAAATTGGGTTGGGGATGTGGCTCAGTGGCCTGGTGTCCCTAAGTTCAGTCCCTGGTACCAGAAATAAAAGTGAACCATCCTTAGATGTCTGTGGTGTTAAAAACAATCTTTCCACTAGGACAATGGACTGAGTCAACACAAGACACCCTTCATTTCAGACTCAATAGAAATACTAGATAATAGAAATACTAGATATATTTTAATACTCTAAAAACTCAAAAGAATTAAGATAACTGACAACAATTGTGACAATTGGAAAAATGCAATGCCTCAGATATAAAGGGGAAAAAAATAAAGCAAAGCTCAGGAATAATGTTTAAGGTATCCAACTTAGTTTTCAACATCTGAATACAGATTTTGCATAAAGTCACAATTACCAGTGGTGGCAACTAGTTTTTGGTTTTCATTTTATCAAGCTCTCACTGTGTTGCCCAGGGTGGCCTCCCAACTCCAGGGCCCAGGCAATCCTCCTGCTTTACCTCCCAAGTAGCTAAGACTACATTCTTATGCCACAGATCCTGGCTTGTACCTGGTTTTACTTTTGTTTGAAAATATCAACCAAGAATAACCTACTAAGATTAAATCTTAAAGAAATAATATCAGGGGTAGGGGTCAAAAAATATCAGGACAGAATTATAGGAAGTAGGTTGGATCAGTGATAAAATTTCCCCACAAAGGAAAACCTAGGATTAGATGGCCTCACTGAATTCTGGCAAACATTTAAAAATTAACACTAATTCCTTCAACCTCTTCCAAAAAGTCCAGGGAACACTTTCAACCCTATTCCATGTGGTCACTATTACTCTGACACTAGGCCAAAGACTACCAAAAACAATATCTCTGAGTATTGGTGCGGAAGGACTCAATACTAAGTAAAGATTCAGCAGTACTTTAAAGGTTAATGCCATAATCAAGTGGGATTTATTCCTGGAATGCACACATTGCTCAGTGTACAGAAATCAAACATTCCTCATGAAGGGAGAAAACAACATGACAAGTGGTTATTTCAATTGACATAGAATAATTTGAATTTCAACATGTATTCACAATAAGAAGTAAAAACAGAAGGAAATAACCTGAACATACTAAAGCCATATAAATGGTCAGGGAAAGAAGATGGGGAGGGAAAAGAATAGAAGTTCATTGGATGGATTAGACAAGAATGAAAGGAAGGGAGGAAGGATGGAAATAGGAAAGACAGTAGAATGAATCACATAATTTTCCTGTGTTCACCTATGAATATACGACTGGTGAAACTCCATATGCAACTATAAGAATGGGATTCTAAACAGGAAATTATGCTCCATGTATGTATGATATGTCAAAATACACTTTACTGTCATGTATAACTAAAAACAAATACTAAAAGAACAAGAGTCTAATTAGAATGAGTTATATTCCATTTATGTATAATATGTCAAAATACACTCTACTGTCATGTATATCTAAAAAGAACAGATTTTTTTAAAGTCAGTGGTAAAAACAAATATAACAAGCATGCTCTTAGCCCTTCATTCACCATAGCACTGCAAATCCTAGCTGGAGCAAGCAAGTAAGGAAAATGCAAGGACGTTAAAACTGGAAAGGGGTATCTTTACAGAGAACATGAGCTTAGATGTAGAAAGTCCTAAACATTCCACAAAATTTGGCAAGTTGTAGAATGTAGAATTCACAAAAACTAGTTGCATTTCTGAAATATGCAAGTAATAAATCAGACAAGAATTTTAGAATATAATTCCATTTGTAGTACTAAAGAATAAAACATTCAAAAACAAACTAAGGATACCAAGATTTATATTCTGAAAACTAGAAGATAAATAGAATGTAACCTTGTTTGTAAACCACAATATTTTAATATGTATAATATTTCTGGAAACACTGCTACCAAAACCATATGGAAACATAATGATCCTGGCAAAATGCTCATCTGATTGTTCAAACATTTTACAAATGCTTTGAGGAAAATATGCTGATAGTTACACAAGAATTATGAAAAATTCAGCAACAAACATCAAAGTTGGTAAAAGTTGGTAGTTTTTAATTTTTGTGTGGTGGGGCTGGGGCTGTGGCTCAGTGGTAGAGCGCTTGCCTAGCATGCGTGAGGCACTGGGTTCGATTCTCAGCACCACGTATAAATAAAATAAAGGTCTATCAACAACTCAAAAAATATTTAAAAAAAAAAAAGTTTTTGTGTGGTGTTGGGAATTTAGCCCAGGCCCTTTGCATATGCTATGTTCTTTAGCTTCCCAACTGTTGGAGAATGAAGTATAAGCCCCTGGCTTATCACTTTCCTTGTCCCAGTCTTCCATGATGCTTTCTTCATGAAACCATCACAGAATCATTCTATTTGGGCCTTCTGATTGCACTTCAGAATATTTGGTTTATGTAACATCACATTTTTTTTTTTTTTGGTAGTGGGGATTGAACTCAGAGGCACTCGACCACTGAGCCACATCCCCAGCCCTATTTTGTGTTTTATGTAGAGACAGGGTCTCACTGAGCTGCTTAGTGCCTCGCAGTTGCTGAGGCTGGCTTTGAACTCGTGATCCTCCTGTCTCAGCCTCCCAAAGTGCTGGGATTAAAAGCGTGAGCCACCACGCCCAGCTAACATCACATTTTTATGGTTTAGAGGACAATATTAAGATGTCAGTATTACCCTAAGCAATCTACAGATACAGTACAATTTCTATCAAAATCTCAATGGCTCTTTTTTTATTGTAAAAATGGAAATTGTCTGGCACAGCTTTGCACAACTATAATCCCAGCACCTCAGGAGGCTGAAGCAGGAGGATCATGAGTTCAAACCCAGCTTCAGCAACTTAGCAAGGCCCTGAGCAACTCAAGTGAGACCTTGCCTCTAATAAAAGAGAAAAGAGGGCTAGGGATGTGGGTCAGTGGCTAAGCACCTCTGGGTTCAATCCCTGGTACATAAAAAGAAAAAATTCTAAAATTCATATGAGATCTCAAAGGACCCCTAAATACCAAGATCAATATTAAGATGAGAACATACATAATTGGCCACGTGCAGTGACACACACCTAGTTTAAGTGACTCAGGAGGCAGCAGCTGGATGATTGTGAGTTCAAGGCTAGTCTGCACAGCAAAGGGAGACTGTCCCAGAAATTTAAAAACGTATAGTTGGAAAGCCAGACACAGTGGCGCATGCCTGTAATCCCAGCACTTAGGCTGAGACAGGAGAATCGCGAGTTCAAAGCCAGCCTCAGCAATGGCGAGGCACTAAGCAACTCAGCGAGACCCTGTCTCTACATAAAACACAAAATAGGGCTTGAGATGTGGCTCAGTGGTCGAGTGCCCCTGAGTTCAATCCTCAGTACCAAAAAAAAACACCAATATATATATATATAGTTGGAGTACTCATAGTTCTTTATCATTTTATAAAGCTACAGTAATTAAAACAGTGATATTAGCATAATAGATACATAGGCCAATGAAATAGAATATACAACCCAGAAATACACCTTTAAAAAATTTAAGCCCTTGTATGATCAAATGATTTTAACCAGGTATTAAGACTACTCGATAGGGGAAGGACAGTCCCCTCATCAATTGTTGCTGAGAAAATTGGGTGACCACATTCTAAAAGAATGAGTTTGGACCCTTAACTTCATAACATACAATAATTAACACAAGATGGATTAAAGACCTAAAATGATAAGACCCAAACTATGAAACTCCTAAGAAAGAAAAACAGGAAAAACTTGGCATTGTAGTAATTTATTTGGTATAATATTTGTGCATGATAAGACAGCCAATGCAATCGGAGAAAATATTTTCAGATCACATCCAATTAGGAGTCAACATCCAAAAGAACTTGTATAACTCAACAAAAACACAAAACCCAGTGAGAAGATGGGCACATATATGTATTTATCCAAAGATAATATATGAATGGCACATAACCATATGAAAAAATGCTCAACATCTCTAATTTTTAGAGAAACTTTAAAAAAAAAGACAATGAGATATCAAAAAAGTGTTGGCAAGCAAGTTGAGAAACTGAAGCTCTTGTGTGCTGCTGAGGAGATGGGTGAGCCTGGGAGCTATTATGCTAAATCAAATAAACCAGTCACAAAAAGATGTATCCACTTATGTCTAAAATAGTTAATAGAAACAAAGCAAAATGGTGGTTATTAAGGACTGGTGGGGTTGCAGGAAAAACAGGAGTTATTTTTTAATGGGTACAGAATTTGAGTTTTTTAAAATGAGATGTTCTAGAGATTTGTTGTATGTATGACAATGTATATTAACACTACTGAACCACACAAAAATGGTTAAAATGGTAAATTTTATGTATATTTCATCACAAACTTTAAAAACAACGTTGGGAATAGCAATTTATATTTTTCTCTGCTTGCTTTTCAGAATCCAGGATATTTTAGAAATATATGCTATTCAAGATGGAAAGAAGTATGGAAACATACCAGTAGTATGAAGAGACAGCTGATTCTTAACATAATAGTGTTTAAAAATGTTGAATTCAAATCCCCGGTACTGCAAAAATGTAGATTTCAATATTTTATACTTTCTTTAATAAAATCAAAAGCATTTAAACTTGAGTTGAAATTTTTTTCATGGATATTTATTAAAGATGAAGCATAAGGGTTTCCTTTACTTAAAATATTTTTAAGCTGGGCGCGGTGGCGCATGCTTGTAATCCCAATGCTTTGGGAGGCTGAGACAGGAGAATCGCCAGTTCAAAGCCAGCCTCAGCAATGGCGAGGCACTAAGCCACTCAGTGAGACCCTGTCTCTACATAAAACAAAACATGGCTGGGGATGTGGCTCTGGTCAAGTACCCCTGAGTTCAGTCCCCGGTACCAAAAAACATGTTTTTATTTTTTAAAAAAACTTTAAAAAATTATCTGTAATGTTGCTGTAGTAAGGTCAGACTTCAAAGAGTTTAATTCTTGTTCAGATGTTGTCATTGCAGTAAAAAAGATAACTGTTAAAATAAATGATAATTTCTTTGATAAAAAGACAAGTTGAACTTTGTCTTTCTGTGTAGTGCCTTAATTTTGTATTTGTAAGTATTTTATTTGTGTGTGTGTGTTGTTTTTTCTTTTTGGTACTAAGGGTTAAACCCAGGGTTGTTTAACCACTGTGCCACATCCCCAGGCCCCCACCACCACCCTTTTTAATTTTGGGACAGGGTCTTGCTAAGTTACTCAAGGCCTTCTAAGTTGCTGTGGCTGGCTTTGAACTTGAGATCCTCGTGCCTCAGCCTCCCAAGTTACTGGGAATACAGGCCTGCTCCATCATGCCTGGCACATACACTTTTCTTAAAAGATTATACTTTACTTACTTGAAAATATGAATCAAGTAAATGAGACCAAAATATGCAACCAGTTATCCTTATATTTTAGCCCATTGGGGTACACTAACATCCTAGAAAATCAAATGCATTTCCACAAACATTCCTTGATCTCATTTATATTTTTCCTTTATATTTTGTGTTATCTTTTCCTTCATATGTGAGTTATTTATATTTACTAATTTCTAGAATTTGTACATTTATAATTATATTTGTGTAATTAGTTTAGGCCCTCATTGCAAATTATTCATTCAAGTCATGAGTTTCCTGGTGTTAACAAGATTAATAAGAACTTAAGAGAGAAAAGGAAATAAAGATAACAAACGAATGACTTAGGAAATAGAAAATAGAAATCAGTGAAAACAGCTGATTCTTTAGTAAAAACCAATCAAGTACACAAGTTTCAGGTTAAGTCTTGGGGTTGGAGGCTTAAAAGCATCAAATGAAAATAATGCTGACCTTAATTTTGCCAACAAATAGGAAAATTCTTTGAAATGACCACTTCATAATTTCCTAAATTACCACAATTTACTCAGGTAGTTTAACTGAAAAGACAAAAAAAAGAAGAAACATGACAGGCAATCAAAGACTTTCAACAAGAGGATAAATTCCTACGTGGTAGATGATAGAACATTTAAAAAGATGAGTTTTTCCCAAGTATGGTGGTGCACACTTGTAATCCCAGCTACTTGGGAGGCCGAGACAGGAGGATTGCTAGTTTGAGGCCAGCCTCAGCAACTTAGCAAAAAATAAAAAGGACTGGAAGAGTTTAATTCTTGTTCAGATGTTGTCATGGCAGTAAAAAAGATAACTGTTAAATGTTAATTTCTGTGATAAAAAGTCAAGTTGAACTAAGAAATTAACTTTTTATTCAGCAGTAAAGCACCCCTGGATTCAATCCCTAGTACCATTAAAAAGGTGAGTTTTCCAATTCATTCTATAAAGCTAAAGTGAAGAGTGTGTTATCTTAATCGAACTGTGTAAAATAAAGCATATCCTTAGAATGTGGTAATTGCCTCTGGGTAAATGAGTGGCTGAATAACAACTAGAATGGATACTTTCATTGTGCTTATGTACCATTTGAATTTTGGCATTTGCATGTGCCACTTATTTGAAGGGGATGTATCCAAAGACCTTCATGTAACTACAACTAAATAATATTGAACTCTATATATAGTTTGTTCTATACATACATACCTGTGATAAAGTTTAATTACAGGCACAAGAAGAGATGAGCAACAATAACAAGAAATAGAACTACTAAATACTTGTTTTGGATGGTATCCTTTCTTCTTAATCAACTTCAACTCTGTCCAAAATGTGGCAGCATCTTCTTCATTGGCAGATTCAGTCTCTCCAATAATTTTTATATTTTTCAATCGAAATCTATTTCTGAATCTGTGTAACCCTTTCCTTGCAGTAAATAGCTTGGTGCCACTTGTTTCAGGAATCCTTTGCTGAAGTAATTTTATAGGTATAATGCTTTCTGTTGCAAATGTTGCCATTAGTTGAAACATATTTTCTGTTCGTGTCTTCCATCCCAATTTAAATAATACCTTTTCCATCTTAACTAAACACTTACTGTGAATTTATTATTTTTTGGACCAGGGATTGAACCCAGGGGCACTTAATGACTAAGTGCCCTTTTTCTATTTTATTTTGAGATAGTCTTGCTAAGTTGTCCAGTCTGGCCTTGAACTTTCAATCCTCCTGCCTCAGCTTCCTAAGTCACTGGGATTACAGATGTATGCCACTACATCCAGCATGAATTGTTTATTTCCTAGAATCTCACTTAATATTTTTGGACCTTGGCTGAGCATGGGTAATAATGTTATGGTTTGGATCTTTATTGTTCCCCATAAAGCTTATGTGTTAGGCAATGAAGGAATATATTCAGAGATGAAGTAGTTAGATTATGAGAGCTGTATCCTCATCAGGGTATTAACCCATTTGGATTAATAATTTGAATAGAATACTGAGTGGTAACTGTAGGCAGATGGAGCCTGGCTGGAGGAAATAAGTCACTTGGGGATTATATTTAGTCCCTGGTATGTGTGTGTCTCTCTATTCCCTCTGCCTCACAGCTGCCATGAGCTGAATAGCTTTCCTCCTCCATGTGCTTTCACCAAGTTCTCCCTCACCTCAAGTCCAGAATAATGGGGTTGACCAACTATGAATTGAGACCTTGAAACCATGAGCCCCAAATAAACATATCCTGTTGTCAAGAATTGTGGTTACAGTGATGAGAAGCTGATCGCCACAGTGGAATTCATAGGAAAACAAGTTGTAAATAAGGAATCTATTGTATATGAAACCAAAAAGTTGGAGGGAGGGGACAGTAGCCTTCCCTCAGAGTGAAAATTGTACTTTATAACCTAGGCAGTAGGTTGAGAAAGCAGCTTCTGATGGTCTTGGCTTCCTGTAGAGCCTATACTCTGCTACTGAGATAGAGAAGGATACTCAGAACCTTAGTAACAGCTAGAAGACCAAACTTCCTTTTAAAAACTAAGTGCAGACTTAAATATACAAAAGGTATTAACTGCAAGGTTTCATTTTGAGGTGATGAGAATATTGTGTGAATATACAAAAACCATTGAATTATACACCTTAAATGGATTGTGTGATACATGCATCATGCCTAAATAAAGCTGTTACTTTAAAGTCTCTTTAAAGGAGAAGAGCTGGCAGGACGTAAAGCACAAGTAACCTAAAACTTTGAGAGCAATTTGCAACTGGGTGCAGTGGCACACACCTGAAATCTGAGTAACTCAGGAGGGGGAAGCAGGAGTATTACAAGTCTGAGGCCAGCCTCAGAAATTAGCAAGACTTTCAGCAAGATGGTGAGACCCTGTTTGAGAATTTAAAAGGAGTTGGGATATAGTTCAGTGGTAAAAACGCCCCTGGGTTCAATCCCCAGCACCAAAAAAAAAAAAAAAAAAAAAAAAAAAAAAGCGAGAGAGAGAGAGTGCACCTGCATAATGCAGAGCAGACAATTCCAAAACAAATTTTAAATATAAGGACATTTGATGATCCTGTTCCATCAGGCCAAAAGGACATAAGGGTGGGGATGGCAAACATTCAGACTCACATCACTACTAGAGGCTACACTTGACATCAGGTTCACTCAGGAGTATATAAGACAAGAAATAGCATGCCAGGGGCCTTGTCACTTTAATGGGAGTAATAGCCCATATAACCATCCTAAAGTTAATAATTTTTTTAAACCTTTATTTTATGTATTCTGTATGTGCTACTGAGAATCTAACCCAGTACCTCATGTGTGTGAGGCAAGTGCTCTGCCACTGAGCCACGACCCCAGCCCCTAAAGTTAATTCTTTTTTTTTTTTTTAACATTTATTTTTTAGTTGAAGGCGGGCAGAATATCTTTATTTTATTTTTATGTGGTGCTGAGGATTGAACCCAGTGTCTCATGCATGCCAGGCAAGCACGCTACCACTGTGCCATAACACCAGCCCTAAAGTTAATTCTTTTTTTTTTTTAAATATTTTTTTTAGTTGTTGATGGACCTTTATTTTATTCATTTATTTATATGTGGTGCTGAGAATCGAACCCAGGGCCTCACACATGCAAGGCAAGTGCTTACCACTGAGTCACAACCCCAGCCCCTAAAGTTAATTCTTATTGGCACCTACAGGTGGCAGTAAAGGGGCAAGAGACTAAATTCATTTTACATGTGTTTTTCCACCTTACACATAACATTTGATTGGAGCCCCATAGCCCATAGGAGGCCAGTATTTCTTATAAAAGCTTCACAGGCATAGCTTCACAGATCCCTGCAAGGGACTCACCCATACTAAGGAAAGCCCAGAAATACAGCTTCCCATATAGAAAAACTGAATTTTGACTTTGGTTATAAAAATCAAGGCTTAGGGTCTACTAATGAAGAACTGAAAAAACCATGCTCAAATTAAATTAGTTACCCCAAAGAACTGAAACAAGGTAAGGGTAAACCAACAGTAAATCTCATTTCCAGCTTATTGCAGAAAGATTTTCCTGGCACCTGGCAGAACGGCATAAAAATGAAAGTGGAAAAAAAAAACATTAAGAAACTGTAGATCTACACTGCAGAGACGTGAGTGAAGCCCACATTCACACTGCCTGTGTAAATGTGGTACACAAAGCCTCAAGAAGTAACCTTGATTTGAGGTGTTGGCTGACTGCTAATGTCCCTAGAAGCCTAAGGAATGCAACCACATCTAAACACATCTTCTCCATAGGGAGGCACCTTCATAGGCTGAAAAGAATCCCTGAAGTAATTTTTCAAGAATGCTTAACTTAAAAAAAAAAAGCACCACAAATGAATACTACAAGAAACGTGGGAAAAAAGCTACAAATGTTGAAATTATCAAATATTATAAAATAATTATGCTTAATATGATTAAATAAAACACAAACATTAAATTACCTACCAAAAATTGTAAAATAAAAAATGGCATAGTACATATGAACATGAACCAGATAAAACTTCTAGAAATGAAAATAATAAATTTCACAAACGACCACAGAAAACCAGAAAAGTAGAATGATGATATCATAGAAGCCAGGTGAAGGATATATGGGAATATGATATCATCCTTTTTACATTTATGTACATTTAAATATTTTCATAGTGAAATTTTAAAAGATGAGCTTATTAACAGATTAGATGCAATTGAAGTGTAAAAATATTTTTTCTTTTTTTCATACTAGGGATTGAACCCATGGGTGCTTAAGCACTGAGCGACATCCCCAGCCCTTCCTTTTTATTTTTTAAGACAGTGTCTTGCTAAATTGCTTACAGCCTTGCTAAGTTGCTGAGGCTGGCTTTGAACTTGTGATCCTCCTGCCTCAGTCTACTGAGTCCCTGGGATTACAGGCATGCACAACCATGCCAGGCAAAAAGTAACTAAGAACTGAAAGATAGAACAAAATCCAGATAGCAGTGCAGAAAGACAAAAAAGATGGCAAATACAAAGAAGAGGTGAGATAATAGAAAATTTAGATGATGGCTTTGAAGAATTAAGTTACTACCATGGACTGCCTATGTCGAGAGGTTCAGGTGGTAAGGAACTCGGGACAATCTCTGGCTGACAGTAGAAATTGAAGTCTTCAGTCCTATAAATTCTGCCAGCATGAATGGATCTTTCTCCTGTCTCAATGCTGCTACAGCCCCAGCTGATACCTTGATTATAGCTTCATAATACCCTAAGCAGAGTCATGCCCAGAATCCTGACCTATAGAAACTTTGAAATAATAAACATGCATTGTTTTAAGCCACTGAGCTTGTGGTAATATGTTATGCAACAATAGGAAACTAATATAATCTGTTCTCCATCTACCACATTATCACCATACAAGCACTCAACCAGTTATCCTATCTTCCCCATATATATAGAGGAATAGTCAATTATTGTATTACAATTTTGTAACTAATTGAAATTCAGCAATGGTCTCAAATCAGACTATGACTTTCTCTTTCTCTTTTTGTGTGTGTATGTGTGGTATTGGGGATTGAACTCAAGGCCTCGTGTACTTTTCTTTTTTATGTACATTTTTTATGATGTTAAATATAGCTTGAATTGTTTTTTCATGTTTGCCAAGTTTTTCATTTATTTCTCATTAATTGTTCCCAAAAGTTTCATCTCAATGAAACTTTTCTCTTAGTATATTCAAACACAGTAGGTTGTTAAGTATAAAGCACAAACCATAGAAAAGACTGATAAATTCAACTACATAAAAATTTAAAGCCTTGTTTACTGGAAGATATGAAAAAATATGAAGACAATCCACATGGTACAAGTTATATGTTACATAGGCAACAAAGGATAAGCATCCAAAATACAAAGAATTACAAAACAATTAGAAAAAGATAATGTGCAAAATGTACCAACAGAAAAAGTTGAACATCAGTGCCTCTAGGTTGAGTGCTACTTGAATATACATTTTACCCCACACCCCTTTCTCTGAGTTTGGTACTTATGTATTACCCTTCCCAAAACACAGAGAAAAGTATTACTGAAAATAAAAATAAATAAAAGAAAATAAGTTAAGTTTTATATTTAATCACATGTAGTAAAATATTCTATATTTTCCTTCTTTCTTATCTTAGCATATAGGACCAGACCAGACATTGCTTCCAAATATAGTATGTGTGTACACACACACACATTTTTCTGTGTGGTGATGGGATCAAACTCAGGGATTCCTGCACACAAGGTAAGAACCACATCCCCAAAGCCCCAAATATATTTTTAAGGTGAACAAAGCCTACCATTTTTATGGAAGCAATAATCATTTCTACTACTGTCTCTCAGAACCTTCCACATACTTGTGCTAGATAAGAACTGACATTCAATAAGTGCTTGAGGAATTTAATTGGGGAGGATGTGTATTTTATCCTTTTTCCACTTTCCAATCTGGTAGAGTTTTTATTTCTTCATTTAATTTTATTATTTATTTAATTTTTACTTGAGACAGGGTCTCCCAAGTTGCCCAGGCTGGCCCTGAACTCTTGGGCTCCCCCTGCCTCAGTCTCCCAAATAGCTGGAATTATAGGTACATGCCATAGTGCCTGCCCTGGTAAAGCTGTTAGACTTTAAATACTTGTTTTGCTTTTCATTTCTTATCTAATCTCTTTTCTAGGATTGTCAATCCTTTACACTTTATCTACAACCCTTTATATGAGGGTGGTTTATGACAAACTGAAAATGAATAATTAATTACATTAATTCTAGTCAATCATTACTGGACAATCCCAATTACTATAGTCACTTTGATTCTTGGTTTTCTCTTAAAATAAAATTTCAAAATTCATTAAAAATTGGAAATCCATTGTTTCTTTCATATTCAATTTGCTTTGACAAAAATTCTTTACTTATTTTGTCAATGTGGTTTCGAGAGAATAGATTGACTACAGGAATAAAATAATGCTCAAGTTGTTCTGTCCTGAGACACTCAAGAAAGAATGCCACACAGTTATCAAAGCAGACTGCTAGGTCTTTGGGGTGCCACTGACTATCCTGTGGGTCCTGGGTACATACATGCAGGAAGGCAGTTTTCACATGGTAAGAACAGAATTTATCTAGTTCTTTTCGGTCTTCAAACTTTTTTTTCAGCTGTTCCAAAAGGTATTTCATTAGTTTTAAACAATCTTTCCTGTCAAATAAAAAAGAAAGCCACTTACTTTTATTTACTTACAACTTGCTTATTTCACAAAGGACTTCAGCATCTTCCAGAAAAAAACACATTTAAACAATAAAAATATATTAATGTAATTAAATGTAATATGGTCACCTTAAGCCTGATTACATTTTCAAATATATGCTTTGAAGTTTCAAAAGCACATATTTCTTCTCTCTTCCCCAATCCTGGCTTAAACATTTTCTTCTATCAGTGTTAATTCAACTAGGGCTGATGATGTGGCTCAGTGGTAGAGCATTTGCCTGGCCTGAGTTCAATTCCCAGCACCACAAAAAAAAAAAGAATTAATTCAACTATGTAGAACTGACAGATATTTATATGACTTCCACTTCTTCAGTATCTATAAACATTTTTAAAATTTTTATAAAATTAATGTTTTGTTGGATTTTAAATATTTGCAATATTTATCCAATTATTTAGGAGATGACAAAAGCTAATATTTATAAAATTACTTAGCCATATCAGCAATATATTTTCCTGAGTGCTTGCTTCAAAGTCTGCATATAAGGCTTTAAAGAACCTCTGTGCCTGAATGTTGGCCATTCATGATTTGATGTTTTCTCACTCATGACCCTTAACTGGTTAGCTTTAGAAACTCACATGAACAATTCTTTTTCTATCGCAGTTCTTTATGGTGTGTATGCTACAAGAGAAATAACTACCCATTTAGTGTGGTTTCAAGTTTGGCCAGTCAGTTCCTAGCTTTTTTTTTTTTAACATTTATTTTTTAGTTGTAGGCAGACAGAATATCTTTATTTTTATTTTTATGTGGTGCTGAGGATCGAACCCAGTGCCTCACACATGCCAGGCGAGCACGCTACCACTGTGCCATAACCCCAGCCCCAGTTCCTAGCTTTTGATGAAGTCAAACCATTCCAAAGCAAGCACTAATATCCGATAAGAGTTACCCTCTGCCTCCTCCCATTACATGGCATTAATATGCTCACATTTTCCCCAGGTCACCAAACCCTTCCCTGACCCCCAACTCAATGATCATCTTCAGGTGTGAGCTACAGAATCAACAAAAAACTAAACATATCATATATAATCTGCCATTTAACAAAATAAGGACATTACCTGCAACATTTCACTCCATCAGTTTCACAACATGTTTTAGATTGTCCGTGGTTGTTCAAAATATCCTTTTCAATGTGAGAGAAAGATAGCCGCCATGTCTCTACTTAATTTCAAAAAGAAAAATAGAAAAGCACTTTATCAAGAGCATTCAAATCTGGACAGCACAATATTTAAGTGCTTCTCTATTAAAATATTATTCTGGGGCTGGGATTGTGGCGCAGTGGTAGCGTGCTCGCCTAGCATGCGTGAGGCACTGGGTTCCATCCTCAGCACCACATAAAAATAAAAAAATAAAGATATTCTGTACACCCACAACTAAAAAAATAAATAAAATTTAAAAAAAACAAAAAAAATATTATTCTGAAGAAATCTAGAGAGAGAGAGACCAAAAGAAGTGAACAAACATATAATTTAATTATACATTAAAATAAGGGCAGTGAAGCAAAGAAATGGGCCTACATGGGGAAAAAAATGGGAGGGTCTGCGAGGAGGTAAGAACTTAATATAGCCAAGGCAAGATGTATTGCTTTTTTATATATTGCCAAATTCAATTTGTTAATATTTTATTTTAATAGTAATGTGAATCAACTGATTCAGTTTTTTGTATCATCCTTGCCAAGTTTTGGTATTAATATAAAATGAAATGGGAAACATTTCCTTTATATCTGTTCTTTGTGAGGGTTTATGTAAGAATAGAATGATTCTTTCCCTGAGTCTTACCTTGGCTTGCTCTTTTATTTATTTATTTATTTATTCTTTGGTACAGGGGAAATAAACTTAGAGGTGTTTAACCACTAAGCCATATCCCCAGCCCTTTTCAATTTTTTTAAATTTGAGACAGGGTCTGCCTAAGTTGCTTGGGCCTCACTAAGTTGATAAGGCTGGCTTTGAACTTGTGATCCTCTTGCCTTAGCCTCCCAAGCCACTGAGATTACAGATGTGTGCCACCACACCTGGCATGGCTTGCTCTTTTAAGCTCTAATTATTCTGGTACCTAGTTACTTTTATATCAGTAATGCACGACTGGTTTACAATTAGAAAATCAATAGATACAATCTGTCACTTTAACAGAATAGAGGAGAAACATCACGTCATCCTCTCAGGAGATGCAGAAAATACAGCTAATAAAATTATACATTCATTCATCAGTTAAAGCAAAAAATACTTCTCAGCAATTTGAGTTTAGATGACAGCTTGATCTGATAAAAAGTAGATTGTAGAAAACCATAACAATATGATAATATGAGGTCAAAAGTTGGAAGTTTCTCCTTGAAGTCAGAAAGAAGGCAAGGATGTCTGCTATTTTGCCCCACCTGGTACTGGGGATTGAACCCAGAGCCTTGTACATGCTAGCCAAGCACTGAGCTACATCCCTGATGTTTTTTTTTTTGTGACAGGATCTCACTAAGTTGCCCAGGCTGGCCTCAAATTTGCAATTCTCCTGCCTTAGCCTCCTGAGGAACTGGAATTATAGGGGTGCATCACCACTCCTGGTCTGCTATTCCCCTATTTCTGTTTAACATGAGTGTCCCAGAAAACACAGAAATGGAAGGAAAAACAGGGTTATCACACTGGAAAGGGAGAAACAAAGCTATCATTATTAATAGATGATATAGCTATACATATAAAAATATGAAAAGCTATAAATAAATTTACAGAATTTATTTAACTACCAACATAGCTGGGCATGGTGGCACATGCCTGTAATCTGAGGCTAATGGAGTAGGATTGAAAGTTCAAAGTCAGCCTCAGCAATTTAGCAAGGCCCTAAGCAACTCAGTGAGACCCTGTCTTTGATAAAATACAAAAAGGGACTGGGGATGTGGCTCAGTGGTTAAGTGCCCCTGGGTTCAATCTGAAGGGAAGAAGGGAGAGAAGGAGGAATGGAAGGAATAAGGAAGGGAGGGAGGAAGAGAGGGAAAGAAAGAAAGGAAAAGAAAGACCATTAAATATAAACAGATCAATTGCCTATGAATAACTCTAACAAAAAAATAAACAAAATTTCTGTAGAGAAAACTCAAGTACTTAATAAGTATTAGAGGTACACTAAAAAAAAGCATTAGAGGTAGGATGTTTCCAAGTTCAAGGCCAGCCTGGGCAATTTAGTGAGACCTTGTCTTAAAAACAATAAAAAGGGATAGGGATGTGACTCAGTGGTACAGTCTAGTCACACCTACATCTAGTAGGTGTGAGGTCTTAGGTTTGATCCCCAGAACCACCAAAAAAAGAAGTACTGAGGATATCTACATAAATGGAGACATTCACTTGTACATGTGACTAAAGACTCACCATTTTTATTTTATTTATTTATTTATTTATTTTATATTATTTTAGATGTTGATGGGCCTGAATTTTATTCATTTATTTATATGCGGTGCTGGGAATCGAACCCAGTGCTTCACACATGCTAGGCAAGTGCTCTGCCACTGAGCCATATCTCCAGCCCCACCATTTTTAACATATCAAGTCTTGACAACTTTATCTACACATCCAATGTTATCTTAATCAAAATTCCAAAAATTGTTTTTGTGGAACTTGGTAAGCTGATTCCAATGTTTACATGAAAATGCAAAGGGTCAAGAATATCTAAGCCAGGCGCGGTGGCTCAAGCCTGTAATCCCAGCACTTAGGGAGGCTGAGACAGGAGAATAGCGAGTTCAAAGCCAGCCTCAGCAATGGCGAGGTGCTAAGCAACTCAGTGAGACCCCGTCTCTACATAAAACACAAAATAGGCCTAGAGATGTGGCTCAGTGGTCGAGTACCCCTGAGTTCAATCCCCAGTACCAAAAAAAAAAAAAAAAAAAAAAATCTAAAATACCCCTGAAGAACAAATCTGTAGAACTTTTCCTAACAGATATTAAGATCAATTATAAAGCCATACTATGTATGACAAAATGGTACTAGTACAAGGACAGATCAAGGTTTTTTTCTCTCTTTTTTTTTGTGGTGGTAGGAGTCAAAGGCAGAACCTTATGCTCTACCATTAGACTACACTCCAGCCTTAGGCCAAGATGTTAATGGGGCAAAACAGTGCAGGAATACTACATAAACATTGTCATATGTGTTCCCTGCAAAACAGTAAACAAATCAGTAGCTGCCAGGGCTTTGAAATGAGAAGAGTTGAAATGATGAAGCACAGAACTTTTTAGGAAAGTAAAACTATTATATAAGGTCCAATACATACCCAATGTATTTGTCAAAATTTGTGCTGTGTGTTGACTCAACACAGTCAACCCAAATGTATGCAATTTTTTTAAAAAAGCACTTGGCAACTGGGTACAGTGATGCAGGAGGCTGAGGAAGGAGGATCTCAAGTTTGAGGCCAGCCTCAGCAACTTGGCAAGTCCCTAAGCAACTTAATGAGACTCTGTATCAAAATTTAAAACGGGGAGGGGTGCTGAGGATATGGCTCAGTGGTAAAGCACCCTGGATTCAGTCCCTAGATGAACAAAACAAAACAACAACAACAAAAAAAAACCCACTCAGGAGGCCCAGATAGCTGAGGAAATAATGCAGTGTGAAAAGAAACTCTAATTATATTATATATATGAAACAACCTCCTTGAAAGGGTAGGGGGAAATGCTTTTCTTTGCAAATTAGCATAGAGTCTGTAACACTGAAGGCAAAAGGAACTACACAAGCACTGTACTCTAGTCATAATTGCTTCTCATAGGAGAATGGGTTCACAATTCTGAAACAACTATACCTGTATACTAGAACTGAAGAATTAAGTAATCAGATGGCTCATGGTGTGAGCCAGTGTTTCACTGTTGGAGCGAGAGGGTACAGATGACAAAGAGAGAAGGCTAGAAAGATCCATGTAGCAATGGATTTTAGTTAAAGACATCGGTATGGCTTCATGTATAACTTTTTTTTAAATTTTTTTTTAGCTGTTGATGGATCTTTATTTTATTCATTTATTATTTGTATGTGGTGCTGAGCATCGAACCCAGTGCCTCACGCATGCTAGGCAAGTGCTCTGCCACTGAGCCCCAGCCCCAGCCCAGACTTCATGTATAACTTAATGATACAGTGGCTACATATAGAAATATTTATAGATATGTGTATATACAAGGGTTAGTGGGCACACACATTTCCTTGCTTTACCAGGCAAGGGGGATGACACCCTAGTAGTGATGAGCGCACCTATCACCCAGATCTGGGTTTCTAGCACATTCTCCAATAAAAAGATCCAGAGGTCCTTGGATTCCAGGACAGAATCAGGCCATATACAAGATGAGGCTAGATCTTATAGTGCTAGAAAGAGAAGAAATGCTCAAAAAAGAGTGAGGGGATTATGTCAAAAGGACCCAGAAGTTAATTGAAAGAGCTCCTAATGGCTAAAGCTGGAACACTCTAAGCAATAAACTAAATAAAGTAGTATTAGATTATAGTCCAAAGTATGAAACAAATATCCCCTAGTCCATCCTGATAAATCAATGAAAAATGACTAAATCAATAAATGGTAGAAAAGAGACAAATCTTCCATGCAGAAAAATCCCCCCAAATTCATATAAATACAGATGCTCCTTGACTTATGATGGGGTTATGTCCAGAAAACTCATTGTAAATAGAAAATACCATAAATTCAAAATGCATTTAATATCCCCAACTGACATGATGACTTAGCCTAGTCTCAGAACACTTACATTAGCCTATTTTTTCAAAAAAGTTGAAATGAAGCTTCCTACAACTGCTTGATAATACTACTAGAACTATGCCCTTTTCAGTTCTCTCTCTCACCAAACTCTCATCTTGTAGCCTATTTAATCCTGATGGCTCTCGCAATGCCAAAAGCATTAGTTGCTGTGGGTCTTCTACTGCCCCTGCATAAAACATTGCCAACTCTTTTATGTGTTCATGTTTAACTTCACATTTAAAATACCTTGAAAACCATTTCCTTTTTTTGCATGCTTGGGTACGAGGTAAAAAGGCTGTTGTCTTAGTTTGTTCCTAACTTTTGCTCCAAGCCAGTTATTGATTGGCAGACCTTTCTGGGTGCTATGAGGCCAACTACTTTTTGATTCCAAAGCCAGAATTATATCCACAGATATAGTTTCAGGTTTTCTAATAAGAAGTGTTACAGCAGGGCTCCCTCGTCTTTTCTTCTCCATACTGATGTCTATATCTGTTAAAAAATATAGAAGGGAAGAAAGGGTTTATTGATCCAATTTTCTATGGAAATATGGGGGAAGCAGCATAACTGTAACTGAAGATCTACGAAGTGCTACGTATAAGGTGAACATTAATTCCAAAACAGAAAATGACCCCACGAGGCAGGGTGTTTTACTCATTTAACCCATATTTATTGATACCCATGATTGGGAAGCATTGTCAAGATTCTGTCTAGCATACACAAGGAGGGGCCCCTAAAGACTTTGGGATTTGGGAGTGTTATAATTGAATTTTCATTTAGAATTGTGGATACCAGTTTGGAGGAAAGCCTGAAAAGGAGGCCATGTGAGTGGCAAGGAAGAGAAAGATCTGAGAGCAGACCATGCCAACAGCCAAGGACAGAGCAGTGAGCATCAAGACACAGAGCACAGTGAGAGCAATTAAATAGGTTCAAATCAGGGCTGGGATGTAGACCAGTTGGTAGAGTGCTCGCCTAGCATGTGCAAGGCCCTGGTTTGAATATTTTTGAGGGCAGCCTGAGCAAGTAATGAGATCTTACTCTAGCCCAGTACTGTGGCACAGACCTGTAATCCCAGCACTTTGGGAGAATTGCTAGTTCAAAGCCAGCCTCAGCAACGGCAAGGTGCTAAGCAACTCAGTGAGACCCTGTCTCTAAATAAAATACAAAATAGGGCTGGGGATGTGGCTCAGTGGTCGAGTACTCCTGAGTTCAATCCTAGTACTAAAAAAGATCTCACCTCTAAATAAATAGAATAAAGAGGTTTAAATCAACAGAACTGGTAGATGCACTGAGTCTGTGAGGTGTGAAGGAAAGTAGAAGCCTGGGATTCTATCCCAGATTTCAGCCTGAGAAAGGGCTGAAGTTGATTCCATTCCCCAAAACAAAAATCAGGGGGAAGAAAAATCAGGCCAACTTGAAATTAACTTTAGACACCATGAGCTCTAGGTGCTCAATCAGGTATGGGCACTGGAAAGGTGGCTGTTGGTGGTCAGAAGTTCAGGTGGGGGCTGGGGTTATGGCGCAGTGGTAGCGTGCTCACCTACCACACATGAGGCACTGGGTTCGATCCTCAGCACCACATAAAAATAAAATAAAGATATTCTGTCCACCTACAACTAAAAAATAAATATTAAAAAAAAAAAGAAGTTCAGGTGGCTTTTGGAGTTTAGTGTGTATGAGCAGTGAAGACGACTTCCAGGTAGGATTTCTAGCTGGACGCAGTGATGCACGCCTGTAATCTCAGCAACTCAGGAGGCTGAGGCAGAGGGTGGCAAGTTCAAGACCAGTCAACACAACTTAGCAAAACCCTATTTTTTTTGGTACCAGGGAATTGAACTCAGGGGTACTTGACCACTGAGCCACATCCTCAGCCCTATTTTGTGTCTTATGTAGAGACAGGGTCTCACTGAGTTGCTTAGCACCTCATCGTTGCTGAGGCTGGCTTTGAACTCGTCATTCTCCTCTCAGCCTGCCAAAGTACTGGGATTATAGGCAAGCACCACCACGCCTGGCTTTAGCAAAACCCTTTTTTAAAAAATAAAATAAAATAAAATACTTCTGCAAGTAGACCACAAAGGAGAAAATGCTGCAGAAATCTGCACACCTGCCCACCTCTTACTGACTGTATTCTTCCTTTCTGTTACCACTGAGGAAGAATCTTTCCACATGCCAAAGGCCACCCCTGTATACACACTCTCACCTTTTCAAGCCCCTTGCTCTTTAATGATCCCCTCCTACCTCAGCCATCTCTCCCTGCCTACTGAATCATTCTTACATGCATACAAGAATTACAATATCTCTCATTCTAAAATACTCCCTTGATCCTATATCTTCCTTCTCCCCATGTTCACACATCTTTCTGATTCTTTCCCAGCCAAAACTCTCTAAGCTGCCTACACACATTGTCTCCATTGCATCCTTGGCCTTTCATTCTTGTATGTCAATGACCCCACTGAAACTTCTTGTCAAACTTACCAACAGGCTCTCAAATCCAAAGACCAAATCCAGTGATTATCGAGATGTCAGTAGCATTCTAAACACTGACCACAGTGGCGCACACCTGTAATCCCATTAACTCCAGAGGCTGAGGCAGGAGGATCTCAAGTTAGTGACCCTTTCTCCAAATAAAAAATAAAAAGGGCTGAGGATGGAGCTCAGTGGTAAAGCACCCTGGGTTTAATCACCAATACCAAAAATAAATAGTGACCACTGCTACAAAATACATTCTCCTCTTGTGCATTCTCCTGTCCCCAGCCTCTAATGGGACCCTATTCTGCAAAATGAGAAGGATCAGGAGTTCCGGGATGGAGTTGGGAGAAAAACTACAGTGGTAAGAAGAATATAAGAGTGGAGCTCAGAGGACGCATTTGGGCTAAAAATAAACATTTCCATCTTTCCCAGTACGTGATGTAGAATCAACATATAGGTTGGCATTTGGAAAGGGTGAGACCACCTAGGCAGAGTGTCAATTCATTTATTCATTAATCAGTATTCATTGATTATCTAAAGTGTAGGTATTCTATGTTTTTAGGATATATTAGTGAACACATAGATGAAGGCCTGTGCCCTTCTGTACCTTATAACCTTGCAAGTAAGTCTACACAATTAATAACAAATGCAAAAAACAATTATCTATATACTTATTATACATCAGTTAGTGCCCTGGTTTATAGTATATAGATAATCCCAACTACATGCTTGACATATCAAATTTGATGTGGATCAGGAATTTCTAACTAGACTAACATGTCCAAATCCAACTCTAAATATATTTGCTATAGTTTGGATTTGGGGAGGGGGGATACCGGGCATTGGACTCAGGTGCATTCTACCACTGAGCTACATCCACAGCCCTTTTTTAATATTTTATTTTAAGAAAGGGTCTAAGTTGCGTAGGGTCTTGCTAAATTGCTGAGGCTGGCCTTGAACTTACGATCCTCCTACTTTAGACACCTGAGTCACTGGAAATACAGGTGTGCACCACTGTGCAATTCTTATAGTTTGGATCTTAAGAATCACCTAAAGGTCCATGTGGTAAAGGTTCAGGGTGGCACTATTGGGAGGTGATGGAAACTTTAGGTGGTGGAGCCTTGTAGATGGTCTTTAATAAAGTCAGTGGACATCCCCCCCTTCAGGCGGACTGTGGGACCCTGCTACCTTTCTATTTATCTTTTTTTGCTTCCTGGGCAGGAAGTGAGTGGTTTTGGTCTACTTCATGCACCTGCCACAATGTGTCACCACAGACCCAAAGCAACATGGACTGAAGACTGTGATCCAAAATAAACCTTTAATCTTTTTTTTTTTAAATATTTTTTTAGTTGTAGATGGACACAATGTCTTTATTTTATTGTTGTGTATGTGGTGCTGAGGATCGAACCCAGGGCCTCACGCATGCGAGGCAAGCGCTCTACCGCTGAGCTACAATCCCAGCCCAAACCTTTAATCTTTATAAATTGACAATCTCAGGTATTGTTATAATACCAGAAAGCTAACTAACAAAATGTTCCTCCTCAGTTCTTCCCAACCTAGAGAAAGGTACAATCTAGAAACCTGGGAACCATCATAATTCAGTCTTCTCTCTCACCTCCCACTATTAATCCATATGCGAGCACTGCCACAGCTTGGATCTGCTTGCTTCTCTCCATCCCTAGCACCCCGTGCCTATCCATCTAAGTAGCAAAACATTTTCCTTTCTAAATTTCCTACTTGCCCTCTTGTATCTTCTCCATAGAAGCCAGAGTAAACTTTGGAAAATACAAAGTCAATCATTACTCCTTGATTAAAACCTGGATTCTCAATGAATACAGAATAACATCTAAATCCTTCTCCAGGATCTACAAGTTTTTCCTGAATCTTGCCCCTGCCTGTCACTCTTCCCCTTGTCCACACAGTCCTTGTTTTGTTCTTTGAGGTGGACAAGTTCTTTACTGCCTTGGGGTCATGCTCCACTCCACCTCTATTACTATCATCTTCCAGTTCATACCCTCAGATCCCTCACTGCAATTCAGTGTTATGTTATTTATACTGTGTCTCTAATTGCTTCAAAAGGGGATTCCCACCAATTTCATTCAGGCACATTTATCCAGTGACACAGACAGTAATTTAATAAATACTCAGCGGAAACCAGAAGAGAGCCAGTCAACACTTAAGAAGAAGACCAAGAAGATGAATCAAATGAAAACCAGTAGTAAAGAGATGTTTCTAGAAGGAAGTAGTAATCAACAGTCTGTTGCAGAAAAGTTTTTTAAAAGTCAGGAGAAGGGTGTATGTTGGTAATTTGTAGCATCAAACCTTTAAGAGTCAAAAGTCAAAAACCTTACCTTTGATATTTTTAATTTCTTCTTTAATGATTTTCCTAAACTTTGACAGCATCTTAGAAGCCGATAATATTTCCTCTTCTAGAAACTGCTTCAGAGGATTTCCTTTGGGATTTCTTTTGAACTTCACAAAGTAATGAGCACCACTATCACAATATTCTTCCAACTGAATTCTGGGGACTTCCAGCTTAAACATGACATCAAATTCATTAGGTGCAGAAATCTAAGAAATAGTAAAAATAGGGGATGTAGCTCAGTGGTTGAGTACCCCTGAGTTCATTTACTGGTACCAAAAAAAAGAATGCAGGCAGAAATCATCCAATTCAGTTTTTTTACAACTCTACAAATAAACTAAAGGCTTACAATAAACCAAGGAGAAAGAAAGAGTCCTAATAATTAGTGAGCTTTGCAGCATTCTAACTTGCCTATGTCTATCCTCAGCACCACAAACCTTCCCTCGTTCCTACTTCCTGTCAGTTACTCTCCACCAAGGGTTGTTCTGACTTCTAACACCATACTAAGTTTGCCTCCTTGGGAAAGTCAGAAGAAAGGAATCGTATAGTATGTACCCTTTCAAATCTGATTTCATTCAACACTGTAAAATTCAACATTTTTGTTGTGTTTATTGGTAATTTGGTTTTATTTCCTATTCCATCTAGTATTCCCTTGAAGTAATATGAAATATATTCACTCATTCTGTTGACAGATATTTGGGTCATTTTCACTTTTGTTTCGGTGCTGGGGGTAGAATCCAGGGCGTCTAGCCTGCTAGGCAAGTGCTCTACCATTGAGCTACACTCCCAGTCAATTCAGTTTTTAACTATTACAAATAATGCTTTTCTGGATAAGACATTAATTTCTACTGTATGTATGCCGAGGAGTGGAACTGTTGGACGAGAGAGTAGGCATTTCTTTAACTTCAGAAGAAATTATCAATTTCTAAAGAAGTAGTACCAAATTACTTTTCCATCATCAGTGTTAAGAGAATTTCTGTTTTCCCCACATCTTCTCCAACACTAGAATTGTCAAGTTTTTTGTTGTTGTTGTTGTTCTTGTTTTTAATCTTGACCATCATCACGGCTTTAACCTGCATTTTCCTAATGATTACTGATGCTGCACCCCTTTCATGCTTACTGCTATTTGTATACTAACCTGTCTGTTCAACTCATTTGCCCAATTTTAAATTGGTTTATCTTTTTTTTTTTGAAATGGGGCATTTTACCCCTGAGCTACATCCCCAGCAGGCCCCACACCCCAATCATTTTTTTGTTTCTTCTGAGACAGGGTCTTTTTTTTTAATATCTTTATTTTATTGATTTATTTTTATGTGGTGCTGAGGATCGAACCCAGTGACTCATGCATGCGAGGCAAGCGCTCTACCACTGAGCTATAGCCCCAGCCCCCTGAGACAGGGTCTTGCTAAGTTACGTAGTGCCTCACCAAGTTGCAAAGACTGGCCTCGAACTTGAGATCCTACTACCTCAGCCTCTCAAGTTGCTTGGGATTACAGGCGTGAGCCACCATGGCCAGCCTGGTTTATCTTTTTCTTGTTGATTTGTATGAATCCTCTGTCAAATATATGTATTATAAATATCTTCTCCCAGTTGTGGCTTGAGTTTTCATTTTCTCGGTGGTGTCTTTTTGATGAGAATTTCTTTAATTCTAATGAAGTCCAATATAGCTACCATTTATGGGTAGCAGCCTGAGTGTCCTGTTTAAGAAATAATTTCACATCCCACAATTAAGAAGATACTTTTCAGCCAGGCACAGTGGCACAAGCCTGTAATCCCAGCACTTAGGGAGGCTGAGACAGGAGAATCGTGAGTTCAAAGCCAGCCTCAGCAATGGCGAGGCAACAGCTAAGCAACTCAGTGAGACCCTGTCTCTACATAAAACACAAAACAGGGCTGGGAATGTGGCTCAGTGGTCGAGTGCCCCTTAGTTCAATCTCCAGTACCAAAAAAAAAAAGGATAATTTTCTATGCTTCCTTTCAAAAGCTTTATTGTTTTTACTTTTCACTTTTAGGTCTATGTTACATCTCAAATTAATTTTAGTATATAATGTGCAGCAGGGGTCAATGTTCATGGTTGTCCCATTTAGATATCCAAATGATCTAGCACCACTTTTTTAAAAATTTATTTATTCTACTTAAGTATACATGATAAAATGCATTTTGATTCATTGTACATAGATGGAACACAACTTGTCATTTCTCTGGTTGTACGTGATGTAGAATCACATCATATATGCAGTCATACATGCATGAAGCTAGGGCAATGATGTCCATCTCATTCCGCCATCTTTCCTGCCCCCATATCCCTTCCCCCTTCCCCTTCCTCCCCTTTGACCAAAGTTCCTCCATTCTTCCCGTGTCCCCTCCCCCATTATGGATCAGCATCAGAAAGAACATTCTGCATTTGGTGTTTTGGGATTGGCTTACTTCACTTAGCATGATATTCTCCAACTCCATCCATTTACCTGCAAATGCCATACTTTTATTCTCTTTTATTGCTGAGTAATATTCCATTGTGTATATATACCACAGTTTCCTTATCCATTCATCTATTGAAGGGCAGCTAGGTTGGTTCCACAGTTTAGCTATTGTGAATTGAGCTGCTATAAACACTGAAGTGACTGCATCACTGTAGTATGCTGCTTTTAAGTCCTTTGGGTATAGACTGAGGAGTGGGATAGCTGGGTCAAATGGTAGTTCCATTACAACTTTTCTAAGGAATCTCTATACTGCTTTCCAGATTGGTTGCACCAATTTGCAGTCCCACCAGCAATGTATGAATATGTCTTTTCCCCCACATCCTCGCCAACACTTATTGTTGTTTGTATTCTTGATAATTGCCATTCTGACTGGCATGAGATGAAATCTTAGAGTAGTTTTGATTTGCATTTCTCTAATGGCTAGAGATGTTTAACATTTTTTCATATGTGTGTTGATCAATTGTATATCTTCTTCTGAGAACTGTCTGTTCAGCTCCTTAGCTCATTTATTGATTGGGTTGTTTGTTTTTTTGCTGTTAAGTTTTTTGAGTTCTTTATATATCCTGGAGATTAGTGCTCTATCAGATGTGTGTGTGGCAAAAATTTGTTCCCAGAATGTAGGCTCTCTGTTCACTTCATTGATTGTTTTGCTGAGAAGCTTTTTAGTTTGAATCCATCCTGTTTATTGATTCTTGATTTTACTTCTTGTGCTATAGGAGTCTTGTTAAGGAAGTAAGGTCCTAAGCCGACATGATGAAGATTTGGGCCTACTTTTTCTTCTATCAGGCACAGGGTCTGTGGTATAATTACTAGG
>CM053406.1:74634436-74660171 GCA_028644305.1 Xerus rutilus | reverse complement strand
CTTCAGTTCAGCTTCTCAATTTACCCATAGTTAATAACATTTCAGACTGCTCCCTCTGTGCAGGATTGGATAATAACTGATTCCTATTGGTGTTCCTCTCAATACCTCAAACTGACTGCAACGGCCCCTCCTTCCAGCCTTTGAGGAAGTACCTCTTTTCATACACTTCCTCTAGTCCCGGCTCCCTGTGACCAGATCATTAAAGTCTCTTCCCTAACCTTTGTTCTGCCAAGGTTCCTTTTCTAGTGCAATGATGTCCTAACAAAAATCTAAGCCTCAATATGCCCTTTGCCTTTTGTGTTCCCTCCACCTTGGTTCCTCAATTAGCTCTATACAGCCAGGCTGAATTAATATGGTTTGTTACCACCTCCCTTTCAGGGCAAGATGAACTGTCTTCCAACCACTAGTAGTTGGACTCACTCTGGCCTCCTCACTCGCTGCCCTCAGGCTGAAGGCAGAAGGACTTGGTTATGCGGTAACCGCTATTCAAAGGCTTAAACAACAACTTCAAAAAGCCGTAGAAGCATTGGCCACCTCTTTTACCTCCCTACAATGGCAAATAACATCTATTGCCCAAGTTTCATTGCAAGACCATCAAGCCATACACCTTCTAACAGCAGACAAAGGAGGAACATGCCTATTCCTGAAAGTAAAATTCTGCTGCTATTTCGATGAAACTGAAATAATCAAGAAAAATATCAACACCCTTCATCATTTGAATGAAAATAAGTCAGGTTTGATAGAAAACATCAAACAACTTTAGGATCTGACTGATCAGATGTCAATAACCCCAAAGAGATAAGCTCATGGGTTTTCTTTTCAAAATTCCCTTGTATAGTATACTTTTCCTGATTTGCTTCCCCCTGCCATGTCTGTTCAAATTTATTCAATCTCAAATCCAGCAGGTTTCTAATCAGACATTTAATCAGCTTCTCCTCAGGGACCTTCTGATTCTCAAGGAGGACAATGACTCACCTACAACTGTTTCTTGAGACTCTACTCCAGCATTCCTGGCTCCTGCCTCCACATCTAAACCCAGGGAACTGGCCCCACCAGCTGGCAATGCTGTGGCTGCAAGGCAACTTCCAGGACTTCTCCCCTTGGGAGATCCTAACCTTCAGAGCCTGGGTCCTTTACCTCCTTCCCCCTCCCCCTTTCTTCCGCAGACGTTGCCCCAATTCCGCTCGAAGTAGCCAGAAGAGCCAACGTTGTCCATGTTCTCATCCTTATAAAACCAAAAATGGAGGAATGTAAGGTAAAAAACAGCCCTTTTGTACTCAGTTTTAGCATCCCTTCCCTAAAAGCCTAAAGCAGCCCCTACCCCAGGCGGTTCCTCTCTTGAATCTTCCACTAGGGAGAACAAAGCCTGGCCGCTCAGGTTCCTACATCAAAGAAGACCACCGCCGCTTATCTATCGCGCCAGTTTTGAAGTGACCAATCCATAGCTTGCCACGCGTTTTGTAGTGGGCCCTATAAATTCCATGCCCCACTCCCTTCTGCCTTTTTTCCTCCTTCCTCCTCCTGGGTGCCTACCCCCTGAATAAAGATCTCCTGGCTGCATGAGGTGTGTCGTGTATGGCTGGCCATTACCCTAACACTCAGCCACTTAGTGAGACCTTCTCTCAATAGAAAAAATAAAAAGGGGGGCTAGGGCTGTGGCTCAGTAGTAGATCACTTGCCTTACACATGTGAGGCACTGGGGTTCGATCCTCAGCACCACATTAAGATATAAATAAATAAAGATATTTTTAAAAAAATGAAAAGGGCTGGGAATGTGGGTCAGTGCTAAAGTGTCCCTGGGTTCAATTCTCAGGACCACCCTCGAAATAAAGTGGCATTTAACTCTACACGTTTTGTATTTCTGTAAGGTTTAAATTGCACATAAAGAATATATATACAATGGAATATTACTCAGCATTAAAAGAGAATGAAATTATGGCATTTGCAGGTAAATGAGTTGGAGAACATCATGCTAAGCTAAATAAGCCAATCCCAAAAAACCAAAGGCTGAATGTTCTCTCTGATAAGTAGATGCTGATCCATAATGGGGGAGGAGGCACAGGAAGAATGGAGAATCTTTGGTCAAAGGGAAGGGAAGAGAGGGGATGGCCCATGGGAGCAGGAAAGACAGTGGAATGAGATGGACAACAATGCCCTAGGTACATGTATGACTGTACATATAGCGTAACTCTATTAGTGTACACCAGAGAAATGAAAAGTTGTGCTCCATTTGCTTACAATGAAAAAAAAAAAAGACTACTGTGTACTGTGATTTCAAAATAAAGAATATAATATTTTTTAGAAAGAATTATATGTGACTTAATATAAAAAATGTTTATTTTCAATAAGATAACAAAATTATATATTTGAGAATTTTGTTTTGTTTTTTGTTTTTCTGGTACTAGAGCATGAACCCAGGAACACTCAACCACTGAGCTATATCCCCAGTTGTTGTTGTTTGAGACAGTCTTGTTAAGTTGCTGAGGCTGAATTTAGGATCCTCCTGTCTCAGCCTCCGGAGCCTTTGGGATATAGGTGTGTGCCACCATGGCCAGCTTTATATTTGGTAATTTTAATAATCAGAGCAGTAAAACTGCAACATGAATTGCTTCACTACCCAAATTTCCTATCTGAGGAAGGTGCAGTGGCCCACGACTGTAATTCCGGCGGCTCAGGAGGCTGAGACAGGAGGATCGCAAGTTCAAAGCCAGCCTCAGCTACGGGGAGGCGCTAAGCAACTCAGTGAGACTCTGTCTCTAAATAAAATACAAAATAGGGCTGGGGATGTGGCTCCATGCTCCCCCGTACCCGCTCCACCCCCGACAAATTAGAGGACATTTAGTCTCCAACCATGCAATTCCACTAATTGGCCACTATGAATCTCTCAACCACAAACAGATTTGAACTCCTTTCGAATCTATTCGTATTTTCAGACTCTAGTTTTTACAGACAAACTGAAGTCAAGATGATAACGTACCAGAAAATTCAATGAACATGGTAAGTCAAAGCGATCAAATTTATTGTCCGTAGGTGGCCACCTGGCAATGACTGCAACTCCGGGGAAAGCCAAAAGGGAAACTTGTGTGGGAACCCCCAAAGCAGAAATATGGGCAATCATAAAACCCGAGCTGACTCGGCACACACCCACTGAGCCAAATACGTCATTAGGCAGTGTCTCTGCGAGTACAGTTGCGCCAAACAGCCAATCAGTGGCGACGCTGGACGTAGAGTGCTACGCCGTGGCGTCAGAGGAAAGATGGCTGCGCCCTGCAAATTTTCTCTCGGCTAGAATTTTTTGGCGTCTGGCTCGCATTTGGCTCAAAGTCTGGTTCCCTGTGGTCCTCTCTCAGCATGTTCTCCTTCCGACGCTGTGGCCACAGACTCGCAACTTCTCTCATCAAACAACACCTTCTGTTTGCCAGGTTAAGCCGAGACAGCGCAGCGCCTTCTCCGCACTTCGATGTAGTAGTTATAGGTGGAGGACATGCCGGGACCGAGGCAGCTGCTGCTGCCGCTCGGTGTGGCTCCCGGACCCTACTTCTCACGCATCGCGTGGACACAATCGGTGAGGAGCTTGAGTAGTGTGGAGGTTGGCACAGGACGGCGTAGTCAATACTCCCTTCACCCCCCAAACCCTGGGGACGAGCTCTCCTCTTCCAAAGCTAGTGAGACTCTTGTGGTTTTAGAGGCCCTCCCTTTGGTACTAGAGATTGAACCCAGAGGTGCTTAGCCAATGAGCCACATACCCAGCTGTTTTTTAGTTTTTATTTTGAGACAGGGTCTTGCAAAGTGGCTTAAGGGCTTCGCTAAATTGCAGAGACTGACCTTGAGCTTGCGATCCTACTGCCTCAGCCTACTGAACCGCTGGGATTACTGGCGTGCGCTACCGCGCCGGGAGGTTTTAGCTCTTTTTTGGTACTGGGGATTGAACTCAGGGGCAGTCGACCACTGAACCACATCCCCAGCCCTATTTTGTGTGTTTTATGTAGAGACAGGGTCTCACTGAGTTGCTTAACGCCTCGCCATTGCTGAGGCTGGAGGTTTTAGCTTTTATTAGTGTCTCACAGGGATCACGCTGACCTGGCCTAGAACTCTGCATTAATCTATTCTATGGAGTGTTGCTGTTGACAGAAGTATTTATTGCGGGGATGATGGAGAGAGGGAGGGAGTGGTGCGTCCAGGAATGGAGAAACTTCAGAAATACTGACGGCAGCTTCTTAGTTCATTTGTTGAGTTTACCCTCTACTGTCTTACTTCAGATCAAGGGTGAATTAACATTATTTACAATCTACTCAAGAATAGTTATGTTTTTATTGAAGTTTTATAAAGCCCTTTTGGAAAACAGTACTATTTACTGCATCATGTATTTCTTTTTTTTAATATTTATTTTTTAGTTGTAGGTGAACAGAATGTTTTTGTTTCATTTTTATGTGGTGCTGAGGATAGAACCCAGTGCTTCACCCGAGCTAGGCAAGTGCTCTACCACTGAGCCACAACCCCAGCTCCGCATCATGTATTTTTTTTGGTACTGGAGATTGAACTCAGGGGCACTCGACCACTGAGCCACATCCCAAACCCTATTTTGTGTTTTATGTAGAGACAGGGTCTCACTGAGTTGCTTAGTGCCTCCCCGTTGCCGAGGCTGGCTTTGAATTCACGATTCTCCTGTCTCAGCCTCCCAAAGTGCTGGGATTACAACCGTGAGTCACCGCGCCCAGCTGCATCATGTATTTCTAATGGATGTGTATTTCTCAGTTTTGTGCTTAGGACCGGAAAAGTACTCCCTCTCGCCTTGTAACGGATAATGGATGGTCAGGCCATCTTTTATAGCAAGACTACTATTCTAGCATCATGGTAGATGCTTGCTGAAACATCTTCCAAATTATGCATGCTTATGCCTTTCCTCCTGCTTTTTGCTTAGGAATGAGCAGTAATTGGAATATTTACTGTGTTTTGTAAAAATCATGAATTTAATCCCATCTACTTAGGAGATTGAGGCAGGAGACTCTCAAGTTTGAGGTCAGCTTGGTCAATTTAGTGAGACCCAGTCTCAAAATAGGAAATAAAAGGGGGTAGGGATTTGACTCAGTGAGGGAATGCTTGCCAGCATATGTGAAGTCTGGATTCAACTCCCAATACTGCAAATAATAATAGTAAATAAAATTATGAATGAATCACATATTTGTATATGCTAAAATACTTTTTAGAAATTATTATTCAACTCATAACTGTGGAGAAATATACAAGTTTCACAGGGATTCTTTTCGGGGAGAAGAGACTATATGATTTCCAGAAAGATTATACTTTGATTATTATACATTTTAGTGTTGTTTGCATTTTTTTTGTTGAATCTTTATTTTATTCATTTATTATTTATATGTGGTGCTGAGGATCGAACCCAGTGCCTCACGCATGCTAGGCAAGCGCTCTACCACTGAGCTACAGTCCCAGCCCTTGTTTGCATTTTTTTTAATGACCTGGTAACATCTTTGCATTAAAAAAAATCCTAATGAACCAAAAAGTATTATAGAACTAAGTTGATAGTTCATAGTATAAATAATGTTCTTTCAGGGATAAAGGGATTCCCATCAAAAACTCATATTCTAGAGCTAGAGCTGGGGCTCATTGGTAGTGTGCTTGCCTGGCATGTGTGAGGCCCTGGGTTTGATGCCTGGTGCTTCAAAAGAAAGAACTACTGACTACTGATAAACTTTCATGTTCAGCCAAATAAAACTCATATTCTCTTATTATTTTTACTTTAATTTTAGTGCTGGGATCAAAGCCAGGGCCTTGTGCATGCTAGGCAAGCACTGTGCCACTGAGCTACATTCCCACCTCTCTTCCTTTTAAAAAATGTATTTTATACATAGCACATAGTAGTTGTACATATTTTGGGGCTACACTATGACATTTCAATACATGCATGCTGTGTGTAATGATCAGGTGAAGTAATTGGCATATGTATCACCTCAGACATTATTCTGTGGGAACATTCAAAATACTTCTTATTAGTTATTTTCAGAGATTCCGTTAACTCTTGTCAACCATTGTTATCCTTTTGTGCTGTAGAACATTAGTTTTTCCCCCTATCCAACTGTATGTACCCTTCTATCCATTACCCACTCATTTTTTCATCCTTCTCTCTCCCACGTGCTTTCTAGGCTGTGGTAACCATTATTATATTCTCTATTTCTTTGAAATCAACTTTTTAGTTTCCACATATGAGTGAGAACATGAGGTGTTTAACTTCTTTTACTTAGCATAATGTCCTTCAGGTCCATCCATGTTACTACAAATGACAGAATTTCATTCTTTTTATGCTTGAATAATATTCTGTTGTGTGTGTGCACACATGCAGACACAAACAAACACACAGATTTACTGTGTCCATTCATTTATCGGTGAACACTTAGTTTGATTCTGTTTTTTGGTAATTGTGAATAGTGTTGAAATAAACATGAAATAAACATACTGATGTAAATCCTTTGACTATATAACCAATAGTGCAAAATCCATACTCTATCATATCAATACAGCATGATCTGTTTTCTATTTAGATAAATAAATTTCAGAGATATTTTAACGACTATAGATGAACTTAGCAAGTAACAATTCTATCTTGAAATCAAATTCTGATTTTTAAGATAATTTGATACAGTGAATAATCAAGTATTCCTACCTGCATCAATCAAAAAGACAGGTTTGACCCGAAAGGTTGATTCGTAGAAATGCAGAAGGCAGGAATGATTGAATCATATCATCTACTAATGTCTCCTTTTGAAGTCAGAGGCAGAAAGTTTTTTACAGCATACCAACCTGGAAAATAATGCTTTCTGGCAAACTATTTTTTTGCCTTTCTTAAAATGAAACAAAAAGGGCTTTCTGAGTCTTTTTATTCTTCCTTTCACCTATACATTTCATGGAAGGTGTTCTCTATTAAAAAGATAAATATTCTGAATTTAGGCTTTCCTGGGCACCAGCCGTGTGGCCTTAGACAAAGGACAACTTGTCTAAACCTCATATTGTGTCTCCATGAAACAGAAATAACAGTAAACTGATAGAGTTGTGGAAAAGTATATCAGAAAATACATATAAATCACCTAGAATAGTGCCTGACCTGTATTAAATATTAGCTGTTATTTTACCATAAGCTTTTTACATTGCTGACTTAAATTCTTTAGAGGAGTGAAATAAATTGACTTATACATTCCTATCACCACTGCCCATCTTCAAAACTGATACCACACTTTAGATATTAGCAGGCTGTATTTAATAGTACAGATGACCTCTGGGTGTAGTGGCAAACACTTATAATCCCAGTGACTTGAGAGGTTGAGGCAGTAGGATTGCAAGTTCAAGGCCAGCCTTGGCAATTTAGTGAGATACTGTCTCAAAAAAATTTAAAAAGCTAAGCACAGTGGTGCATGCTTGTAATCCCAGCAGTTTTAGGAGGCAGGAAGATTACAAATTTGAGACCAGCCTCGGCAACTTAATGAGACCCTAAGCAACTTAACAAGACCCTGTCTCAAAAATAAAAAGGAGGGGCTGGGGATATAGCTCAGTTGATAGAGTGCTTGCCTTGCATGCACAAGGCCCTGGGTTCATTCCCCAGCACCACAGAAAATAAATAAAAAAGGCTGAGGATATGGCTCAGTGGTTAAGTGCCTCTGGGTTCAATCCCTGGTACTAAAAATAAAAAAAGACTGGGGATGTAGCTCAATGGTAAAGCACCCCTGGGTTTAGTCCCCAATATGAGGGAAAAAATTTTATAAAGGTAGTACTTGCTGTACTGGGGATCCAAAATAGGACCTTCACCCTGAGCACTACCACGGAGCCATGCCCCCAGCCCCTAGACTTATTTTATATATGAACTCCAGATGATTAGGAATGAGTGCTGACTTCGTGGAGTTGGATATTAAGAAAGATATTGAAGACTAAGCAGAAGAAAATGTCATGTTGGACTTTTATGGCACAATATTGATTCTCAACATTTCTTAAGAAAAAAGTTTTCAGCCATTTAAAAGATAAGGATTGGGGCTGGGATTGGGGCTCAGTGATAGAGCGCTTGCCTCGCATGTGGAAGGCACTAGGTTTGATCCTCAGCACCACATATAAATAAATGAATGAATAAAGGTCAATCAACAACTAAAAAATTAAAATAAAAGACAATGATTTCTTTGTGCCAGATTTTACAAATGTAAATTTCATAAATATATAGTAATTAAATAATTTCAATCAAGTGCCTAGAAGCTGTTAAGTTTAATGATATAAGGAAGTGTTGGAGATTCGGTAGTTTATTCTTAGGTATGTTTTTATTGTTGTTTGGGCTATATTGTTTTGGTACTAGGAATTGAACCCAGGGGCACTGGGTTACATCCCAAACCTTTTATTTTGCTTTTGAGACAGGGTCTTGCTAAACTGCTGAGGCCAGCCTTCAACTCATGATCCTCCTGCCTCAGCCTCCCACTTCACTGGGATTACAGGTGTGTGCCACCATGCCCACCTCTATTCATACGTTTGTTTTATCCTTCCAATTTGAGGAGACTCATTCTGGGGATAAAAACTTGAGAAGTGTCAGAAGTTAGTGGAGTTTTTTTTTAACTAGCTGGTATGTCTGGATGAGGTGGCACACACCTGTAATCTCTGCAACTCAGGAGGCTCAAGCAGGAGGATCACAAGTTCAAGGCCAGCTTTAGCAATTTAGCAAAGCTCTAACCAACTTTAGTGAGACTCTATCTCAAAAGAAAAAATAAAAAGGGCCAGGACGTGGTTTGGGTTCAATCCCTAGTACAACAACAATGAAAAAATTAAATAGTGTATAATAAGAGTTAAAAGCTGTCATTCTGATAAGTAGCAATATCTAAAACAGACCACAACTTCAAATGTTTTAGGAGCCATAATTTAAATGTGTGAAGATGGGTGGATGTAAAACAATATGGAGTAATGGTAACAGTGGTGAGGTGGAAAATAACATTTCCATTCACCAGTTTTATTTATTTTTAACAAAACTATGTTTTCCAAGCAGAATCTCACAGGTAAGCCACTGGGTTCTGATCTAAAAGTATCTAAAATGTGTCCTTTCTAAAGCTGGGAAGGTTATTGCTTAAAAGTGGTACAGAGTAATAGGGGAAAAAAAAACCTTGACAATGTCATTCACATGTCTAGTTTTTATTTTGGTTACTGATTCATTAACAAACAGTTCAAAGTCTCAGGTGTGATTAAATTATTTTTGTATGTGTATTTTGTTTTTTCTTAACACAAAGGGCTTGTCTGAAATATAAAGTGGGGAGCGAGTAGAGTGGTAAGTGCACTTGAATTGATAATTAGGAATTAATTATCTCTAGTTTTTGATTTTTGTGTTCCTAGAATAAAATATTAAACATTTTAATGTGAAATAATATGTTGACTTGAGTGCTTGAAAGTACAATTTGGTTGCTATTTATTTATCTATCTAGCAGTACTGAGAATCAAACCCTGCACATACTAGCTAAGTGTTCTACCACTGAGCTATACTCTAGCCCTTTTTCTTTTATTTTGAGTAGGGTCTCCCTAAATTGCCCAAGTTGGCTTGGAAATTTACCGTCCTCCTCAACCTCCCGAGTAGCTGGGATTATATGCCTGGCAAATTGGTTGCTAATGCATAAACTCAGTACTATGAAAAATCATGATACTTACTAATGATAAGTGGTGATACTTACTAATTTTTTGTGAAGTGTGTGTAACACCTTTCTAACATTCACATAAGGGTATAAATAATAAATATTTTTACACATTTTGAGAAAATGGTCAGTGTAGAAGGATTTTTTAAGTGTAACTGGCAATGAAAATCATCTTAGATTAAAAATAATTGTAAAAATAATAAATAAGAGCTAGGGATGTAGCTCATGAGTAGAGGACATGCTTAGCTTGCACAAGTCCCTGGGTTTAACCTCCAGCCCTACAATAAAAAAAACTCAGTGAAATTATGTGATTTTTTTAAAAGTGAAAAATGATAAAGCTGAGAATATTTTACACTGATCTGAAAAATAAATTATTAGTAAATTGTTATTGCTTACTCTGCAGCAGATACCGTATTAAATGTGTACATTTTCTTATTTTGCAAGTAGCAAAATCCTCTTTCAACTGATTTGAGTAAAAAGGAGAATTTGTTATTTAACAAGAAGTTTACAGGTTGCTTAGTTCTAAGGTTGGTTAATTCAGCAGCCCAACAATGTCCCTTTTCTCCATTACTTCATGTCTGGCTTATCTTCAGGCTAGCTACCCTCATGGTTACAAAATGGCTGCTATATAGTTCCAGATATCACATCCAGATAGGACTTTTTTTTTTTTTTGGTAACAAGGATTGAACCCAAGGATGCTTGGGTTCAATAGGCTACATTCCCAATCCTTTTTATTTTTTGTTCTGAGATAAGGTCTTACTAAGTTGCTGAGGCTGGCTTTGAACTTGTGATCCTCCTGCCTCCGCTTCTCAAGCCCCTGGGATTACAGGCATGCACCACCATTCCCGGCACCAGATTGACAACTTTTAACAGAAGGATATTCTTTCCCCTTTATATGTCTTCAAAGAGGGGTGGGGGCCTAGGGGTGTAGCTAGTGGTAGAAATTAGGTTTGCCTAGCTTGTGTGAGTCCCTGGGTTTGATCCCTAGTACTGCAGGAGAAAAGAGAGAGAGCCCTTCCTAGAGACCCTAACAGTTTCCACCTCATGACTTATTACCCTTAAACCAGATACTGGTAAAGCAGGTATTGCCATGATTATACTAATAAAGATTTATCCCTGAACTCAGTTGAGTTATGTTCCCTGAGCACAAAGTCTTATGGAGGATGGGGAGAGGAGTTACCTAAACAAAATTATGATTCTATTTCAGAGGAAGAAGGAGGAAAATAGTCTACTACAGCTATTCCTGTTTTTACAGTAGGAAAAAAAAGTAGAGAAAAATAGGTATCTTGCCACAATCACAGTGCTAATGGTGGTAGATCTAGAATTTGAGCCAGATCTCTTAACACATTCCTCCTGATCACACTCAAAATGCTCCTAACCACAGCACTATTTCAGCCTCCCCATGGAGACCATTACAAATTTTTAAAGGCTTGATGGTGACTGCAATTGATGTGCAGATGTTGGGTAGCTTTCCTATCCCTGAACCTCCCATAAAAATCTTTGAGGTAATCACATAAGTTTAGACTTCCAAAAAAGACTGAATAGATTTAAAGGGAAGATAGAAAGTATGGTCTCTACTTGTGATTTAATTATTTCTAAGAAATCAAAGCAAAAGGAAAACAGGTGGCATTTATGAGACATAATTGATTATAACAATGAGCCAGCAACATGGAACTTCTTAAAAGTGTGCTTGATTTAGGAAGGTTTCATAAGATTCCATGTTTTAAAGGAAAAGGCAACCTAATGAAACAGTAAAAATGTGTATCAAGGAAATGATTCAAAAGAAAGTTTAGGTAGTTTGTCTTTCTGGATACCCTAGACACTTTTGCATCCCATTGGAACCTATGGGTTTTCTTTATAGTATGTTTCAAATTTTCTCTTTTTCATGTAAGGTGACTCTAGTCATCTGTATAAACATGTCATTTTTAAACACTCATTATATGAAGGTGCTGATGTGTAGTTTGTGTCTGTTCTCTTTAGGGCAAATGTCCTGTAATCCTTCCTTTGGTGGCATTGGAAAGGGGCATTTAATGAGGGAAGTTGATGCCTTGGATGGCCTGTGTTCTCGAATCTGTGACCAGTCTGGTGTGCATTACAAAGTGTTAAACCGGCGTAAGGGACCAGCTGTGTGGGGACTGAGAGCTCAAATTGATAGAAAACTCTATAAACAAAACATGCAGGTAAGCATGGACATGAAAACAGGAAAGAGTACAGTGATTATTTAACTACTGTGTTTCAGTTGGCATTCTCTTTTGACAGAAAGAAATCCTGAACACACCACAGCTTACTGTTCGTGAGGGAGCTGTAGAAGATCTTATTCTTGCAGAACCAGAACCTGAACATGCCGGGAAATGCCGCGTCTGTGGTGTTGTTTTGGGTATGTACTGTACTAGTTAGAGATGGTAATAAAAGTGTATCAAACTCCATATGAGACATTTATTGCACAGCAAAGTATAGAAATGTTTCATTGTTGTGTTTTCTCTGCCTTGATTAAAAAATTATATAAATGATGATATTTTAATTTTGACCATTATGAAGCTCAGTCAAGTTCAAGTGCTAGCTTAGCATAGAACTTCATAGCCTGCTTATTTATATCCTTTTTTCCTGGTCTTTCTATTGTACTTTCTATTTTTTTATGGTTCTGACTAAATTTTTTAAATTTGTTTTACCAATTTAATGGTTTTTATTTTAGAGGACTTCTGTGTTAATTTTTTTAATCAAGATAATGCGTGTGATTTTTTTTCATTAAATAAAATTTAAACATTTATATGCAAAAACTAATACCTTCCTCCCTGTAGTTACTTAACTCTTTTTTTTTTTTTTTGTCATTTCTGGTATATACCTTCATATTTCTTTTCTTTTGATTGTTTTTCTTTTTCTTTTCTTTTTTTTTTGGTACCAGAGATTGAACTGAGAGGCACTTTGCCACCAAGCTATATACCAACCCTTTTTTTCTCCTCTCTTTATTTATTTTTTTGGTGCTGGGAATTAAACCAGAGCCTTGTGCACACTAAACATGAATTCTACCACTCCTCATGTTCCAATTATACCATAATTTTCGATAGATGATATTTATATTATTATGATTATTTAAACATTGTTCACTGTCCAGATGGCATAATATTGTTGACCTTGGGTTAATAATTGCTTTATGTTTTCTTCTTCCTCTTTTTTTTTTTTTTCTTTTTATTTTCTTGGTTGTTTTCCAAGATGGGGTCTCACTATGTGGCTTAGGCTTACCTCAGATTCCTAGGCTCTAGTGATTTTATTATTAATTCATCCCCTCCAGTATCTGAGATTATAAGCATGAACTATCATGTCCAGATATCATTTGTTAATATTCAAATACAATTAATCTGTCTATTCTAATTTTACTCTTTGATGCTTCCCTCCCAGAGAAATCAATTTCTTCAGCCCCTGAACATTCTTTTCTATAATCAGGACTGTTGTTCCTGAGGCCTGCACAGATATATTTTGAGACTTCCTTTCACTACTTAGCTGTTATATCCCTTCTTTCCTGGAGCTCCTGTCTCTTCTTTACTACCTCATTTTTACTGTAGCACATCTTCCAGTAGCTTCCTAAGAAAAGATGCATGGGAGGTAAATTTTTGGTCTTTGGCGTATTCTAAAAATATATTATTCTTCCCTCAGCTATGACTCTTAATTTGGGGATAGTATAGAATTCTAGGTTAAACCTTTTCTCTTTAGTTTTTTTTTTTTTAATAAGTTTATTTTATTTATTTTTTTATGTGGTGCTGAGGATCAAACCCAGTGCCTCACATGTGCTAGGCAAGTGTCCTACCACCGAGCTACAACCCCAGCCCTCTCTTCAGTTTTGATAGTCTGGCTCCACTGTATTCTAGCTTCCAGTTTTGGTGTTGAGAAGTTCAGTGCTATATTGATTTAAATTTTTTTCATGTGTAGGTCTTTTTTCTCTCTTAAAGCTTAGTATCTTATTTGTCTCCTGGTGTTCTGATATTTAAAGATGGTATCCTTCAGTGTACTCTGTTTATTCATTGTGATAGGGGTGCTTAGTGTTTCCTTTTAATCCACAAATCTATGCCCTTGTTTGGGGCATTTCTTCTCTCTTTTTTTTCCTTCTTCCAATTGGTTCAGTAAGTTTGTCATTAAATATATAATTCTATTTTCATTTTTTGTCATTTTACCTTTTTTTGGCAGTACTAAGGATTAAACCAAAGGCACTTTATCACTGAACTACATCTTCAGTTATTTTTATTTTTCATTTAGGGACAGGGTCTTGCTGAGTTGCTTAGGGCCTTGCTAAGGCTGAGTTGCTGAGGCTGATTCTTCTGCCTTAGCCTCCTGAGCTGCTGGGATTACAAGCATGTGCCACCATGCCTGTCTAGCCAACTAATTCTCTATCCCAAGAGCATCTGCTGCTACTAGTTTCTTGTGTGGTCTTTTTATCTGCATATAAACAGTTGACCCTTGAACAACCCCTGACTGACTCCTAACCAGTCAAAAATCCTCAAATAACTATTAACCAAAAGCCTTACTAATAACATAAGCAGTTGATTAACACATATACACGTTTTTTTTTCTGTTACGTATATTTTGCATGTGGTGAAAAATACAGGAGAACTATAAGAGATCACTTTTTATTGCTATATGCAATTACTAAAAAGATGAACTTCACACAAATTGATTAGCCTCACTAAGTTCACTGCAATAAATAGCAATAGGAGGTAACTAAAAAATTAATTTGGTCAGTTATGATTTAATACTGCATATTTGTTTACATTTCTCCTTACTAAGAATGATGCTGTATATAGTGTGTAAAGATGTATGTGTGTGGGACTGAGGTTGTGGCTCAGTGGCAGAGTACTTGCCTTGCATATGTGAGGCACTGGGTTCAATTCTCAGCACCACATACAAATGAAAAAAAAAAAAGATCCATCAACAACTAAAAACAAAATTTAAAAAAAGAAAAAAAGATGTGTGTGTGTGTGTGTGTGTGTGTGTGTGTGTGTTGCTAGCAATTGAACCCAGAGCCTTACACATGCCAGGCGAGAGCTCTACCCATGAGCTGTACCCTCATCTATGTGTGGGTATGTTTGGATGAATTTTAACTTTTTATAATAGACTTGTATGAATTTTGTGGTAGTAAATGATAAAATAGACTATTATCTACATTATATATATTTTATGTATTCATAGCATAACTTTTTCTTGATTTTTTTTTTTTTAATTTCTAGGCTATAAAGTTCATCTGGTATTTTTTTCAAACCAATTTTTTTTTCACTTGATCTGTTTGTTTTGCTTTTCAAGACTATTTTGTTTCTAAAAGTTTGTGGTTTTGTTTGTTATGGGGGTTACCTTAATTACTATGATTTTTTTTTTTTCCTTTGTGGTGCCAGGGACAGAATCCAGGGTCTTATGCATGCTAGGCAAGTGCTGTCTACCACTGAGCTATATCCCCACCCCAGTAACTATGATTTTACATAATATGCACAAATTTCTTTTTCAATTAATGTTTATTGAATTCCCTGTGTGAATTAATTACTAAATTAGCTTTATATTCTTTCACTTATTTCCTCTTCTTTCCCCCACTTCCTTTTTCCTCTGGATTTAATGATTGTTTTTTACTATTATAGAATATTCTACCTTTAAGTCAAATTTGTACTTCTGTTATGTAATTTAATACCTTTAAATGTTATTTTTGTCTATTTTTTATAGGCCTAACAGTACAGGTTTTTTGTTTTTGTGGTATTAGTGCCCAGCTAATAAAGTTTATTTTTCTTTTTACTGTCTACATTAACATAAAGTTTATCATTTTAACTATGCACAGTGGTGCATGCCTGTAATCCCAGCTGCAGAGAGGCTGAGGCAGGAGAATTGCAGGAGAAGTTTTAGGCCATCTTGGACAATTTAGCAAGGCCCTATCTCAAAATAAGGACATATCTTTGTGGTAGAATGCCCCTGGTACAATTCCCAGTGCCACCAAAAAAAAAAAAAACCTACCATTTTAACCATTTTTAAACATACAATTCAGAGTCATTAAGTAAATTTACAGTGTTGTGCAACCTTCACCACTGTCTATCTTTTTCATCATCCCAAATTGAATCTCTGTACCCAATAACTCCTCATTTGCTTAAGTCTCATTTCCTATAAGATAAATCTGATTGGAGACAAATCTTCAGTATGTAAATTTGAAACTACTTTTTTATTTTAGCCTCAAGCATCATTTCTACATTCTTAAGTTCTCATTCTCAGTTCTCCAATTTCCGAGCCTTTGCAGGGCAATTAGTTCATTCTTTTTTTTTTTTTTTTTTGGTACTGGGGATTGAACTCAGGGGCACTCAACCACTGAGCCACATCTCCAGCCCTATTTTGTGTTTTATGTAGAGACAGGGTCTCACTAAGTTGCTTAGAGCCTCGTCATTGCTGAGGCTGGCTTTGAACTCGGGATTCTCCTGTCTCAGCCTCCCTAAGTGCTGGGATTACAGGCTTGAGCCACCGCGCCCGGCTAATTAGTTCATTCTTACTGATATCTTCTACTAGCTGCTTGAGTTCTAGTTGTCTCTTCTCTACTAAGTCAGTTACCATTTTTCCAACTACTTTTTTTTGTTTTCTTTGTTGGTTTGTATTTTGGTTTTTGGGTTTTTTTTTTAGTACTGGGGATTGAAGCCAGAGTCTTTAACCACTAAGCCATATTCCTAGCCCTTTTTTTAATGTTTTATTTTTTTTTAATTAATTAATTTTTTTTAGTTGTAGGTGGACAGAATATCTTTATTTTATTTTTATGTGGTGCTGAGGATCGAACCCAGTGCTTCATGTGTGCTAGGCGAGCACGCTACCACTGCGCCACAATCCCAGCCCCTTAATGTTTTATTTTGAGACAGGGTTCTGCTAAGTTTGCTGAGATTGGTTTTAGGAACATGTGAATTGGTGATAACACATTGTGGTTTCCCTACCAGATCACAACCCAGATCATATTACAGTAGCTTCAGAAATAGCGCGCCCTCCTCAGGGGACATTAATAATAAGTTAGGGTTGTAGCTCAGTGGTAGAGTGCTTGCCTAGCATGTGTGAGGTACTGGCTTCGATTCTGAGCAGCACATAGAAAGAAAGAGAAAGAGAAAGGGAGGAAGGAAGGAAGGAGAAGGAAAGGGAAAGAAAAAGAAGGAAAGAAAGATCCATCAACAACTAAACAAAATATTTTTTAAAAAATAAGTAAATAAAGTTGGTTGTGGAGGCACTTGCCTGTATTCCCAGTTATTTAAGAGGCTGAGGCAGAGGATCAAAGTTCAAGGCCAGCCGGAGCAATTGGCCAGACAATCTTAAATAAAAAAAGAAAGATAAATACTTGTAGAGATCTAATGTACTCTGCATGATCATTATGATTAATAATACTGTATTTTATACTTGAAATTTGCTAAGGGAGTAGATCTTAGATGCTCTTACCACACACTCAAAAAATTGTAACTCTGAGGTGAGGAATATATTAATTGGCTTGATTATGGGAATGATGACACAAGCATACTTATAGTATAAAACACCATGTTGTACATGTTAAATATATAGATTTTTATTTATTAATCATACCTCAATAAAGATTGGAAAAGAAACAGAGTAAAAACAAATATTAAAAAAAGATTTTTTAAATAGTTGCAATGGTGCACACCTGTAATCCCAGCGACTCAAAAGGCTGAGGCAGGAGGATTGCAAGTTCTAGGCTGGTCTATTCAACTAAGTGACACTCTATCACAAAATAAAAAGTAAAAAAGGACTGAGGATGTTGCTCACTGGTAGAGTATTTGCCTAGCATGTGTGAGGTTCTGGGTTCAGATCCTAGCAACACACACACACACACACACACACACACACACACAGTTTTCAAGTTTCTAAGTAGAGAAAATGTTTCTGTAGTTCCAATGTAAAATAATCACATTCCTTTTTTTTTTTTTGGTACCGAGGATTGAACTCAGGGGTACTCGACCACTGAGCCACATCCCCAGCCCTATTTTGTGTTTTATTTAGAGACAGGGTCTCACTGAGTTGCTTAGCAACTCGCCCTTACTGAGGCTGGCTTTGAACTTGTGATTCTTCTGTCTCAGCCTCCCAAAGTGCTGGGATTACAGTCGTGCGCCACCGCGCCCAGCTGCATTCCATTTTGATCTGTGGTAATTAAAAAACAGTTTTACTCTTTTCTGTCATTTAGTGGATGGAAGCAGAGTATATGCAGAGAGTGTGATTCTGACTACTGGGACATTTCTGAGAGGCATGATGGTAATTGGATTGGAGATGCATCCAGCAGGACGTTTGGGGGATCAACCTTCTGTAGGGTTGGCTCAGACTCTGGAGAGGCTGGGGTTTGTGGTGGGAAGGTTGAAGACTGGGACTCCACCTCGAATTGCCAAAGAGACCATTAATTTCAGCATCCTAAATAAGCAGACACCAGATAATCCATCTGTTCCATTCAGCTTTGTCAACGAGACAGTGTGGATTAAGGTAGGATGATTTATGAAAATTTTACTTAACTGATATTGGCTATTTGCTGCAGGAGGTATATTAACTTATTTTCTTCTTTTTTTTGGCAACAATTTGCATCATTATTGTTTAAGATACAAAGAAGCAGTTTTTAAAAGTATTAGCTAATTTGGCTAATTGGTAGTTCTCTATAAGTTTTTAAATTTTGTTATTTGTATAACTTTACGTATTTTGTAAATTAAACCTTTTTTTGGCGGGAGGGGTACCAGGGATTGAACTCAGGGTCATTTGACCACTGAGCCACATTCCCAGTCCTATTTGGTGTTTTATTTAGAGACAGGGTCTCACTGAGTTGGCTTAGCACCTCGCCATTGCTGAGGCTGGCTTTGAACTCGGGATTCTCCTGTCTCAGCCTCCCAAAGTGCTGAGATTACAGGCATGCGCCACCATGCCCAGCTTCTAAATTAAACTTTTTGAAACAATTTCAGACCTATAGAAAAATGGAAAGACAATTGTAACAAACTCCTATAAACCATTAAAGTTGCCCACTGGCAATATTTTGCCATATTGATCTACCTGTATATAAACATGTAGCTATATAAGAGAGTAATACACACATGTATTTTTTCCCCTAGAGAACATTTGAGATTTAAGTTGCAGAGATTATGAGCCTTTGCCTCTAACTACTTTAGTCTATATCTGAACTAAACACAAAAACATCCTTTTATGTAACCTCAGTGCGATTTTGAAATATGAGGATTTTTAACACTGATACAATACTACCATGTAATATAAAATCCATAGTCAAATTTTGTTCATTTTTCCAGTATAATCCAGTGACCTTTTTATTTTCTAGTCTAGGCTCTGTATTGCTTTTAATTGTTGTTTCTCTTTTTTTTTTTTTAATTTTTTTTTCTTTAGTTGTAGATGGACATAATATCTTTATTTTTACGTGGTGCTGAGGATCGAACCCAGTGCCTCACGCATGCGAGGCAAGCGCTTTACCACTGAGCCACAACCCCAGCCCTTGTTGTTTCTCTTTAATCTCTTAAATGTGAAACAGTTCTCCAGTCTTCATGAAACTGACATTTTTTAAGAATGCAGGCTGCTTTTGCTTATCTTTTGAGTTTCAAAAAAGGAAAAAAGTAAGCTGGGTGCAGTGGTGCATTCCTGTGATCCCAGCTATTCAAGAGGCTGAATTAGGAGGAGTGCAAGTTTTAGGCCACTCTTTGCAATTTAGCAAGACCTTGTCTCAAAATAAACTTTTTAAATGGGTGCAGTGGCATACACTTGTAATCCTAGCAACTTGGAAGCCTGAAACAGGAGGATTGCAAATTCCCAAGCCACATTTCGGCAAGTTAGCCAGTTCCTAAGCAATTTAACAAGACCCTGTCTCAAAATAAAGGACTGGGGATGTAGCTCAGTGACAAAGTGACCCTAGGTTTAATCCCCTAATATCAAATATTTATTTATTTTTTGGTACTGAGATTGAACCTCAGGGTACCTAGCCCTTTTTATTTTTTTATATTGAGACAGGGTCTTGCAGAGTTGCTTAAGGTCTTGCTAAGTTGCTGAGGCTGGCCTCAAACTTTCAATCCTCCTGCCTCAGCCTCCTAAATTGCTGGTGTTACAGCCAGATGCCACCATCTCCAGCTAAAATTTTTAAAAAGGGATGGGTATATATCTCAATGGAAGAGTTCTTGCTTAGCATACAGGAGGCCCTGGGTTCAATACCCAGTACTGCCTCCCTTACAAAATGTATATTATGAGTTTAGAATTGAGGATTAACAATTGATTGTCCCAATTTCTGGTAATGTCCTAATGATTGGCTTCAAATACTCTATTACTTTAACCAAATCACTCTTTATATTTTTGCTTTGGTAAAATGCAATATTATACTTTCATAGAGTGCATTTTTTAATTGTAAAATTTCAGAAGTAGTGGAAATCGTATAATGAATCTATGTATCCATCACCAAGCTTCAACATAACATTTTCACATTATTTCTCCATTCTTTCTTGCTGATTATTGAAGCAACAATTCTAGATATTACATCATTTCACTTACTCTTTGGTATATGTCTTTAACAGAGAAGAACTTTTTAAAAATTCCATAATTTCTTATTACCTAATACTCAATGTTAAGTTTTCCTAAATTGTCCCCAAAAGAATCTTGTGTGTGTGTGTGTATGCACGCATGCGTGTACTTGGGGTTGAATCCAGGGGCACTCTACCACTGAGCTACATCCCCATCCCTTTTTATTTAAAAAAAAAAAAAAAAAAAAATTGGAGAGGGCAGTACCAGGGATTGAACTCGGGCACTCAGCCAGCTGAGGCACATCCCCAGCCCTATTTTGTATTTTCTTTAGAGACAGCATCTTACTGAGTTGTTTAGCATCTTACTTTTTCTGAGGCTGGCTTTGAACTCCTGATCCTCCTGCTTTAGCTTCCCGAGCCACTGGGATTACAAGCATGCACCACCATGCCCGGCTGTTTTTTAAATTTTGAAACAGGTTCTCACTAAGTTGCTCAGGTTGGCCTTGAACTAGTGATCTTCCTGCCTCCTGAGTTGATGTGATTATAGGCATGTGCCACCACACCCAGCATCTGAAATAATTTTTACAGTTGTTTTATTTGAACCAGGTCCACACATTGCATTGAAGGATTTTTTTTTTTTAATATTTTTTAGTGCCAGATGCAGTGGCACACGCCTTTAATCCCAGCACTTTCGGAGGCTAAGACAGGAGAATTGCGAGTTCAAAGCCAGCCTCAGCAACGGTGAGGCACTAAGCAACTCAGTGAGACCCTGTCTCTAAGTAAAACACAAAATAGAGCTGAGGATGTGGGTTAGTGGTCAAGTATCCCTGAGTTCAATCACCGGTAACCACCCCCCCCCCAATTTTTTTTTTTTTTAGTTATAGATGGACCCAATACCTTTATTTTATTTATTTATTTATTGTTATGTGGTGCTGAGGATCAAACCTAGTGCCTCACACATGCAAGGCAAGTGCTCTACCACTAAGACACAACCCTAGCCCAGGATGTTTTATAATTACTTCCCTTTTATTTTTTATTTAAATCATCTTTATTTACAAAATACTATCCTAAGAATTATAATTCCATTAAGCTTCAATTAGAACAAAAGTATAATCACTTACGTAAAAACAGTTATTTAAACTAAAAATGAGAGATAAGTCAAATTACTTTTAAAGAGAGATCAAAAATATTGTCATTCTCTGTTTTCTTTTTAACATTTATTTACAGAGGAAATTGAGTCATTTGTTCTCTAGAAGTTCCCACATTGTTGATGTGTCTGATTGCATCCCTCTGCTGCTTCTGTCTTTCCTATAAACTGGTAGTTAGATCTAGAAGCTGGCTTAGATTTAGGTTTATCTTTTGAGTCATTTATTCATTTTTGGCAATAATACTTCATAAGTAGTACTGGGCATCATCCATAAATTTAATGCTCATTAAAGTGAGTAAATATCAAGTAGAATTTGTTTGGATAAGAGGCAGACTAGTAGATAAATAAAACAGTATTCTATCGGATTGTTGTTTTTTAGCCAGAAGATCAGCTGCCATGTTATTTGACTCACACCAACCCAAAAGTGGATAAGATTGTGCTTGAGAACCTTCACCTTAATAGTCATGTTAAGGAAACTACAAGAGGACCCCGGTAAGGACAAAACATCAGTGCTCAAATACTTTCAGGAATGACGTTACCCACTTTGTGTTTATTTTATTTTATATATATATATATATATATATATATTTTTTTTTTTTTTTTTTTTTTTTAAATTTCTAGATACTGTCCCTCCATTGAATCAAAGGTTTTGCGTTTTCCAAATCGTCTGCATCAGGTTTGGTTAGAACCTGAAGGAATGGATTCTGACCTCATCTATCCCCAAGGGTTATCTGTGACACTACCAGCTGAGTTACAAGAGAAAATGATCACATGCATCAGAGGCTTGGAGAAAGCTAAAGTGATTCAGCCAGGTTAGAGGGCTACAGCCGCCATTCAGTGTTTGCTCAGCACTGTTTTAGCAGTTAGTGAGGAGGTCTTACCTGCTCTCATTGTTAATTAGAGCCTCAGAGAATGAAGCCCAACATGTATAGATGTAAAATCGTCTTAGTTTTTGAGGGGCATTTAATAGTAATCTTTGCATTTTTACTTTAAGGCAGATTCATCTGTTTTTACTTATTTTATGCCATTTATTCTTTGATCAGGGTATGGTGTTCAGTATGATTACTTAGATCCCCGTCAAATCACTCCTTCCCTTGAGACTCATTTGGTTCAACGGCTCTTCTTTGCTGGACAGATAAATGGCACCACTGGTTATGAGGAAGCTGCAGCTCAAGTAAGAGCTTATTCAGATGTTACTATAACCCCAAAGGGACTATTTAACTGGTATTCCTCTTTGTTATGTTAACTATATAAACCTTAGGTACAATTCATAATTGATAGAAGACTGTTTGTGTCTTAGGTTACATGAAGATGGCTATTGTATATAATAGGATTTTTAAAACACTTATGGCTTTATTATTATTCTCTGAGTTTCCAGATATGATTTTTTTTTTTTTTGTACTAGAGATTGAACTCAGGGGCACTTGGCCACTGAGCCACATCCCCAGCCCTATTTTGTAGAGACAGGGTCTCACTGAGTTGCTTAGCACCTTGCTGTTGCTGAGGCTGGCTTTGAACTCGCGATTCTCCTGTCTCAGCCTCCCTAAGTGCTGGGATTACAGGCTTGTGCTACCGCGCCTGACTCAGATATGATATATTTTGATTAGATGAATGATATTGCTTCTAGAGTTTAAAAAAAAGAAAATGTAGTGCTTTTAAGATAACTTTATTGAAAATTATTATTATTCCTTAGTGGAAAATTGTTACTTCTAATTGAGAAAGGCTAAAAAGGTCTCACAGGTGAGTTTTAAAAAAAAAAATAGCCCCTCTCCCTCAGGCTTTTCAGAAGTATTAGGTATTTCTGAAAACAGTGAATCATAGCATGCTAAAATGGTACATATTCTGCATATTCTGTTCCTAAATGTGGATCACATTTTCTACCTCTAATATATCCCTTAGGGGCCTGCTTTCTTCCTGTCCCTTGCTGCTCTTTCCAAGTAGTGTTTTGAATAGGATAGCTCTTCATTCAGTTCATAATGGCCTTTTAAACATTTCAGTCCTCTTGTAGGGTGTGATAGCTGGAATCAACGCCAGTCTTCGGGTCAGTGGCAAACCACCTTTTATTGTTAGCCGAACAGAAGGCTACATAGGAGTTTTGATTGATGACCTTACTACACTGGGCACCAGCGAGCCATACCGCATGTTTACCAGCCGAGTGGAGTTCCGTTTGTCACTGCGCCCTGATAATGCTGACAGCCGGCTCACATTCCGAGGTAACTCTTCTCTAAGTACTATAACCTGGTTTACTGGGTTTTGTTTTGTTTTTTGTTTTGGGTACGGGATTCAACTCAGGGGCACTCAACCACTGAGCCACATCCCCAGCCCTATTTTGTGTTTTATGTAGAGACAGGGTCTCATTGAGTTGCTCAGCACCTCGCTGTTGCTGAGGCTGGCTTTGAACTCACAATTCTCCTGTCTCAGACTCCCCAAGTGCTGGGATTACAGGCTTGCGCCACCACACCCGGCTTCCAGCCCTATTTTGTATTTTATTTAGAGACAAGGTTTCACTGAGTTGCTTAACACCTTGCTTTTTGCTGAGGCTGGTTTTGAACTCATAATCCTCCTGCCTCAGCCTTCCTAGCCGCTGGAATTATAGGCGTGTGTGCCACTGCACTCGGCTAGTTTACTGTTTTTTAAAACCTCTCTCATTATAGTCTTTCTTCCTCCCCTAGGGTATAAGGAAGCTGGCTGTGTGTCCCAACAACGATATGAAAGAGCTTCTTGGATGAAGTCTTCTTTAGAAGAAGGCATTTCTGTGTTGAAATCTATTGAGTTTTCAAGCTCCAAGTGGAAAACATTAATCCCACAGGCTTCTATAAGTATTGCAAAAAGTCTGCCTGTCAAGTATGCATTTTAATATAGACCTCTCTGACCACTTTTTACAGAAAAATGTCATCATTTTAGAGAGACATTACCTATGGGCCTTATACTTGTACATTTTAAGTAAATGTATTTTGCTGCTGGCTTCTTTTCAACATCCTTAGATATAACATCTATTTATTCAGTATTGAAAATACATACAGCTAAAGGTGTTGCTTGGTGCTAGAGCACATGCTTAGCATGCCTGAGGATCTGGGTTCTATTCCCAGCAACAAAAAATAAATGTGTGTGAGTGAGTGAGTGTGTGTGTTTGAAGTTTTATCCTGCATAGATTCCAAGATTATTATTATTATTTTTTTTGGCTAGTCATTAGGAAGTGTGTTCCAGTGTATTCTATAATTTCTGAAAGGACAACCATTTCTGCTTTCAGTTATATGGTTTGTTTATTTAAAGCTTATCTGATAAGGCCTCTGCAATGAGTTGACCTGTTTCATCTACTAGAGTACAACAAAACTGACCATTTACTTGTGGTGAGAGAATTCTGAAACCTTATTAGAGTAGTCACAACTGAGAAACAGATGAAGAATCAAATATTTGCATAGGGTAATATTACATGATTGTGATAATAGATTGAGCTATAAGTATGGTTGGCTGGGAGGCCTGGGAAGACTTGGAAGGGCAGTATTGACATTCTCTTGATTTAGTAATTAATTTAATTGGTTATGGGTGGACAGAATTCATCAAAATAATACTTTTTTAAAAGAGGTAAAAATACCAAAGTTAGTAAACAGAAATAAAATGAATTAAGGCAGTAAATTCAGGGAAACTGTACAGGTCAGTGAGGCCTGTGGAGAACCAAACAAAATTAGTAGGAAAAGCAAATATTTTGCATTCTTGGGACCATAGGAGTGAGGTGAGCCAAGGGCACTTGTCAGGGCTCAACCAAATAGAACCAAAGTCTTGGCAAAGATGGAACTCATTGTGTACCACTCTTAGTCAACCTTTTATTTTATCGTATTTTGGTAAAAAAGAAAATATAGAATCTTTTCTTTTTTTGCGGGGGGTACCAGAGATTGAACCACATTTTACCACTGAACCACATCCCAAGCCCTTTTTTTTTTGGAGATGGGATCTCACTAAGCTGCTTAGGGCCTCACTTAGTTGCTAAGGCTGTCTTTGAACTTTGATCCTGGGGCTGGGGTTATGGTGCAGTGGTAGCGTGCTCGCCTAGCACGCAGGAGGCACTGGGTTCGATCCTTAGCACATAAAAATAAAATAAAAATAAAGATACTGTGAACTTTGATCCTCCTGCCTCACCCTACTGAGTCACTGGGATTACAGGTGTGTGCCTTTGTGCCCAGCAAATTTACAGTCTTAACCATTTTTTTAAAATATATTTTTAGTTTTGGATGGACACACAAAATCTTTTTTTTTTTTTTTGGTACTGGGGATTGAACTCAGGGGCACTCGACCACTGAGCCACATCCCCAGCCCTATTTTGTGTTTTTATGTAGAGACAGGGTCTCACTGAGTTGCTTAGCGCCTCGCCGTTGCTGAGGCTGGCTTTGAACTCGCGATTCTCCTGTCTCAGCCTCCCTAAGTGCTGGGATTACAAGCGTGAG